>OU426982.1:77612162-78042162 GCA_911387785.2 Aelia acuminata
TTTCCCCCAAAACAAACATTAACAAAGTACCGTAAGGTTTATTTCCAATCGAGAACATGAGAAGTTTGAGAAGTTGGAATTGGTCAGAATTGTTCTTCCTCTGACCTTGAGGCAACATCCATAGAAGAAACTCTAAGTTGTAAGAAAGCTCGTAACAGTCCAAAGTCTGGAGGGGAGGGGAGGGTTGTGAAGGAAGTTTAATCCCTCTTATATGGACATCTTAATAACTTTTAATTTTAGAAGTAATAATGAACATATTTGAAATTAAAAACCTAATATTCCGAAAGAAGACATCTTTGCGTCTCATGTGTTTTCAAAAGTGCAGGCCTGAAGGATCTTAGCTTTCTAGAACAGAAATGAAGGTTCTGAATTACTTTTCAGATTTAATGGTAAAAGTGACTAGCAATTGTTGTCTTATGGGTAATTTTTTTCTTTAATAGCTACCTTATTTTCCTTACTCAAATATCATCGTGATTACCACTAAAGGGTTAAAAAAACTATGTAAGTATATTGGGCGTGAGCAATAGAAGTTTAGGAATGTTTCATTTTCTTCTCTATTACAGACTGTGCAAAATTCTGCTGGGTTTCACTGATGAATTGTGGTGCGGGCGGATAGTTTTAGGTGTAATTATGGCAAATTTATTTGCAGATGGTGTTGAAGTGTGTTTCAAAATGATCTTCAGTTTCGGCAGTTTAGGTAGATTTGTACATACTCTCAAAGTCCTTAATTGGACAGATAATTCCGTTTATTCCTTGTTTCGTATCAGCTACAGCTCTGGTCGGGTCACCTAAACGGAAGGGTTCCAAGATCTTACATATGGAGCACTGTCAGAACTGAAGATGTTGAATTTACTTTCATCGAAAAACATCACTTTCCTCCAATCATTAGTCGTCCAGTTTTCAAAATTCCGCATCCAATTTAGATGAGATTGTTTAATTTTTTTGTTAAGAAATGGCTTATTGGCTGGTTTTCTTGCCCATAAACCCTTTTCTCTTAATCTTCTGCCTTCTGTTTCTCGACTTACTTCTGCTAAATTGCTATCTGCTAGATCTCTAGACATTTCCTTTGCAGTTTTGAAGCGATTTTCAAATGATAATCTCATCATCATGCGATCTAAACGCTCACCTGTCTTCCTTTTTCTTCCATTCCCTTTCTTTCGCTCGGTAGATCCCCGAGAAGGATTTTTTTTATTATTCTCACCACAGTGGACCGTTTGCACCTCACTCTCTTTGTTATCTCTCGCTAAGAAAGTGCAACCAGCTTCAGAAAATGCAACTATTTTAACTTTTTCCTTCATGGACATTTGTTTAAAACTCCTTCTATCAGGCATTATAATAGGAATTAACGTGTTTAATATTAGCCACTCTGGAACTAACTGAACTATAAGTCGCTGATTACATCTATCTCTAATGCTAGTAGGTAAACAAATGAAATCCCTTACTTGTATACTCATTTAGGATTGAAAAGATAACAATCATAGGTGATGTAATTTTTATGACCACGACTGTATATATATATGTTAGTGTGTTTGTGCGTCTTTCCAGTTTTTAATCACACTGTATACTGAGGTATTCAGGCCTTACTGATGATATTTTGTCCTCAAAAAATTATAAATAAATAAAGCCCTGTCATGTCTGATATTTATTGATTTTTGAGACTTTAGATATACTAGATATATACATCGTTAATGGCAGAAGTTGGTGTCTTTGGATCACCCCCAGTTATCCTTCGAAGCCGATATCTTAGCCAAGTTCTAGGATGGTCGAAGGGCTTCAGAGTATTCTTCTAAATAAAGCCAGGTCGTGTCACCGCTGCGACCTTTCCCTACTAAATGCTGGGTCGATACGCAGCTCTGCCATAGTGCTACCCGCTGCGCCAGTGCTCGTGGCACTTTTCATCTCATCCGATAAGAACTATCCCAATCAGATAAGATTGCTAAGTAGTAAGGGTTTTAAAAATTAAATTTATCATTAAATAAAATGACACCATATCCCATACATAGAGCAGAAATTTGGATAAATCGCCATTTGACTCCTGCCAGATTATCTCGATAAAATTGTCTCTAATCGAAATTCAAAAAATCTTATTTTTTATTGATGTAAGGAGTTACAAAATCGTTTGAGTTTTTTTTCGATAAAATATTTAAAGTTTTCTGGTGAAAATGATTCTATAAAATCCTAGGTATACACTGCCCTTCGGTACATAATCCATCTATCCTCCTTACTACGTTTCGTTTTTGAGTAAGGCTATTCGTTATAATCATATAACTATAACTGTGCTATTCACCTAGTCAAAAATATTAAATTAGTTCATATTTAGAAAAATTTATCTTATCTTGTATCGTTCTTACAAGTAAGTGGGAGATTCATAGAAATAAAAAAATTATAGCAAATAAGAAAATATAATAATTAATATATTCCATAATTAAGATTAGTGAGTTCATAAAATATTTTTTATATGTATGTATTACAAGTCATGTATTTTCTTCTAAACTTTTTTATATAAAATGATTGTTTTGTTAGTTTGTGTAATCAAAGAAGGCTCAATGAGCTAACTGAAAACTGGGAACACATTAATATTAAGCTCCCCCTCCATCTCATGGCATTCATTCATTATACTATAAACCGTTTATGCATATATTGTGAATTGCGATCATTCCTAAATATTTGATCTTTTCTTGATAAGTTTCGGGCTAGCTCAATGATGAGGCAATTCCTAGCTGCTGTGCTGAAGGTCCTGAATCTGGCTTGCTAGGATATCTTTAATATTCTGTCACAGATTGTCTCTGGGGCCGAGAGACCCTCTGAAGCAAACACAGGCTTGATAATGTGGGTAAGCTTAATCGAAATATCAAGGGAAAAACCATGCGGTTCAGTGTGATCGCGTGTGTATCTTGTGATCAAGCCATCTCATTGCATTACTACTGATCATCAAGCTGAACTTCCTTCCACAGTACTGCTCCCCAGACCTTTAAACGGATGTAATGGTACAGGGATTTTTTTTTTTTTTTTTTTTTTTTCTAATCAGTCACTTGTTTTTCCAAGATGTGAAACTTGCCGGTCGTGTCGTATTTGATTTTAGAATATTTGGGGCTTAATTCATTGTTAATAATATGTAAAGAAAATTAAAAGGTAAACAAGATTATATTTATTATTTATTTTCGTTTATACAATTACCGTATTAATATTTATAAATGACATACTAGGTCGACATCTTTGTTCTTTAAAAAAATATTCAGATAATCAACCTATTGTATAATCTATATTATTTTATAACTAGCTAGGGTGCCCGGCTTCGCTCCGGTAGTTGTGTGGTAGTTTTAATAACAGAAAAACTTTAAAATTAAAGGAAATATAGAAAAAAAATAGCACTTTCTTGAAACTTTTAACATGTTATCAATATTAAGATTCGATATCTGCAGAGTCCGCCCAAATAAGGAACCCTATATACTTTAAAGGGGGTTGAAAATGGTGAATGAACAATTAATTTTAAAGCAACTTTGTCGAGTCATGCATCGTTTTTGATGGTTTCTGTGATTCTGAATCCTATAAGCCCATTCCAAGCAGTCAGATAATAATTTATTAGATTATAGTTGAAAAATCTATTAGTTAAAAAAACTATATTTCGAGTACAACTTAAACGCCGACTACTGTAATGGTCCTATTAGATCCAGAAGTTTAGAAACTACCGAAGATTCATAGAAACTTTTTTTTTAAGACCTTTCTTCTATTTCAACCTCCCTTAAGATATCTCCCCCGTAATTTGGCCGGACTCTGCACCTACTATTACACAGTGAAAACCAAAATACCATGAGGGCACAATTTTTTCATCATATATCTTTTTATCCTGAGCTATGAGGGGTGATAAAATCTTATTGAAAAAATGCTGTAATTGGAGTTAGTCAATTTGTCAACTGGAATGCTCATCAAACATAGTAATAAAACCATTTTTCATAATTACATACAATATGAACACTTTAAACTTTTTATTTTCGATTTATAATCAGTCAATTCATCTGTTCTTTTCTGTTTAATGTCTGTTTTATTCGCTCACTGTACTTCTAAAAAAATGTTCACTCATATTGCATTAAATTTACTTAATATATGTTATATATTGATTAAATGTAATGTGTTAATCAATTAGCCTTCTTATGAGAAAATTAATTTTGTAAGGAATACAGTCGGTTTTCTAATTGATTGCAGAGGTGTAAAATCATTATGTTATTTTGGAAGCAAAGGAGAAACTAATTATTTTCGCTTGATTTTTTAGTAGAACAGCTGAAAAAATATTAGAAACTAAACACATGAGTGAAACGCAAACATGAGTGAAACGCACCCTAGCGCTTCCTGGTAGTCTGGAGTTCGAACTAAATTTTTCGTTCATTAACTCATATGTCATTCTCAGATAGGCTAATTACATGGTGCGAGAGGCTTAAAATTCCAGTCCTTTTCTCTTCAATTTTACACCCTTAAGACAGAAACCTTCTTCTCCGTTAGGGGTTATATAGCAACACGCTGACATAACTTCCTTAATCCCACGTGGAGTCGTTTTTGAGCCTTTTCGGCACGCACATTCTACACTTTGCTTTATAATATATACTGATTACACTTTATCACTGTTAGATACGATATTAGTTCCGTTACTTAAATTGGTAGGGTTTACTACCACGGGAAGCCAATTGTTCATTTTTGATGATCCTTTTAGGTAGCCACTCTGACCTAACCAAAGAGTTGGTTTCAATATTTATTTAGTCATAAATATTAACTCGCTCAGGCGGGAATAAAACCTATACCAGGCGCTGTGGGACCTCGGCCTTTTCCATCACGTCCTTATTTAGTACAACTCTATTTTTGGCTCTAGCCTTGCACATAGTTTATACAGTGAAATTATAATGAGTTATTCGTAAAGTAATTTCGTTTTTTACCAACAGGAAACTGTCATATTAATAACAAATATCACGCCTAATGCAATACCCAGACCACCAATACGACAAAAATTTCATTTTGTTAGAACATCAGAAAGGAAAAAGTCAATTTTTAATATTAAACCTAGACGTTTCCAATAATGGAAATTGTCGAAACATCTTCTCCATACCCATCGGGTAATTTTTTTTTTCTTGCTTAAACTGCATTTTTAATTTTTCATACTGATATGTAAAAGTAATCCTTTTCACCTAACATTTTGAAAGGACACCTTCCTTCCAAAATCTCCTTTTTAGAATGAATGAAATTTTGTCACAATATATTAATTAGACTGAGTATTTATAAGAGTTTTTAAAAAAATGATTCAAATGGATTATTTCAATGCTCCAAAAATTAATCAACCACATTTTATCGTACCAAACATATTTTATTAATAATCAAAAATAACATAACAATAAAAAATTGTCTGGAATCATTTAAGTTTGTTATAATTGGTTGAACATAGCAGTCAAATTCTCCATATTTTATCTACCATTTTTTTTTAATTTTATGATGATTTTTAGCGTTTACAAACAGGTTTTTCCACCAATTTGCATGGTCACCAAAAGAGTCAAACAGATTAAGGACAAACTATATATCTACAATATTTATTAAAATTGTATTATAATAATAATTATGTTATCCTAAATTACGCAGATTTAAATAACTTGTTTTTTTAGTTTAGGTAAGTAAAATAATATAGTAGAGTAAAGGATTATCAAATTTTAATAGTGCCATGTATTTACATAATATTATACAAACAT
Organism: Aelia acuminata; assembly: GCA_911387785.2. Lineage (NCBI taxonomy): Eukaryota > Metazoa > Arthropoda > Insecta > Hemiptera > Pentatomidae > Aelia > Aelia acuminata. Next base: position 77,617,889 of record OU426982.1, read on the forward strand.
TTTTCTTGTAAGTTAATTATTGGTGGTATTAAGTTTTTCATTTCGCTGTCAATTTTTATAAGTAAGTAGTTAATATCTAATGTTATATGAAATTAAAGTAAATTATTAGTTTTTAAATTCATTGTTATGATAGTACGTCATGCAATTATAATTTTGAATCTACAATTATATATTTATTACTATCATGAATTTTTTTTTCTATGTTTGTAAATTTATGAAGCCGTTCATCTTTCCCAATCCCACGATGGTTCGTATCAGTTGGTTATAGTCGACACTAATTTCACGACGGCATTCCGAAAAAAACCAACACCTCCATATTAGGAAGCAAGGTAATCCGATGTAGTCTCCTTCGTTCGAGTATATCATAGCGTGAAATAATTTAAAACGTTTACTAAAGCCTATTAAGGGGAGCGAACAAACAAGGCCGTGAAAATGAACATACATCCTTGGCTTTGTTCAGGCTTGGTAAATCGAATTATAAATCATTCAATGCCACAGGGTTTAGCATGCCGCTAAGAGTTTTAAGAATGAATAATCTTAAATGATAAAAAAAAATCTAAATCGGAATAAACTCCTTTAATAGATACCCTCCGCGGATTATTGACCTCAATAATTAATTCAAATAGGCAACTTTTCAGGCAATTAATTCTTAGCAAAAAATTATATAACATGATAAATGATATATTACAATTGTTAAATATTACTCCGTTTTAATGGAAAACATGTTCATTCATTTTCATCATTGACCATTCCATTTTGGAGATAGGGTATTGGATATGGGTCAGATCCTGTCGAATTGACAGCATGACTGACATTGATAGATAAAATGGGAGATTCTCGCTCCTGAAATCTTTTCAACGTGCTCCTCGCGTAGGGGAAAATAACCAACCTTTACTACGTTAGCTCACATTCATTTTTGCTCTCGAATATAATAATATTTTATTATTGGGCAGAAAAATTATTCTCTCTCTCTCTCTCTCTCTCTCTCTCTCTCTCTTTCTCTCTCTCTCTCTCTCTCTCTCTTTCTCTCTCTCTCTCTCTCTCTCTCTCTATCTCTCTCTCTCTCTATATATATATATATATATATATATATATATATACCCCTCCGCCTAAATTCGCAAAATAAATGCGAGATCGAGGGAAAGGGTCGGTAAAAGATTGATTCGGCTTGGAAGCGAACTCGGTGGCGCAGCGGATAGCGTACCGTACCATAGTCCTGCTCATGCTCCGTACCATAGCTGCTCATGGCCTATATTTCTTTCTCCGAAGCAGATTTTTATGGACAGATCCTATGGATCCAAAACCACATCGCAATTCACAATTGAGTACACGTGGAAGGGCCATCTTAGTCCGATTGAGTTGCATCGAGATGGCTAACGAACTCACTTTTACCAAAGGGGACGTGACTTTTTATGTTTCTATATTCTTTTCTTACTATTAGAGTATAATATTTTTCTAATCATTAACGAATTTTTTTTTTTTTAAACCAAAATGTAGAAAGTATCGAAAATGAGTCAAAATATTTAAAGTCGGTCTATGCTGTACAATATTCCGAATTACATTTACGAAGATCTTGATATCGATAGTACATCAACATCAATCCCAAAACCAACTCAGATGATGCTGTCTTAGTGATTCTCAACCTTATTTTTTTTTTTTTTTTTTATTTCGCTTGGAGCCCAAGTACCCTGAAGACGGATTTGTAAAGAAGGTACAAAGCAGGGGCTGTAGATGAACCCAGCATTAACCTGAAACCACATTACTGAATAAAACCCGCCCTGAATAGGAGCAACAAGCACCCCTTTTCCATTTATCAAACGGGGGGCTCATATTCCCCCCTCTCCTTCCCTCGGCCCTAATAAAGTACACTGATAGCACATTTACTCATTCCAAGATTTCTTTAAATTGTTGTAAAATATGTATTAAAGTCTTGTGGTTTCTTAAATAGAAGAAAGTAACGAGCGTTGTTTTACTCTTATGCTTTTTTTCCACTATGATTGTATCTGTTTTAATATTATATCCTTTACTTGTATTGCTAATCCTTTGATACGGAAAATATTAATAAATTGATAGTCGGAGGTATTAAACAGTGCAGGTATACATATAATATAATAATAAAATATAAGCCTTAAAGTCATATCCAGGCTGAAATGGCAATCTATAATAGATATCTATATTGATCCTGGTATATCTATATTGAAAAATTTTAAAGGCAATTTTAATTTCCTTTTAAGAAGGCAGTCATTATTTTTAAAATTAAAAGAAAGTCTATATATCAACTTATTGACGATATAGCTCTACTATAAAGGGAAATAAATGAGAAGCAGAAATATTCTTTCAAAAAATTCAACCAAGATGAGGCAGAACTTACAGTCGTAAATAAGACGCAGTGCAATACTAAAAAGCGTGTTTAATTTCACCATAATTTGTTCTACTAGAGAAAAACTATGCAACTTGAAATTCATTGACTTAAAGTAATTAATTCCGCCTTTGGTTGCTATTTCGGTATAATGAAACTTAAATTTGAATCGGTTCGTAATCTCGTAATGGGGAATAATACTCTTTATCTGCTCTAAATTAATTTCTGCTAGCTAATTTTTCCATCTTATACATTACGGACTACTAAAAAAAAACTAATACAACCCATCGATGGATCTTAATGGGCCAGCATTTGCAGTAAAGCAATATTTTATGATTAAAAGTTATCCTAGATAAAGGTGGCTCCTCTATATCATTGAAAAATTATGTTCCCAGTTAACAGGTACTTGATTTGTGAACCAGCGATGACCTTCAGCTCCATAGTTGTTAGACTTCTAGTTAATTTGAATTAAACTTTACTGAAACTACCCGGCTCAAATATAGAGAACGAGAATCTTTCGAGTCCAGAATCTTGCCGATTATTATATAATGGAGTCGATAGATATATTTTAAAGAAAATATTGTAATAAATTATTGTAAGAAACTATTGTAAATATGGTAAAGTATAAGGCTAGATAAGAGGGGCGATAGTGGAGCGAGTGGCGCGGTGCTATATCGAGCGTCCCTCTAATCCTAGCCCTCACGCGAATATTAGCCTCCTCTCCTTCTCCGAATACTACTACCTACTCGAATTCTTGGAGTTTTCTTCATTTTCCCCTTAAATATAACATTCTTTAGCTATTTTTATATGAATTTTTTTACGTATTCAGACTTAGCTTTGATCATGGTGTGGAAACGGGAGACAGGTGAAGGAGATCAGATATTGTTCTCTATTTACTCCTTTTCATTTTTCACCTTTTGTTTTTTCACATTGTCAATAGTAAAATTGACTTAGGGCCGTGTAAATCGGTCAAATACCCCAATGGTCAACGACACAACTCAAACTAACCTAGCTCTCTGCAAAAAGTGACACAAGCCCTAGCTCGAAACCAGGCAGTGAACAGACAGAAGAAGGTGAAACAGAATAAGGTACTTTGTTCTCATTATTTATTATTAAATGAATACCATAAATCGACATTCCCAATTTACCACATTTCCCTACTGATAAAAAACAGATACATTACAGCAGGATATTAAGTTTTACGGTATAAAGTAGGAATATGTTAACTCAAATCCACATCCAACATACTGCACCCAAACCATGTCATAAATAAAACTTGTAGGTCAATAAAACCTGCTCCGCCAAATAGAGTTTTGCGTTGTAAACTCTACAATAACCGCTAAGTTATTAAGATGAACTGTTTTAATCAAGTACGTGACTAGCGTATTACTACCGGATTTCATTTCTCTTCAACGTAATGCATTTTAGAGTACAGCATATTACAAAACCTGTGGTAAAAAATCAAATTTTTATTATTACCTAAAATACATCTCATTTATTTGATAACAGATTAATTATTAAAAATATATACAGGGTGACTTGCTACTCGTGCGACAAACTTCACCAGTAAATTCTCCACCATAAAATGAATAAAAAAGTTCATATTGACCATGGTCCGATTCTCAACCATTTCGGAATAATTTCGCTTTTTATCGATTTTGAAAAATATCACGACCTGGCATCGGAAAACCGTGATATCTTTAAATCTAAAACTTTCTCCGAAAATTTTATAGCACCGTTGAAATCTACATTAATCGTTTAATAATAAAATGGTCATTTCAAAATTTTTGGGCCAATTTTTCGTGTTTTAATTCAGCCATAACAACAAAATAGGTAAACAATTTTATAAATCGGAAAGTGTTTAACATAATCCAGAGTTTCTAATTTTAGTTTCAGAAGGCAGCAAATTTGAGGGAAAATAGCTCATTTAATAACGCTTCTAACGTACTCTTCATTTTTTAATTTTGTGTTTCTACGACCACGATATCGATGACAAAAAAAGAAAAACTGTATTCCCTAATGCGTTTTTCAATCAGTATTTGGGTGGAAGTTGTTGGAGATGTACTCATCGGTCCCTACTTAGATTTTCTGGCGAGATTAACTGGCCCAATTTATTTAAATTTTATTGGAAACACGCTGCCCACCTTGCTGGAGGACCTTCTTTTACCCCTCTAGAATAATTCAGGCGTATTTGACAGAACATTCGAAACATAGATCGGCCGTGATAGGACAGTTCTATGGCCACCAAGATCTCTTGATATCAACCCCATGGAATATTCCTTCTGGGGATATCTCAAGGAACTGGTCTATCGCACTGAAGTGACAAACATAGACAATTTGAGAGCAAGGATCTTCACCGCTGCAGAAAAACTTCGACGTTTTCTCACTTTTGGTGTGACAGTTTGAAGTATGAGAAAACGGGCACGTTTGTGTATTGACGTGTACAGAGAACGGCTTCCAATTTGAACATAAATAAAATGATTAAAAATAAATTTATTTTAAAGATATTGGTGAGTTATATTTGTTTTTTTCAAATTTAAAATGTAAATTCCCAAACATTAACAATCCTTGAACCATAATTTTTTCTCTTTTTGTCATCCATATCTTGGTCTTAGAAACACCAAATTAAAAAATTAAGAGTGCGTTAGAAGCGTTATTAAATGAGCTATTTTCCCTGAAATTTGCTGCCTTCTGAAACTAAAATTAGAAACTCTGGATTATGTCAAACACTTTCCGATTTATAAAATTGTTCACCTATTTTCTTTTTCTGGCTGAAATAAAACACGAAAAATTGGCCCAAAAATTTTGAAATGACCATTTTATTATTGAATAATTAATGTAGATTTCAACGGGGCTATCAGCTTTTCAGAGAAAGTTTTAGATTTAAAGATATCACGGTTTTCCGATGCCAGGTCGTGATATTTTTCAAAATCGATAAAAAGCGAAATTATTCCGAAATGGTTGAGAATCGGACCATGGTCAATATGAACTTTTTTATTCATTTTATGGTGGAGAATTTACTGGTGAAGTTTGTCGCACGAGTAGCAAGTCACCCTGTATATATTTTTAATAATTAATCTGTTATCAAATAAATATAGATCTGAGAAATTACGGTACCAAGGAGATGAGGTATTTCGAGGTGTAGGTCGGATAGAAATGATGAAACTCGGATTCTGAAAGATGTTCTTTTTGCTAAGGAGACCTGTTGTTGTGAAAGGAGCTGTCTGTTAGGAAATAAGTCATTCAAGGGATGGTTAGAAGTAGAAAGAATATTAATCGCGTAAAGTATGTCAATTTGTTGCCGTCGTAGGTCTAGAGGAGGCTCGCCTGCTTCCACACATACGCTGTTTGAAGGGCTAGATCGGAAAGCGCCAGTTGCGATTCTGAGTCCGGTATTGTGTATAGGGTCGAGCATTTTTAAAGCATTGCTTGAAGCCGAGTTATAAGCGTTGCAGCCGTAATCCAATTTTGACCTTACGAGACTTCTATACAAGGTTAGCATACTGGTTCTATCAGCACCCCAACTAGTATTACTCACCATTTTTAAAAGGTTTAGAGCGCGGAGACAATTAGCTTTCAGCCTTTTGATATGCTGAGTCCAACTTAGCGTTCTATCGAACGTTATACCAAGGTATTGAGTTGTATGTGAGAAAGAGATGGCTTGGTTTTCTATAGTTAATGACGGTAGTGTTTTTGGTTTTCCTTTTCCAAAGAGTATGGCTACTGTTTTACTAGCTGAAATTTTAAAACCGTTATCAGAAAGCCAACTACTTATGTTATTCAAGGCGGTTTGTATGCTTTTTTGTAAGTCTGTTACATTTTTTCCATCAATATAAATTACGAGATCGTCCGCGTATAGCATTCCTTTGACCGGTAACCTAATTACATTTAAAACTTGATTAAAAATGATGCTAAAGAGTGTTGCATTCAAAACACAGCCTTGTGGTACACCATTTTCTTGTTCAAATTCATTGGAAAAGACATCACCAATTCTAACCACAAATTTTCTCTTACTAAGAAAATTGTTTATAAAAGATAGCATATGACCTCTAATTCCCATGGTATCCAGAGTGTCGATTATGAGCCTCCTCCATGCTCTATCAAATGCATTCTCTATATCAAGGAATACTGCTAGTACTTTTCTTTTATTTTCGAATGCATTTAGAATATCGGATTCCAAGCGAACTAGGTTGTCCCTTGTGCTTCTGCCTTTTCTAAACCCGCTCTGCCATGCTGGTAGTAAGTTCTTAGATTCCAGATACCATAGCAACCTATTGCTTACCAATTTCTCCAGTACCTTACACACAGAAGAGGTCAGTGTGATTGGTCTATAGCTGTTAGGATTCTTGGGATCTTTATCTTTTTTAAGTATGGGAATCGTGATAGCAGATCTCCAGATATTGGGAAAACTGTCGGATAAAAAAATTTTATTTAAAATCTTTAGGATTATAGATTTATTAAAGGGGCATAAGTTTTTGATCATGCCAATGCAAATCTGATCCGGACCGGGCGAGGAATCTTTTCTAGAGTTTAACGCGGTGATAAATTCGGTCATTGAAAAAGAGTAATTTAAAGGATCCGACGGATTGCAAGATATAACTGGTGGTGTTGACTCTATAGAATTTTTTAAGTTAATGAAATGAGCAGAATAATTTGAGGTTGAAGATATTTTATAGAAATGTTGAGCTAGGGTGTTCGCTACAGTGACAGGATCAGTTTCGAATTGGTCGCGGATTTTCAAACAGATTACTTGAGGGGAATAGCCATAGCCCATAGTTTTTCGAACAGTTTCCCAGAAAACGGCGTTGGGTGTATTGCAGTTAATCTTGCTAAGGAAGTTTTGCCATGATAATTTTTTGTTTTTTTTAACTACATATCTCGCATGTTTTCTGGCGGTTTTATATATCTGCAATTTTTCTAAAGATGGTCGCCTGATAAATTTTTTTAATGCTTTTTTTCTATCTTTTATTGCTTGTTTACATTCCTCGTTCCACCAAGGCACAGTGGGGCGTGAACTAGTATTTGTGGAGTTTTTCATGGATAAGTATGGTATCGATTCCCGAGCCGCGTTCAGTAACTTTGTATTTAATTGATCTATTAGATGATTAGCATCAGTTTGGGACAGATCGATGTCAGTGAGCTGGGCTTTTTGTTGGTACAAAGGCCAGTCAGCTTTTTTAATTAACCATTTATTGGGTCTGATGATGTTATGACATTTATCCAATGTTTTAATAATTATGGGAAAATGGTCACTGCCATGCGTATCATCTAGTGCTAGCCAGTTAGTTGTAGCTTGTAGTTGTGGGCTGGTTATTGTAAGGTCTATTGCTGTAAGTTTTCCGGATCTAGTACAAAGGTGGGTTGGATAAATGTGGTCATTTATAACATTTAAATTGCAGGTATCGAGGAAGGTTTCTATTAGTTTACCTCTTTCATCTAAATGGTCACTACCCCACATCATGCTATGAGCGTTAAAATCACCCGCGAATATTATTGGGGGAGGCAACGAATCGACCAAATCTTTCAGCTGTTGCACAGTAAAGGCTCTACCAGGGGGGAGGTAAAGAGAGCATAACGTGAAGGCGTGAGGTTTAGATAAGACTCTTATTGATATAGCTTGTAAATTTGAATTATCATTTAAATCAATGAAAGGAATGTTCTCTTTAATCAGTATACATACCCCACCACAAGCAATTTGGCCAGCTGTATAATCTTTCCTCCTAATTGCATATCCTCTAAATTCAAAGTTATTAGTTTCTTTCAGGTTTGTTTCCTGCAGGCAGGCTACAGAACAGTTGTAATGCCCTAATAAATATTTAAGTTCATCCCTTCTATAATTTAAACTATTTAAATTCCATTGAAGAATATTCATTTTGGATTGAAATTTTTAACTTAGTCTCTTATAAATAATATGGGCTCGTAGCAAAAAATGATTGAAAAGGATTTTTTTTTTTTTTTTTTTTTTTTTTTAAATTTTGAATAAAGATTTATTGCAGAATTTATAAAGAAAAAATTGAGTTATTATCAACAGTAGTAGGGACTAGAGAAGTGCTTATTAAGATTTTTTATTTCCTTTGATTTTTTTACTATCCACGATTTTGGTTTTGTTTTTTTCCGTATTTAACAAGGTAGCATGGTTATTTTTTGTGGCAATATTGTCTTCACTTACAGGTATGTTTTGTGACACCGGTCTGTTCCTTAAATTTATTTCCAGTTTTGGGACATTTAATACAACCATCGGACTACTTTTTTCTTCGATTATCTCTATTTCAACATTATTAACTGCGTTGGTATTATTTTCAAATTCATTAGCATTTACAGACGGTGATGATTCAAGTTTATCTTGATTCTTAACGTTATTATTGATCGATAAAGAGGATTCCATTTTACTAATTTTTTCAAACAGAAATTCTACCGCGTTAGCTAATTTATTTATTTGATCTAATAGAGATTTAGTAACTGAGTTAGGTTCAGTGTTGGTGGGAGCGATTGCAGGAGCGGGAGCGGGGGGAGCTGCAGTGACTTCTGCCAGAGATCTGGCATGAGACGTCACCGGGGCTGCTTGTTGTTTGCTAACAATTAATTCTGCCTGGCGATAAGACACCTTCTCCTGAATTCTAACTCTTTCAATTAACTTTTCCTTTTCATATATTGGGCATCTAGTATAGAAAGCTGGATGAGCTCCTTGGCAGTTCAAACATTTAGGGGGATTTGAACAACAATCTGATTTGTGTGAACTTTCTCCACACTTGGCACAATTAATAACTTTACAATGTTTGCTGGTGTGTCTATATTTGTAACACGAAAAGCAAAGCATTGGTTTGGGCTCATACTCTTTTATTCTTATAGACAGGAAATCTAAAAGTATTCTTTCCGGTAGTTCACTTTTTTCAAAGGTAAGTACCAATAGAGGTGTTGGTTTATATTCGTTATTAATTTTCTTAAAAATTCTTTTTACCTTAACTACCCCCTGATTTTCAAGTTCAGAAATTATTTCCTGATCTGTGCAATTTATTAGATCAGGTACATAAACTACACCGCGTGAAAAATTTAGAGACTTATGCAGTTCAAAAGTTATAGGTACGTTCTGGAACGATTTTATATTTCCTAAATTTATAAAGTCCTTTTGATTATGAACTGTTAACAAAACTAAACCATTTCTAAGAAATTTTACGTTAACCTGTGGGCAATAACTTTTAATAAATCTACAGACGCTAAAAGGACTGAAATCTTTGAAAGTTTTGTTAGCTGTCTTATCTTCTAATCGCATTAAAACATATTTTTTGGACCATTGTCCTTTTATTTTAAATACATTTTCCTGAATATCAGGCGGTTTAGCCTCAAGCGCAGCCTCCATTTGTACGAAAAATAAAAACAAATAAAAACACACTAGCTAAAGTAAGTAATAGACTAGGATTTAAAATTAAAAGTAATATTTTATAAGGTATTCAAAAGTAAGATTAAATAAAAAATAATAATGAAATACAAATAAGTAAATAATCATCAAAATATAAAAAATAAACAAAATAGACTATGGGGTACTCCCTGCTAGCAGAGAAAAATTAGCCGGGCGGCAACAGAAAGACACTGATCAAAGGTGCCGAAACTTCAAACAACGCAAACCGCGATCTGAACACTACCGCTGCTGAAGCAAGACTGTCTCTTTCTCTTTAAATGTCTGGTGTGGTCTTCTAAGCGATAAAATCATCGGCCCCTTCTTTTTGCCACCTAGGCTGTCAGGTATATCTTACTTGCATTTTTTGCAAAATAATCTGCATGATATTCTAGAAGATATTCCGCTAGGCATTAGGCAAAGGCTGTGGTTTATGCATGACGGTGCTCCAGCTCACTTTTCTCATAGTGTCACTGATTATTTAAATGCAACTTATGGAGACCGATGGGTTGGTCGAAACGGACCTGTTAAATGGCCACCACGATCTCCGGATTTAACGCCATTAGATTATTTTGTGTGGGGCTGGATGAAGTCTATGGTTTATTCTGCGGCAGTTGACACGCAAGAAGAGCTAAGAAATCGGATCGTGGAAGCCGCAGTAACTATCAACCACCATCCTGATGCTATACGAAGAGCCAGAGAAGCATGGATTCGTCGTGCTGAATGTTGCATTCAACAAAACGGAGGCGCCTTTGAACATTTACTCTAAATGTTGTAATAATAATAAATAAATAGTAATAATAAATCTTTAACCTTTGATATCTGTTTAATAAATGAGTTTGAGGTACATGTTAATATGAACTTTTTTGTTTATTTTGTGTTAGAGAACACGTACCTAAAATAGTGCCGTGCAATTCCGAAACACCCTGTATATATATATAAGATAGACTTTTTTATTTAACTCATTTTTAGAGTTATATTTTCTAAATAAAACTCCTGAACCACTATGATTGGGACTAAACTTGAAAGACTGATGTGAGTTGAAATTTATTTCCTTTTATTGAGCGTGAAAAATTATTACAGTTTTGTTCATTTAAATTTTAATCATGCGATGCCATGAAAATAAACAGCCGACCTTCAAAGCTTAAATACATGATATTAAGCAATATAAAATAATATTTTAAATATATACCATTTGGTCTTGAACCTTGGATGAATTAATAAAATACGTTGTTATTAAACTCGTCATGTTGATAGGTAATGTTGCTTTCTTTACCATGAGTTAGGTTTTATCATCATAGAAATGGTTTAATAGGGCTTAAATAGTTAGGGAAAGTTTCTTTCTATGAAGTATCTTTAATTTTTTTTAATCGGAGTTAATACAAAAATTTACCCCCGGAAATAACGGATACTAAGAAAAATAATTGTACTTTCGTGGAAGAACGTTTTGGTATATCATACGTATTTCTTAGAAGACGATATGTGTGTAATACTTGAAATATTTACTTATTGAAAAAACACATGGTAATCTGTACCCTTTCATGAAAACAATTAAGTTTAATCGCTAATCACTACTTTCCCAACAATAATATTAAATAAAGGAATATTAACTGCCCCTAACTAGCTAAATACAATATCACTACCTTTTTCTGAAAAATACACGAGCGCTCTTAATTCGAAAATAAAGTTCTAATTTATTATAGGGCATGAAACCGCATTTAGCGATTTCCGTTTACAATACATTTTCGAGAAAACTGTTCAGTGGCGTACTTTCATAATTTTGGCATTTTCTGCAATTAACGTATTATACAATGATTGGGCTAAAATAATACTTCTTAAATTCCAACCCTGGTTTTCAACTTTAATACACGCACACTTCCCAAACGTGATACACTTAATCATTTGCCTTATCCCCCTTTGTGCAAATACAGCCTAAACTAACTCCAGTGGCAACCGTGAGTTCTCGATGATTAATCGTCCTGGATGAAGCTTATAATTACAAGCATTACCATAAACCAATCTATATTGATCCAGCCACATAACAGGAACGTTCCTATACATATAAGCCAATTTTAATTTATTGTTTCGTGATATTTATGATACAGAATAGGATTTTTATGTTTGGAATCCCTTCGGTATATTAGGGTGGATAGAAAAGTATCTAATTTTGTCTTTAAAATCTTAAATCTGGAAAAGCCATGCAAATTAATGAGGTGGAATATAGAATACTAAATCAATCTATTTATATATATTTTTTCGATTTAGGATTTGTGAAACTAAAACTTTACATAAAATATTATTTTAAAAGCAACTAAAGTAATGTTAAAGACTTTCAAGAGAAATAGGACACCAACAAACTTTTCCATTTAATAATTGGCAAGCTTTTTTTTGTCATCATCTGTATTTAAGTATTCATTTTTATTTATTTTCTTCTTGGACTATTTATGTAAGTACTATTTATGTGAATACTGAAAAAAAGTTATTTTATGAAAAAGGAAAATAAAGAAATTTGCCTAGGAACCATCTGAAGGGTACTTACAAATCTGATTCTGTAGGAAGAACCTTGATACCATTACGATACTCTTCAAAAAGTTGTAGTAGCGGTGGGGGGCTGTTTCTATTAGGAGTTAATTGGGGTAGAAAACCTAACTTAGTGAGACATTAAGGTCTATATTGAGGGGAAGAAATAGAGCAAATTTCTGATAGATCTAGCGTTATAGTAAAGATTTCTGATTGGAATCTTACTTATCACTACTAGATATTTTAAAAATATATTATTTTCAAAAGAAATCAATTTTGCCTCTTACCAGTGCCTACCTTATTTAGTTATTTAGGCAATAGATTTTTGTATATTGATATATCTTTTTTTGTCTTGGTATATTTTTTCGTGAAAAATTATGAACGTAATATAATAGAATAAAATTAATTTTCATATTAATGAACTTTACATATTCTTCATAAAATAATGAACTAAAACTTCTGCCATTATTAACATAAATAAACTAATGTAATAAATTAACTGTTTAAAAAAGAATATTGATAAAAATATTACCTAATTTATTTATTTATGTGACTTTTATATAATCCAGAATAGTGGTAGATTTAAAATTGTTTTAAACTTGGCTATGCAAATTTAAATTATATATTTATTTGTATAAATATTCCTTAGGATTTTTCCTTTAAATTTTAGTACAGTCGAGCTATTGGAATAAAAAGCCTGGCCTCTATATAAGTGTGGGCATCTAAAGCGCCCTTTAGATAAGCATTCTCTCTCCTCTGCGGAAATAAAGATAGGGCAAGTTCTCCCTCCCCCCTTTTTTAATGTATTATCCATTTTTTTTTCGCAAAATAAAATTCTAATCGTAGTTTTCAACAGTGTTATCATCCAACAAACAATTTTACAAGATTATCTCTGGCGACTATATTAATAACCTGATGGACATATTTTCTTGTTTGAACAGATCGGAGAATTATTATTAATATTCATATAAATTGTTATTACAGAATGTAATAAATCTAGACAACTTTAATGATGGAAAGGTACCTGTCAGTATTTGATATTATGTTGAAGTGCTGGTGGTTTGATGAAATAAAGATGAGCCCTTACTGCCAATTCTTTAAATATGATCCGTCCCGTGTCATCCGGAATCCTTCAGCCCTCAGAATCTTAGGAATCAATCCAGATCATTTGTTTTGTTTTTTAAGGTTCGTTAAGAATAAAGGGTTTTCTGCACATGCATTTAACATCAATGCCCTGAAAAAATAAACAATTCTCACGATAATTTCATCCCCTACTGGCATAGTATATTTTCTTGTTTACCTAATATCCTTCTTCACTTGAGATCTCGTGAAAGTTAAATATAGACAAAGATTAGAATTAGGCTCACGAAAGAGAGGAGAAACTTTAACCCCATACGATGTTGAAAAACTAAAAGATGTTGAAAGAACATCCAAAATATTAAAATATTTAGTGAGCGAATGAAAGAAAAGATTGCAACATTTCATGGGGAAAATATAAAGGACAAGTGGAAGGAAATAAAGGAAGCTCTCAGTAGTGTTGCGGAAGAGGTACTAGGAAAGAAATCAAAAAGGGTATACAATGGTTGGTATGATGAGGAGTGTAGGGAAGCGATAAGGAAAAGGAATGAAGCTAGGTTAAGATGCTTAAACAGGAAAACAATGGAATCAATGCAGATTTACTCAGAGAAGAGAAGAGAGGCTAAGACCGTTTGTAGAAGGAAAAAGAGGGAATTCGAAAAGAAAAAGATGGAAGAACTACAAGAGGACTTTGCGGGCAAACAAAGCAGAAAATTTTATAGAGGAGTACGTAAAATGAAGACGGGTTTTGTTCCTAGATCAGATCTTTACAAGGACCTATAAGGAAATATCTTGGGTAGCACTAAGGATATACTAGAAAGATGGAAACAGCACTTCAATGATCTTCTGAATGCCACAAGGATACCACAACCGGTTCAGTCGAGCTTAACATACTCAGGCGATGCCATTGAACAGGGGAATGAAGATGAAATAGACGAGAATGAAATACCACTGGATAAAGAAGAAATAGCTGAAATAATTGGAAATCGGCATAATAACAAAGCCACGGGAATCGATGAGATAAGTGTAGAGATGTTAAAACACGGAGGTGGAACCACTATCGATTGCATTTATCAATTGATATGGGAGATATGGATGGGAGAAAAAATGCCAAGAGAATGGAGTAGGGCGGTTTTATGCCCAATCTTCAAAAAAGGTGATAGGCAGGACTGCGATAACTACAGAGGTATTGCCTTGCTCCCGACAATACATTCTGTCCATCGCAATAAATAAAAGAATTATGATCTGGATGGACAAAGTAGTTGGTGAATATCAGTGTGGCTTTCGCCCTGGAAGGTCTACAGTGGATCAAATCTTCTCGCTGCGTCAGATGCTAGAAAAATCATACAAATATAGTGTAGGCCTGCATCACTTATTCATAGCTTTTAAGCAGGCGTATGATAGTATTAACAGAAAAGAACTGTTGATAGCGATGAAGAAATTAGGCATACCTAAGAAACTAGTTAGCGTCACACAAATGACTCTGCACGACACTAAGTCAGTAGTGAAAATCCATAATACCCTATCAGATGAGTTTTCAGTGGGAAGTGGTTTAAGACAGGGTGACCCTCTGTCTCGAACACTCTTTAATCTTGGCCTCGAGTTAGCTATAAGAGCCATTAAGACTAACCACGGTAGCACAATATATAACAGACTTTCCCAGCACATGGCGTATGCTGATGATATAGTGCTTTCAGCCCTAACAGAAGCCGCCTTGTCAGGAGCCCTGCAGGAGTTGGAGGAAACTGCGTCAAGAATGGGCCTTGAGATAAATGGGGACAAAACGAAGTATATGATGACCTCAAGGCAAAAAAGGCGGGTAGAACAGTCTATCCGCTTTTCGACCCATGAATTTAAGACGGTGGAATTTTTCAAATACCTGGGTGCCACTGTTACCAACACTAATAAGATGATGGCTGAAATTAAAACAAGAATGGCAGTGGGAAGCAGATGTATGTTCTCGTTACAAAAGCTGCTAAAATTTCGGAACCTGTCTAGAAAGGTAAAAATAATAGTATATTAGACAGTAATCCGACCAATTGTGACATACGCCTGTGAAACATGGACTCTCACTAAGGTCATGGAAAGAATTCTTCTGGTATGGGAGAGAAAGTTTCTAAGAAAGATTTTCGGCCCCGTGTTTCGTCAGGGAACTTGGAAAATCCGTCCAAACGCAGAATTAAGAGCACTTTTCCAGGACGTTGACTTAGTAACGTGCGTCAAGAAGGCTAGGTTAAGCTGGCTTGGCCATGTGGAGAGGATGCCCGAGTATAGAGTCCCCAAGAGGATGTTATACGGCAAACCTAATGGCAAAAGACTAAGAGGGAGGCCAAGATTGACGTGGCTGAAAAATCTTGAAGAAGACTTGAAAAAAATGAGATTGAGAAGATGGCGAATAAAGGCAAATGATCGTCGGGAGTGGTTAAAAATTGTGGAGGAGGCCAAGGTTCTTCAAGAACTGTAGTGCCCATCAATAAGCAAGTAAGTAAGTAAGTACTTGAGATATTTTTTTTCTGAATCCAGTCAGTCAGAAAGTTATATAAAGTTCATTCTATTTTTTCCTAGTATCTAACTTCAAGCCCGATGAATTGTAAACATTAATAGCCTACAAATTTATCATAGGAAAAAAAAGGTTATTTTGAATACCCATATTTTCGTTATAATGAAATATTATTTTTTAAGCTGATTGTTGCAGCTAGGAAAAGTGAGAATATTTAGTTTTATCATTGCTCTTGCAACGTTAGTATGTACATTCATATATTCTCATACTTAAACGAAACAAAAATTGATATGGCGACAATTCCGGGCTACAGATATATTCTGTAAATATGGTATGGATGAATTTCTTAATCCATTACTGCAATACAACATGTATTTCGATATTTATACAATTTATGGTATTTATACAACGCTTCTATATCGAATCATCGGCTGGCTAGTTATAGCTGTCTAGGTATAGTTCGTAATTTCAATAGTTCATTGGTCTTCCATCATCTAATTGTTCAGCTGAAAGGTTTTTATTCATTGTTTCAAGCTGATGTTTTTAAAGTAAAATGTTGTAATCATAACAAGGTATCTACCATCTTTTGACAGGTAACATCTTTTGTCCAAATTTTTCTGTGAATTGACTTTCCTGGTAATATTGTATAAAGTTAGAATAAGTTAATTCCCTAATATTGCCTATATTTGGAATGTTTTAGTGATAAAAAGTATATATATTTTGTATTAGATTTTCCTGAATGGTATACTAGTTTTTCGCTAATTAATTATTTTTCATCACTTTTATTCCTAAAATGGAAAATACAATTGAAGTTGGCGAGTCAAGATTGTGCCAGTTATTGAGGGCAGCCTCTGCGGCGCAGTTGCTCCCTCCCCGAGAATGAACAATGTAGAAATGGGTTTGGTCCCCAGTGCCCCGAATGTTTTCCCCTCGTGGGCTTGGTCTCGGAACGAGCGTCGCTCAATCTCACCCCAAAGTCCCCAAAACAAAGCAAGCAATTTCATCTAACCAATACACCATACAAAGCTGTACAACTTTCTCGCTACTCCTGCCTACAACAAGTGAGTTTTGTACACATATCGTGTCGCTCCTGAAGTGAGGTTTTATTGTTATATTTACACACATTATTGTAACACCTAATTGTGACAATAATGGTAATGCCAAGAAAATGATTGGGATAGATCCAAAACAAGCCATCTTCTTTTCAGACGCTTAGGAGTATTATCGTGAATACATTAGGAAGATAGTTTAAAGAAAAATGGGGTTGGGATGGGTCTGTATTTTAATATGAAAGGGTAGTTTATATGGATCGGGCCAATAGTTATGTAGCTCGGAGAAATAAAAAATCCTCCATTAGACTGTAACATCCAGCAGTTATTGCAGTCTTATAAAAGAATTAAATGTAATTTATATTTTTAAATCTTTCAAAGAATGAATAATAATAATTCTTTTTATTTTTGGTAGCTTTGTTCTCTCTGAGTAGCATAGTTGAGTTAATGATCAACTGTTTACTCATCATACATTATTTTTATTAAAAATCCTATTTTTAATACAGAAATTAATCATTACGTAATCAAATATCACCAAAGACAGGGCTATAACCTATAACAATTATTAGGAGTTCTTTCAATTATATATTGACTTCCTAAAAGTATAAAAATATCTCATAATTACTCCTTGAAATTCGCATAAATAAATAACTTATATTAGAAAGAATACCTAATACTCGCCCCTGATACAGTAATGGCGGGATACCAAAAAGTTCCACCGCTGAAGGTGGAATCTCTTTGTAGAGTAGTAAATCTTGCAGAGTTGAGCGCGAATTTGACTCCAAACTTTCTTATCTGCGTTGCTTGCCCCACGACTTGCTCTATTGGGTAGATTGTACTCTCTAGCATATCTTACAGTTTATGAGAAAGCTTTTGGCTTAACAATTCAACTACCATACGATTAAAAACTTCATTTAACTTAACAAACCTGAAAACTATCGTTTGATGTGAAGCATTGTTATAAAATAATTGGCTTATGAAATTTTAAATCATTGCGTCATAATCTTAAAATTTATAAGATTATTAATTATTAGATAATATCTCTTTTCATTTGTGTTGTACATATATTATATTATTATCATATTTCCGTTCTTTATCTTCGATACATTTAAGTTTTTGTTGCGTTCTTAAGAGTTTCTTTTGTTTCGTAATGAACTTCACAAAATAAAATTTCAGTAATGTCCCTCACTAATTAAGACAACATAATAAATAAATTGAAAAAAAAATTCCTACCATATTGTGTCGACAAAGGTTCCTGAGCATTTTTATGAGATAGTATCTATCGTAGGATCTAAGCTTTAAAGACATGATTAAATTTGTTTACGTTAAAGCGTTTCTTCCTTTTCGATACAAAACTTACAATATTGGTAATTTTTTCAATATTTATACTTTGATATATATTTTCAACTACATCTAACTTATGTACATTTACGGATGAGCAAGTTTCGACTTTTTGCCTGTATTTTTAATGATCTAGCCGGACAAAGAGATGTTTTAGATTTTATCTTTTCTACGTGATATCGTTTATTAAAAAACACCTTTTTACTTTCACTCACCTATACATGAAATATATAGTAAGTGGAAGTATTGCGATCGTGAAAAATTTCGACTTCCGGTTTTCAACGGAAACGTTTTGGGGTCCCCTGAGTCCAATTAACCAAGTCCCGCGAAATGGTCTGCGTTTGTACGTTTGTGTTTGTGTGTGTGTGTTTTTTTTTGTCTGTATTCTGCTTGTACGCCAATTCATGAAGTTTTTTTTGTGTTCTTTTTATGTCATTCTGTTTAATATTCTAACACTAATGTGTGTTTAAATAATTTGTATTGATATAAAATTAAAATTCACGATGTCAAACTAACAATAAAAGCTTAAATTAATAACAACGTTACTAAAAGAAATTATGAAGGACACAAAAGTAACCTATGGCTATGATGTTCTGAGTTAAAAGCCTCAAGTTCATTGCTCCTTATACGAGTATTTAGTCAAAAATCGAGCATTTAAAGCAAAATCGTACCACCAGGGAAAGTCTGGAATTTTTTCAATGTAACAGACAAAATACGTATGTTTTTGTTTCAGGTTACAATATTGAACATAAATTCATTTACAAGGATAAAACTCTGGTGCGTGCGCGCAACACACAACTTTCACTTACCAACTTACTTAGATTAGAAATTGACGTGTTTTGCTAAATATCATTTCCCAAAGTCACACATTTTTCTACATTCATATCTTATTTTTGTTAATCGTTAAAGCCGTTTTTGAGTAAATAAAAAAAAACCGTGAAAATGATACAAAATTTATGAAGTAAAGTCCCCCCTCCCGTAGATCAATTTTGATGAACTTTTTACAGTCATATCTCGGGCATATAAATACATCAAATACCAAGTTTGATCAAAATCGTTAAAACCCTTTTTGAGTAAATAAAAAAACACGTGAAAATTATACAAAATTTATGAAGTAAAGTCCCCCCTCCCGTAGATCAATTTTGATGAAATTTTTACAGTCATATCTCGGGCATATAAATACATCAAATACCAAGTTTGATCAAAATCGTTAAAACCCTTTTTGAGTAAATAAAAAAACACGTGAAAATTATACAAAATTTAATAAGTAAAGTCCCCCCTCCGGTTGATCAATTGTGATGAAATGTTGGTTATCACATCTTTGGCATATAAATATATCAAATGCCAAGTTTGATCAAAATCGTTAAAACCGTTTTTGAGTAAATTAAAAAAACATGTGAAAATGATACAAAATTTATTAAGTAAAGTCCCCCCTCCGTTTGATCAATTTTGATGAAATTTTTACAGTCATATTTCAGACATATAAATACATCAAATACTCAGTTTAATCAAAATCGTTAGAGCCGTTTTTGAGAAAATCGAAAAAAACTTAAAAAGTTATTAAATAAAGTACCCCCTCCCTTTAAGCAAATTTGATGAAATTTTTGCTGTCACATCGCGGGCTTATACATACTCTAAATACCCAATTTCAGGTTCGCACGGTTTATAGTTTTTGAGCTAGTCTGTTCACACACAGACACACAGACACACACACAGACCATTTCGCGGGACTTGGTTATTTTGACTCAGGGGACCCCAAAACGTGTATTTCCGTTGAAAACCGGAAGTCGAAAATTTTCACGATCGCAATACTTCCACTTACTATATATTTCATATATAGGTAAGTGAAAGTAAAAAAAAAAATGTTAAATCATTCCTTTATAAATATAATCTTTTGATAAAATTTATGAGTCCAAATAACCAAGTCCCGCGAAATGGTCTGTGTGTGTGTGTGTGTGTGTGTGTGTGTGTGTGTGTGTGTGTGTGTGTGTGTGTGTGTGTGTGTGTGTGTGTGTGTGTGTAGGTGTGTGTGTGTGTGTGTGTAGGTGTGTGTGTGTGTGTGTGTGTGTGTGTGTGTGTGTGTGTGTGTGTGAACAGACTAGCTCAAAAACTATATACCGTGCGAACCTGAAATTGGGTATTTAGTGTATGTATATGCCCGCGATGTGACAGCAAAAATTTCATCAAAATTGCTCAAAGGGAGGGGGTACTTTAATTAATAACTTTTTGAGTATTTTTCGATTTTCTCAAAAACGGCTCTAACGATTTTGATTAAACTGAGTATTTGATCCATTTATATGCCCGAAATACGACTGTAAAAATTTCATTAAAATTGATCAACCGGAGGGGGTACTTTACTTAATAAATTGTGTCCCACTTTTATGTGTTTTTTTTTTCATTTACCCAAAAACGGCTTTAATGATTTCGATCAAACTTGGTATTTAGTATATGCATGTGCTCGCGATGTGACAGTAAAAATTTCATCAAAATTGATCTATTAGAGGGGGCACTTTACTGAATACACGTTGTCTCATTTTCACGTGTTTTTTTATTTACTCAAAAACGGTTTTCACGATTTTGATCAAACTGAGTATTTGATGTATTAATATGCCTGAGATATGGCTGTAAAAATTTCATCAACATAGATCAAATGGAGGGGGTACTTTACTTAATACATTTTGTATCATTTTCACATGTGTTTTCAATTTCTCATAAAAGGAAAAAATAAGAAATGAATGTGGAAAGATTTGTGACTTTGTGAAGTGGCAATTAACAAAACACGTCAATTTCTAATCTAAATAAGTTGGTAAGTGAAAGTTGTGTGTTGCGCGCACGCACCAGATTTTTATGTATTTGTTATCCAGATATGGTTGAAGAATATCAAAAATTCTGACATTAGTCAACAAAAATAATTGATCTTCCCTGCTTGGATAAACATCATCAATTTCATTTGTAGTATGGTTTCGGGCAAAAAATGATTAATTTTTTTTCTTTACTTTTCTATTGCAAACGTAGATCGGCCAAATTACCCCTATGTGCGGCGGTTGTGGCTCATCTCCTCTTTGAGACGCCTCTCTGTTCGCTGCATTCATGGCCGTCCCTAATTTTACGTGGTAGATCTGAACGAGACAAATCTAAAACAACAAAAATCACATTAGTTAACAATTTGCTACCATTTTTAAGCAACTGGCTACTTATATCTCCATAACCTGTCCTTTTGGTGCACAATTTACCTTTGTCCTTCCCATCGATTCACTAGTTCAAGGATATTAGCAAAATGAGCCTTATATAAATGGACTGTGACGGCTACTATCCTTCCTCAGGTTTGAGGGAGATGAATCTTCGGTCAGCTGTCCCATTTACCAAGTTCAGACTAACTATTTATAACATTTATAGAATATTTCCACATGCTCAATTTACTTATTTATTTTTTCAGATGAAGGGAGTTTGGTTGGAATGTTGATATTAAAAGGAGTACCGCGGAATAAGGCTGCAGGCGTTTCATGTTTAAAGAAGAGGGTAACGTATTGAAATATTTATAATACTTTTTGTTACGTTTATTTCTTTCTATATAGCTCTTTTATAGATTGCACGAATATAAATTGTTTTCATAATATCAAATTATAAAATTACATGACCTTAATTGAAATACACCCGTGAAGTGTGAAGCATGATAATTATTTACCCATCGCTAAGAAAATCTGTAATTGCATTGAGAATTTTTGTATTAATTTCAGGTCTATCATGTTCTGTGCTGCATAGAGGCATTAATAAACATATTAAAATATAAATCGTAATCAGCAAACTTAGATCTTAACGGCAATTTAAAACTGGCTGAATTGACTGGAAACCTGATATTTAGGAAGAATAATATTGTTTCATTTAAAACATAATCTAACATTTAAAACATAACATTGTTTCATATAAAAATATAATCTCAATCCCGGTAACAGGAATATATGCGATATCCGCTGTTATGCAAAAAGTTTGTTACTTACTTACTTATTTAATCGAGACCTCTTTTACCGCTGAGCAATGTGAGGTGCTTTCTTGTAGAGCCTGACCAAAGGATCTCTATCCTGCGCCAGCTGCCTTCTCCTACTCAATTCCATTCCTCTCTTGTTGAAGGCCTCTTTCCTTCTTCCTCCCAGGTTTTCCTAGGTCTTCCCTGCGGCCTCCTCCCGTTCACTTTAACCTCGTGGGTAGCCCTGGCGATTCTGTCTTCAGCCATTCGCGAGACATGTCCAAACCACCTAAGCTTGTTCTCCTCGATAACTTCCTCAGCTGGCCTCAGATCCAAGTTTGCTCTTATTGAAGAGTTCCTCACTCTATCCCTCCTTGTTTTCCCCTCTATTTTTCTTAAATAGCGCATTTCCATAGCTTGGATTTGGCTCTTATGTTTGGTAGTAAGGGTCCAAGATTCGCTGGCATATGTTAAAATAGGGAGGAATGTGTTTTTGAAGACTACCTTTTTAGTATCCTTTGAGACTTCCTTCTTGTCTAGGAAGCCTTTCCTGAGGGAGTAAAAGCACCTTCCTGCCGTTTTTAGCCTTTCTCTAATGTCTCCGCTGACCCTTCCGTATTCATTGAGGTGGGCCTCCAGGTATTTAAAGTCCGCAACCTGTTCCAAACGGATTCCGCTAAGCCAATTATGCAAAAAGTTTGTTTTATGCATTAATTCAGTTTATTCTATCTATCTTCTCAATTCTATCTAAACATCAGATATCCCTGAACACCACCTATCAACCATCTATGATAGCTTCGTAGATGACACGACAATTCTTTTATTACATCAAAATCCTACAAGCGCATCCTTCGCCCTTCAAAACCATCTGTTCAAAGTGGGGTTTGTAAAATGGAAAATCAAAACCAAGCCACCTCAGTTTTTTCTTTAAGAAAATCTTCTTGTCCACCTGTGACGACAACAACCCTATACATTTAAAGAATTTTGTATAATACCTCTGTACTCTGACTGTACCTTGACAAAAGATTCGCTTGGAAGATATATACAGAATTTAAAAACTGGAACTCACTAGACAGTACAAGCAACTTTTACATCACCTGGACTAAAGAGTAGTCGACTTTATTACCCACTTTATAAAAAAGCGTTTATTTACTCCACTATTATTACTATTAATAAATTCTGGTATTTGTAAATTCGGAGCAGAACTTTGGGGTTCCGCAAAACATACCCACATTAACAAAATACACTATCCTAAATTCTTAAAAAAATCATTAAAGCACCCTGCATTATTTCAAACATATTTAATAAAATGACATGAAGATAGCGATAAAATCTTACGTTACCAGACAAGTACCAAACATTTCACACTCCAACACCACATCACCCTAACCGAGTGGGTTAGGATGAGTGATCCATTCTCTTTCCTCCTCCCTGTTACCTGGTCAACCTCCTCGTCGGCTGAAACGACAGTGGCAAAGAGACCTTCTACAGCAATAGACACTATTATTTTAAAATGCCTAAAATTATGCCTACAAATTCAGTACATTTTATCTAATTTTACAGACAAATGCCGATTATGTTTTGTCAGAGAATTTAGTTACTCGCGAAACGATGTTGAATATGATTACTAAGCATCCAGTTGCCCTGGCAATACCGCACCTGTACCTTATTTCCTCTAAGGCTGACTTGATGAATATCTAGCTTCACAAGTAACGGTAGCTGGCAGGGCTGCTCCCTGACTAATGGTGTCTCTTTCATCATCAGCCCCAGATCGGGTGTGATCTGTTATCTGTTATCATCTGTTACACTTTCCGACTCTATTCATAAATCATGACGGTTTTTACCATTCAACTCAAAATAATATATGGAAGTTTGCGTACAATTTTATTACTATTAATATTGTTTAAAACCAATACTGATAAGGTTAACTTTATTCGGAAAATTTATTTACCCATGGATATTTATTATTTAATTATTTTATGGCGAGGTTATCTTTAATGCACACTTAATATCTGGATCCTTAGTGTCCTAAATCGAGATTAATTTATTTATTTGTTTACTTCTACTTAAATTTTGTGAAGCAAGTTGAATTTCTCATGCATTCAATTATTACCTCATGCTTTACTATTACCTACCATTTACTTAAATCTTTCTTTCTACCCTATATCTTCGGAAATAATCATCATGCGGTAGACACTGGTCTAGAATTTGTCCGATTATCATTTTTGCGTGGAATATTTCTTTTCATGTCGGTCTACACTCATCTGCGAGGAAACTGTGCGGCAGTTCAGTGGCGTATACAGAAAAAAAAAATTTGGGGGTGCTGATTGGTGATGTCCGGGAGAGCGATCCAAGTTTTCATACCTACTGTTGTCTGGGGGGGGGGGGGTGTAGGTGGAATTCTGGTACTGCTACAAAGACAATAGAATAACGTTATAAACCGTTTTAATTGGTTTGGCATGATTTATTAACATAATTTAGATTAGGGTACTTATTTTTTTTTCTTTAGCTTTCTGATATAGGAGGTTGGGGCCCTCTTGTATACGCCCCTGGCATCAGTCATGATAAGCTAATTCTCAAAATTTTGGTATTGACTACCTCTTCTCTTCAGCAATGCCTTATAG
This sequence comes from Aelia acuminata, assembly GCA_911387785.2. Lineage (NCBI taxonomy): Eukaryota > Metazoa > Arthropoda > Insecta > Hemiptera > Pentatomidae > Aelia > Aelia acuminata. The sequence continues at coordinate 77,642,716 of OU426982.1, forward strand.
AAATTTTCCTGGCTTTGATATCATCCTTAATATTTTATAGCTTATTGGATCCTTCGGTACTAAGTAAGCTTCCCTCGGTATTTTGATTTGATGACTTCCAAAGCTGGTAACAGGTCATCTCAGCTTGAATTTTTACATAGCTGCTTACATCTGTTGTCATGTAGATAAATTTGAGTGTATTGAGAAATTAGGAATGACCCTACCCTCACTAAGTTTTCATTAGCTGTTCTTTTTCAATTATAATTGATATTTTTCTTATAATATCAAATAATATTTTGAACAATTCATGTAATAATGTTATCTATCTGATCTCATCCGATTGAATACCCTGGACGCCAAAACAACAATAAATACTTTATTATTTTAATCAAAAACACCTATTGAACGAGATTTTAACTAAAAATACAGAGAAAGATATACATTATAATTTGTGGTTATTTAATAATTCCATTTGAGTGGAGTAATTTATTCGATTGTAAACGAACTATGGCTTGATATTGAACATGAGGCACCCACCCTAGCTTGTAAACCACATCAAGCTGTAATATACTGGATTGGCTGGAGCGTAATGATTCATCAGTGGGGCTATAGGAGCGTACCTTCCATCACCAGATCCTCGCGGTGATAACTTGATTCTATCGCCAGACTAACAGAGCCATCTCTTCCTGTCATTGGTCTGTCCATGTCCCTACCTCTTCTATTTCCTTCTCAATAGTCTTTGGTCGTAAAATCCTTCAATCTAACGAGGGGAGACTACGGACGAAGGAACGCCGTTTTCATTGACATTTTTTCGTTGATACCAGGTCAAAAAATATCCCATCTATCTCCTACGGTTCTTGCCAAAGCACTCTAGAAACCAAGAAAAAACTCTTTCATGTAATTCCATCAATTTTTAATATTATTTGTTCTCATCTTTGCTCTAAATGAAGGCTATTTGTCTTGTAATTAAAAAAGTTGACACCATTTTCCAAGGGAATAATTTTCTCCCTGTTACAATTACTGTTATAATTAATATAATTTTTTTGGAGTACTTTAGAAAATAATATTTTTAAAATATTTAGAATTTAGATAGTTTTTTAAAACTTATTTTAAATTTTAGTTTCTGAACTGGGGAAGGAAGGAAAAATTATTATAATAAAAAAGATATTTCAATCGTCAGCCTGATCTGATACAATACTGAACAGAAATCGATCCATAAGAAAAACTACACATCAAATAACGCCACAATTATAGGCAAGATGTATATGTAGTATCGAAAAAGCTGTTGGAGATCTGCATGCTTCAAACTACAAAGGAATATTCTAAGATATGAAGATGTGAAGAAGGTTTTTTTTTTTTTTTTTTTTTTTTTTTTTTTTTTTTTTTTTTTTTTGCTTTCAACAATGATTTCCGTGAAGGAAAAACAAAATACGCTCGCAATAATATGATACATATCATTTTGTCATTATATTGAAAAGAAAACAGATTTCCATTTTTGCGATTTTATCGAATTTAAACTTGCATTAGAAATAAATTAATATTAAAGAAATTCATAAATAAGGTTAAGCATAATCGTATATTGTAAAAATAAGTTCAAGAAGTGAAGTTGCTTTTTAGGACTTTGTGCTTTTCAAGACTTCATTATCGTTTAGATTTTTTCTCTTCTGTTGCTTCTTTGAATTTTAACCGAGCTCGTTTGGGCATAGGGAATGCAGCAATTACTCTCATCTGAATAGAGAGCGCTTAAAATTCTGGACGGGGAGGGAATGCCGTCAGCCGGGTGCACGGCTCCAGAATCCTTCATTCGAGTTTACATTTAACATCTAATGGAAGGAAATTCTATTTTACTATCCAATTCAAGCTAATTAAGCCGATGTTTATGAGTGATTTCGGAGTTTACTTATTCATGTTATGACCCATCAGAACGAAGCTAACCTATTTTGTCTGAGAAGCGGTTTTAACGTAGGCAGACTAAACAAAACAAAAGCTTGGTATTCATATTCATGCAGTGTATAAATTATCAATAAATGATTGGAGAAATGAAGGAAACAAATGTACATCTTAATTTTTATAAAACGGTTGAAATTACTTCCATTTGAAAAAGTTTTCTTCTACCATATGTTCTTGAAATGACAGTAAAATTTATTCTTTTTATTAACGAAAATACCCGCAGAATTATTATTATTATACCTCCTAAATATAAACGATATAAGGGCCGGGATGGCCGAGTGGAAAAAGACGTTTGCAATAGGTAATCAAAGTTAAGCAACGTCGAGCGTGCTTAGTACTTGGATGGGTGACCGCTCCATTCGGGTGACCACCCGCCAATGAACGCCACGAAGTCCAAGCCTACCCCCACCCCGGGTAAGTGAGGCCCGTCAGCCTACTGGAGGCGACTCACACCGACCGGGCGTAGGAGTGATGTACCTTTTCCGTGTATCCCATCGAGAATCGTGGTGTGGTTTTCCAGGATATCAGTAACCGCCCGGAGGTTTGGTTGCTCACCCAATCGTAAATATGACGCAATGTTAGTGCTTAATACAATATTTATTTTATTTTTTAAAATATTTTCAACATTAAATGCATCCAAATATGATTGAACTTTAACTTTCACTTACCTATATATGAAATATGTAAGGTAAAGTATTGCGATCGTGAAAAATTTCGACTTCCGGCTTTCAACAGAAATACACGTTTGGGGATCCCCTGAGTCCAAATAACCAAGTCCCGGGAAATGGTCTGTGTGCGTGTGAACAGACTTGATCAAAAACTAAAAACCATACAAACCTGAAATTGGGTATTTGGTAGATGTATATGCCCGTGATGTGACTGCAAAATTTCATCAAAATTCAACCGGAACATTCAACCGGTCAAACGGAAGGTGTACTTTATTTAATAACTTTTTAGGTTGTTTTATTTTTTCGATTTTCTCAATAACGGCTCTAACGAGTTTGATAAAACTGGGTATTTGATCTATAGATATGCCCGAGATATGACTGCAAAAATTTCTTCAACATCGATCTACCGGGGGGGGGGGCTTTATTTCATAATTTTGTTTCCCAATTTTACGCTTTTTTCGATGTTCTCAAAAACGGCTTTAAAGATTTTGATCAAATTCGTCACGTTTAATAAATATCAAGTAAGCTTTAACATTATTAAAATGTTCTGAGGGGACTTAAATGGGGAAGGGGCCTTTTTTGTTTTCCTATAAAGTACCTTTGGTTTTGCTTGTACGGAGAAATTATCAATCTCTCGCTTCGCCTAAAAATAAGGAATGGCTAAATATGAAATATTCAAAAATTCAAGCAAACAAATACAGCAGAAAAGAAAAATATTCAAAGAAAAATAGTCAACTCATAAAACACGTTGAGCCCACGCATGCGCAGTACGTCATTGTTGACAGACCATTGTTTATAATTAAAGCCGTTCTGTTCATTTGAGTGAAATTATCTGTTTCATAGTAACTAAATGAAGCTTTCAACATCTACATAGAGTAAAAACTTTTATTTAAAAATAAATAATTTAGAGCTAATAAAAACAATAATAAGAAATGAATGTGGAAAAATGTGTGGATGAGAAATAGCAATTAACAAAACACGTCAGTTTCTAATCTAAGTAAATTGGTATTGAAAGTTGTGTATTGCGCGAATCGCACCAGATTTTTTATTTTTAGTATAGATAAGTACCTATATTGAAATAATTTTTGACAAACTTAAATTTTTTATCAAGTCTGAAAAAATACAGGTGAAAAATGGACTTTTTAAAATTTTCTCGGTCTTTATTTGATCCTCAATTATTTTTATATAGAAAGATTTTCTGATGTTTATATATTGAAAAAAACGATGTTAGATTACCTTATAGCATCAATATCATCTAACTCGGTAAATATTTCTAGGATAAAATATCTATTCTGACTAAATCACACATTGAGTCTTCGTGAACTATTGGTTATTATTTTCGCCGTCTATTGCATCATTATGAAGTATTAAGCATCATTTCTTACTTATTTTTCTTATTTCTTGTAATTGATTTTTGTATGTAATTGTAATTAATTCTTACTTATTTCTTTTTTATAATAATTACCTACACTCCTTTATTGATATATAGTAAATGAAATCCATATCTGCGGTGTATGTTTCGTTTTATTTTCAGTTTAAGAACTTTATACTTACAATCAGGTCAATTTTGTAGGCAAAGTCTGAACGTTTTCCTGGTAAGTCCATATATACTCCATTCACTTTGACCCCTGGTATGTCAAATAAACATATGCTTACCTCTTCCACTTTCTTACAACAACAGTATATTTGAAAGTTTACTCACCTTCTCTTTGTGTCGACAGCGTATGATTAGGCATTTTGTGCTATAAATAACCATTTGAATTCGAAAGAAAACTTTTATTTCATGAGCATAAACCGAATATAAATAAAACGGATATTGTCCGATTAGTGTAAGTTATTAGAAGAATTCTGTATGACTTGGCCTATTGGGAAAATAGTAGAATAAACTAATATCTACCTAATTGATAACATTCTTCATTGGCTGAATTTCAACATTGAAAAGAACATAAGTTTACAAAGAATTTATGATGTTGGAATTACAATGTTGAAATTAGATTAGACGAGGCATTGGGGAAAGATTCAAAAAGTGGTGCTGCACATTGTCCGAAATTTCCGATGGGAATTGACAAGTGCAGCAATGAAAATTTGCCTTTCAAATCAGAGGATAGCCTGTCTCCAGGAACTGTAGGATTTGTATTAGAATCAGTGACCAGCCGCTGTCTCCTGCAGCTAACTGCTAACTAGATTAATGCTGAAAAGTTTCATCTTGTTTAGTGTGAAGAAATCTTTTTTGTTTATCAAAACGATTTCTTTTTCGATTTATAATTAGAGAACATGGATAAAAAATATCGTGTCCACCAAGTATTTCTTAATCAAGTTCAATTTTTCATTAACTTCACGACGGATACTTGGCATATCTTAAGGTATCTTGCAGGTCATGTATCGTTATCTACTATATAATTTCTCAAAGCCTTTTCTTTTGCCGGTATGCCATAACTGCCTTAGTACTTCATCAAATTTCATGAATGAGGCATCATTTTAAAGCTTTCCTTAACCGCTACACCGAAAAAATATACAATATACGGTCAGCTAGTTATCTACTATTCTAAATTTACTACCCAAAACTTTTTGGTTAGCTAATACTTTCTTTTTTTTTGTCAGATTACAACCCTTTTTGTCAGATTACAACCCTTTTTGCCTTACAACCCTATTTTTACTAATTGATCGATGTATCGGGCTTTTGTCCATCCTCATGAGCATGTGATTAAAAAATTATAAACACAGTATGCATTTCTTATCTATTTCATCATATTTGTTATAATTTTCCATGTATTCTTACTTTGAGATCTTGCCAAAAACAAATCTTTCTACTTACGTTAGAACTAGGCATTTTCATTCTCATTATTGAAATGATCGCTTTGATCCGATTTTTGTTTTCATTGTTTGACCCTTAACATGAATTATAATTATTGTAAATAATACGATTTCAAAATAAAATTTAAAAATTAAAATTAAGATACTTATTTTACCTAACCATGCACTGACCATAGATTTTTTGTTTTTGTTGTTTGTTTTCTTTTCCTTGAATTGATATCTTTTCTATTTTGTGTCATTACCTTTGTTTAATATTTCTACATTGTCAAAATCAAAGTTAAGGGTGGCTGATTTTGATTGCGTGTTTCGCTAATATCGACAATTTAAATTTTTATGATGGTTCATATGTTTTTCTGTGCATTTTATATGAATAATTTTATGTACATTACCTTACTTCCAGTTTCTTTTTCTATTCTGTATTCCATTTTCGAAATGTAGGATAACTGTACCATAAGTTGACAGTGCTTCAATAGTTGACATTTTGCACAAAAAGTGTGAATAATAAGATTCAGGGTTGATTATTTTGGTTCAAAATTTGGCGGTAATTTGCAAAGTTATTAGTATAAGTTAGCTATGCTGCCATCGACATTAGTTTGATGAAAACTCAAGCTTATTTGAGAGAGGTTGTAATGGCGAATTTTCTAGTGGACTGAAAACTTGGTTTCTGCTACCCTGTTTCATTAAGGTGGAAGTCAAGTTCAATAAGCTTTTTAGTTGGTATATTTGAGTTCAATTATGTTTTAATTACTTTTATGGTATTCATTAAGTTCATGAGAATCATTTGATATCTTTTCAATATATTTATACAATATTTTAGGGCTTAAATGTAGATGTCAACTATTACAACAGATATTAATCCATGATTTCAATAGTTGGCATCGTTGTCAACTACCGCCAGAATTCGCAAATAGTGTTCCATCTGAGGGTAGTTTATGAAAGTCTGAGTCTGAACGGATGACAGGTGTCTTATTTCATGAATTTATAGCTAGTGTGCTCTATCCATGGATCGTTGAGAGCAAAATTGCAATCCAATAATCCTATTCTCATCAAAAGCGTCTCATCTGACTCTTCCCACTTCCCGGTTCTGCAAAAACCTGGGATACTTGCTATGAGTCGCACTCTATCAAAATGATACACATTTCACCCAACCAATGAACGTGGCCATCTTTAATTGTCTAAAAGGGCACTGGAAGAGTGAAGTTCATCATTGGAGAGTCGAAAATTGTGCAAACCCAACATTAAAAAAACGAAACTAAAATCTATTTATCATACTTACTTAACTGGATGATCTCATTCTGAGTTTAAATATGTTTTGTTTTGTTTTTTGTCTCGTTTAAGCTTTTTGTGTATAAAATAATTAAATTGTGAAAATTTTATTTTGTTTCCATTGTGAATTTACTAGTTTCTAAATAAAAAAAATATTAACTCTTATTGTAGTCCTTATTACTTATTAAAAATCATAGGAAATCAAATATTAATGTATATGTCAACTTTAAAACCATAAATGTCAACTTTCCTAACATTTACATTTTGATGTGTCAACTATTAGTTCATTTTAGAAGTTTCTAAGAAATCATTTTTTATAAAAACCGTAAACGTAGGCTATAGGATATTGTATTCCTAGTTTTTTAGAGGGATTGGCCTAACTAAATTCATAACAAAGATTATCCTAACATCAATATATTGTTAAACAGTGTCAATAATATAATTTTTATGTTCTAAACTGTCAACTATTGGTACACTTACCCTAGTTGCTTAACTTTTTGTTGTTTTATAGTACTAATAGTATATAATTATGGTCATATTTTTCAAATCTCTTTTTATATGTCAATCAAATCGATGATTTCTTTTAATCTTTGAAAATTTGTTCCTTCCTATTTATTAGTATATCTTATTTTTTTCTATTCCATCCTTGTTTTTTACTCCATTATTTATTATTTCAAAATAATTCGGTATTTGTCTCTCATTGCAAGTTTCAGTCTCAGTTTCATTTATTTTATTAGCTTCTTTTTTTCTCTTTTTATTGTTATCGTTTCCATTTAGATTTTAATTATTTATTTCATTTGAAATGATTTTTTCCTAGTATGCTAACTTTTGTAATTCTTCATTAACTAAGAACTCATAATAAATCAACAACCAAAATTTTCCATAGATTATAATATACGCTCATTGTTACTAACTATACAACAAGAACATTAGAAAAATCTGATCGTAATAATATAAAATTCTGGTTATATAACAACAATAAATTAAGCCACTATATTTCCAATATAAAACTCTGAATATGTAAAGAAAACAGAAGTAATGCAATACATAAAATAAATTATTAACAATTCAAAGAAAATATATTGTATAAGAGAAACATTAGAAAATTTTAGAAACAGAGTTAAGCAATGCAAAAAATATAAATTTGACCGCATTAGCAAACCAAGATCTGAGGAATTAGTCCGTTATATACAAATTATTACATATATCGGAAATTTGTGCTGCCTCATTCGGCAGGGCTATTTATTATTTAGCAAGCAGAAGGGCATATAATTTGGTTGAGAAAGGAACCGAATCAATCGAAAGAACAAACAAGGTATAAGAAAAGACCAATCGGCCCAAGAACATGCAAGATTAAAAACGTTAAGGAAGAATTGTTAGTCCCGCCCACTCAAACATTTTCCCCAATTCATGAATTTTCCCCTCTCGCTAAACATTCACCTGTTTTTGCCTAAGAAAAGAAAAAGTGAAATATGCATAATTCATTTATTCAAATTTATTAGTCCTATTATTTTTCAAATATAAAAATTTAATTTTTTATAACTGTCATTATTAAGAAAAATCTGAACTACTTGCTGATCACCTTTCTTCAGTATTTACACCACTCACAGACTTAACAGACACAGAACACGAATACATAGTACTTGATACTCTGGACATACCAGTACAATTGATTCCACCCCCCACTTTCATTTACTCCTAGACAAGTCGCAAAACACTTCAAACAATTACCTAAAACAAAAGCCCCAGGTTATGACTTAATAACAGCCGAGGCGCTCCAGAAATGCCTAGATAAGCTCTAGTATTTCTTACGACAATATATAACTGTATATTTAGCACAACAAAATTCCCTATTCAAAAGAAATATTCATATGTCAAAATGATACACAAACAAGATAAAACTGCATACAATCCTTCCTCTTACAAACCTCAATCAGCTTCCTTCAAATTTGCTCAAAACTTTTTGAAAAATTAGTTTACAAACTTGTGGATATGCTTGTACATACAGTGAAACTTCTCCTAATGGACACTTCTCTCTAATGGACATCTCCCTGTAACGGACATTTTTTCATTCCCCGAGTAGTTACCTAACCTATGTTTTCCTTGTATATTTTACTTCCGTCTAACGGACACTCTCTGTAACGGACGCAGACAGGTATTAACCCTGGAATGGTAGTGTCGATTTTCATACATTGTTGGTAGTGATACGCCTCCAAGACGTACACCGTAATAATTACGTACTATGCTGACCCTTCAGGCTGCAATTCAGTCTTGAGATAATTACTATTAAAAACAGTGAGCATTGCACATTTACTCACTGCACTCAATCTCTTTCACACACAAACACAGATACGTCCACACATCAAAATTAGATAAAACATCTTTTATAAAGATAAAAAAATTTTACCAGGACTCTAGTTATATCAAGGATAGAAAAAATACAGTACTAAAGAAATATATTAATGGAAAAAAAAAAAAAAAAGATAAAAATAAATGTTTTTATATCTTAAAAGAAATTGACTTATAAAATTATTGGAACAATGCATTGTGGGTAAACACTAAGATCTTCAGTAATATTAGTTATAATATTATCATATCAAGTTATTTATTACACGAAAAACAAACTTTAAGATAATGGTCTCCACAAACAGGTTTTTCACACCGAGAGCAACGCATTTTTGACATTCCCTTCTTTTTATACGAGCAAAAGGCACAATATTTTCTTTGAATACTCTTTTCTTCTGAATGATCTTGTGAATTATTTATATCCTCACCTTGTAAATCAGTTCCTAGAGCATTATGTATCACAGTTGTTAAAGCTTTGGTTATATTTCGCTGTAAACGTGCAAACATCCACTTGTGCATTAGATTGTCTGCTAAAGTAAGCATGTATTTGAATCTCGACATTGGTTTAGGATTATTCTTGTAAAAATTATAGGCATATATGACATATGAATTATATACCGCAATGTTCAACATGTTATAAAAGAAGCAGTTTTGTTTTTCGGCCAATATTTGTTCCTCGACAACACTGATCTAAAGTTTATTTATTCAAAGTTTAAACTCTATGTCACAATTTAAAGAAACAAAAAAAATTGTATATATATTTTGAATATTTAAAAAAAAATACACAAATTCAATGTCGTTTCTCTCTGATATCCAACTCTGATATTTAGGATAATGTACCCGTTGAATGGTAGTAATACGTCTCTGAAGCGTAGCATCAAATACCTAGTGATTAGTAGCAATACGCCTTAGAAGCGTGGGACTATTTACTTTCATTGGTAGTGATACGCCTCAGAGGCGCAGTACTATTTAGGAAAACCTTCAGTATTCACCAGTTATTTACTTGTCCAAGGTCAGACCATAACAGATCCGTTTCTAACCCCTTCCCGCAAGATGTCACGGAAAGTGATGTTTTGGTGGGGCTTAGATTTGACGGAAAGAGCATTTTATTAAGGAAATACGTCTCCAAAGCGCATGACTACCATTCCAGGGTTAAGCTGAATATTTACTATATTTGATCTCTCTGTAATGGACAGTAGAAAGAAAACACCGCTCAGTTTCTAAGAACTTCCAATCCCGTCGTGTTTACCTTTTTTGTCAATTGTTGGCTTATGTTATTATTAATGCGATTTGGTTTCCAAGAAAATGACGTCAACAAGAAGGGGGATTCCGAGCTTTGTTTTAGTTTCATTTCAGTATCATTCCCGTGAATAGACAATCATGAAGTCCTCACGTGTACATTTATCATTAAAAGACAAAATTGAATTAATTAGTGTCAGTGCGCGGGAAAAGAGTAGTGTACGCGAACTTGCAGGAAGATTTAAAATTGGAAAATCCCAGGTGAGCGAAATTTTAAAAAAGAAAACAGAATTGTTGGAAAAATGGTCTCAGCATGGAGACGTCCAATCTAAAAAATCATTTCCAAAAACAATTGGTCTCGAAATTGATAAAATAACTTATGAATGGTTTTGCCGAGCTCGTGCGGCAAAAATTCCCATTTCAGGATCACTGATAAGGGAAAAAGCGTTAGAGGTTGCAAAAAGTTTGGGAGTGAATGATTTTAAAGGGTCTGTGGGATGGCTTGATAAATTTAAATCGCGGCACAGTATTTCCTGGAAAAGTGTCAGTGGGGAAGGTGGATCTGTAGATAATGAGGTCGTAACGGAGTGGACAGACAAATTAACAGATTTATGCCGAGTCTATGACCCAAGAGATATCTATAACTGTGATGAAACAGGTTTATTTTTTAAGGCCCTTCCTGATAAAACAATGAGCCTTAAAAATGAGAAATGTCAAGGTGGAAAAATTTCAAAAGAAAGACTCACCGTGCTGTTGTGTACAAATATGGTGGGTGAATTTGAACAGCCCCTCGTCATCGGGAAAGCACAAAAACCTCGCTGTTTTAAAGGAGTGAATTTAAATCTAATGAATGTTGACTGGAAATTCAACCGAAAATCCTGGATGACTCAAGAAATAATGATCGAATGGCTTTCTAACATAAATCAAAAAATGATTCGGCAGAATAGAAAAATTATCCTTTTTATGGATAATGCGGCATGTCACCCTCACCTTCAACTATCCAACGTTAAAATAATTTTTTTACCACCAAATACAACTGCAGCCTGTCAGCCCTTAGATCAGGGAATAATAAAGAATTTTAAATTTAACTACAGAAAACGTGTTTTGAGACATCTCATAGCCAATATAGACAATGTGGAATGTGCAAGTGAACTTTCTAAGAAAATCACAGTATTGGATGCAATTCAATGGATTTCTTCTTCAATACATGAAATCCGAGAAGAAACAGTCATAAATTGTTTTGCAAAGTCAGGTTTCTCAAAGCCTTTAAACACTGTTGAAAGCAACATGAGTGGTAATGGAGAGCGCGAACTTCATGAACTTTTAAAAATATACAATCCTTCTAGCGATTTATCATACGCTGACATAGACTCCCAAGCCGCAACTGAAGGCGAATCCCTCGACATCAGCAGCATAATTCATGATAATTATGAAGTTTCTACCGACGATGTACATGAAGAGATGGAGAGCCATTCTGTTGAAGATCAAATTGCTGACGAATCACCTATGACAATAAAAGAGGCGCTCAAGCAAATCAGTCGTCTTAAAAAATTCTTCAGTGACACAGAAGATACCGAAGGATTTTCCCAGATTTCATCTCTACAGGTCAACATTGAAAAAAAAATAGTCCAACAAAAAAAGGTACAGAAGAAAATGAATCATTACTTTGCGTAATTTCCTTTTTCTTTTTAAAATGTTTTTCATGTTTTTTTTTTAATAGAATATCACGCATTACTTTCCTTAGTGTTCTTTTTACTTATTAAAAATATTTAAGTTCTTTTTTTTGTGTTTTTTTCTTGTACATATGTACCTATTTACTTGCGTAAATAATAATTTTGTGTTATTTGTTTATGTAAATAGGAATAATTTGTTTAATAAGTTTATATATACATATTTGTTTGTCCTGAATAATATCATTAAACGTAATGTGTAATAATAATGGTATATGTTTGTTTGACCTTCAAGGCGTAGAACCCCTTTAAAACCTGATTTTTCCAAACAATCCTGATTTTTCCCTTCCAACTTCCCGTTAGTGGACACTTCTCTCTAATGGACAAATTATCATCCCCCATCAGTGTCCGTTACAGGGAAGTTTTACTGTATACTGACTGGCCAAAACATAATACCTGACCATTGATTCGGCTTTCGTACTTCACACTCTACAACAAAACAATTACACCGATATAGTCTGTAAATATTGCTGGAGCTCTTGAGGAGAAAAAATACGCTACTGGATAGAGGAGAAAAAATTCCTGGATATCGCCCAAGCATTTGATAAAGTCTGGCACCAGGGGCTTCTCTCAAAACTCAAAACTGTATTACCCCACACATACTATCTCATACTCCAATCTTACCTCTCCGACCGATTTTTCTCTATCCGGCAGGGCTCAGAAATTTCTTAGGTCCGACCAATTTTAGCATAAGTTCTGCAGGGGTCAATACTCGCTCCCTTCCTATACATTACAAATACACATGACATTCCTACACACCATGGAATATTAACTGCAACCTACGCAGACGACACAACAATGACTGGTTAGATAGACAATTTACATTGGCTTTATCAAATTTACAAATCCACCTAATGCATTTGAAAAAATATTATTCCCTTTGGAAAATGAAATTGAACCATGACAAATCACAACACATAACATTTACACTCCGAAGAGATACATGTCCACCAGTTTATATCGGCGACCACCAAATTCCTCAAACAGACAAAGTACGGTACCTTGGACTAATATTGGACAGAAGGATGACTTTAGCCCCTCATATCAAAATGAAAAGACAGACTTTAAACTCAATACATACACATACTTACTAAAACCCATTTGGACATACGCCTCACAAATTTATGGATCAGAAAAAAAAACACACTTACAAAAACTACAAACCTTCCAATCCAAAATTTTGGATGACTAGTAACGAACGCACCTTTATACGTTAGTAACAAAACACTACATACCGACTTACAACTACCAACTAACAAATAAGGACTAACAAATAAGGACTCTCTATTCTGGCTTCCATATAAAATTACACGGACATAACAATAGTCTTATTAATGACAAAGCCACGACTGACATGCCTTTTATGAGGCGACTAAAAAGGAGTTGGATGAAAGGACCTCCTCTCCTGAAACAGGACCGGGATGGTGTGCTGCTGGGCACTATCTTCCCTCATACCTTATAATGCCAACACACAACAGTTTTCATCTCATTTGCTGATTTTCGCTTATTATTTGCGACAGGTATAAATAAAAGTACGAAGTGAAAAAAAAAGTATCATTATAAAGCATAATTTCACCTCTTTAACCATACATTTTTTTCCATACAGATCTTGTCTAAATGTGGTAGAAAACTTTAGTTCTATTTTTATGTATTATGTAACTATAATTAGAACTTCATGCTATTTATGCGATTCTTTTAAAAGAACTCATCGATATTGATAAAAGCGGTTAAATAGGGTGTGTAAATAAGACTACCTACATCTTACTAATCGCATACTAAGGTAATATCAATATTGCGACATGCATACAATGGTCTGTCCAATTTTGTTTGAAAGCTTGTCCAATTCCACCGCATTATCTTATTCGCTCACGAACATTCCCGAATGCTTTACTCTTAGGGATATAGAGGAAAATATTAAAACTTTATGTCTACATATTTATGTTTTTTATTACATATTTTAAGAAGACATATTAAATATTTCTTTAGGCAGTGATTTTGACAAAATGTCAAAATCATTATATACATAACAAGATGAAAACAAACGTTTTTTATAACTGGTTCTTGATCCTACATGATTATTATCAACACCATTTCAAGTATCTTATTTTTATCTATTTATCTACAAGTTATTTACATCTAAACTCAATCTCCTTTTATAAGTATATTAAAAACAAATGAAATACAAATAAAAAATGAGACGGGATGGCTGAGTAGGCTAAAACCTATAAGTTTTAGCCTACTCAGAGTTTACAAAGTTAGTTAACCCCCAGCGTGGTATTTGGATGGGTGACCAGCCTATGAACTCCACACAGCTCGCGTCCCCTCCAACTTAGGTGAGGTCGGCCAGGCTACTGGAGGCGACTCACCCCCACCGGGCATAGGGATGATGATCCTACTTCGTGCAACCCAATAAGAATCATGATGTGGTTTTCCAAGATTTCAATACACTCGTAGGTTCGCCACAAGTCGATCTGCTTTAGGGGAAAATAAATATAGGTATTGCAGTTTCTGAGCAGCCATTATCCCAGGACCAGTTGTCACTTTCCCTGAACCCGAAAGGGCTGACGCCATGAGGAAGGACTCTGCCAAATTAGCCCCTATGGGATTCATTATGGAGACCATGCTTTGCAACAAAGTGAGATTGGGGGAGAGACCCCCTCAATTCATAGAATATTAAAAAATAGGTATAGCTATGAAAATAAAAAACATTAAAAGAATAAATTGAATTAGCTTTATTGGACGATAAGTTAGCGAATCAAACTGACTTATATAAAATGAAAAAATAAAATCTAAAGGAAAAACAGCGCTCTTTCACTGGAGTCACTGATTAGAGGAAGTTTCCTTTGAAGAGAGAACCAGGGAAAGTGAAGGGCTTTGGATAAGAAAGGGACTAAGGCCTAACTCGGATTCCTCTGTTTAATATTTAATTTTGTCAAAAGCATCAGCGTTGTTTGTTTTACATTATATAAAGATTTTTGTAATGGCATCTTTGGAGAATTTCACTCTAGGGTTAAATCAAAAAGATCTTATTTTTGATGTTTTTCTCAAATTGAGTACTTTGATGTTAAGTGCCTATCGTGTATACATAAGCACTTGTAAGATTCCTGACTTTTTCTCTATATCAAAAACGAATGTATAAAATAATATATGGTTGTAATTATAAATTCATATCGTCCAAAAATCATTCAATATACAGAAGTTCAGAATCTTAAAATTAATTTTTATTTACTACATTACTTTATATTTAAATATTTCATCTAATTAAACGATTAGAAATAATGTACTCACTATTTAAATTTACATTGTCCCATCTTATCAACTTTAGTCTTTTGACCTTTTTAATATGTTTGTTTCTTCTTACGGAGCCACTGAAAATCATCTCTATAATCAGCGGCCTGACAATCGAGTCTCCTTTACATCAGACGATATCTTTTTGTTTTATGTCATTAAATATTTTTTAGTCCACTTGATCTTGGGTCCAAAGGAACAGAATAAAATTTAAAATTTAACATATTGCTCGTCCAATACAAGATTGGTCTAACTCAATAAAAGCGACATTTCAGAAGAGAGAATTAAAGTTTCTTCTTTTCCTTCCTTTGATACCTTCGCCGGGTTTGTTCGATTGTTGAAATGTTCCACGAACCTATAATAAACCTGTCTTGTAAGATGATTCGAAATGATTGTAGAATGTTCGTAGAAATGCGATATTGAGCTAGAACAGTTTTGCATCGGATGATCGACATGTAATATACTAATTGTATACTATTTGTTTAATAAATTGTATTATAATTGTATTTATTTAGTGTCACTTTATGCTACTATGGCTAGTCGGACGGTGCTACAGGGGGTATAATTTGGATAGTCATCTTTAACGAGTATATGGCATCGCACAGGCTCTGGACCATAGTTTTCGTCCATTCTTAAGGATGGCTCTACTAATGATTACTTAAGATGATGATTTCTTCTTCCTTTAAAAAATCCTGAGGACACCTACCGGCTACGAACCCGCAACCTTGGGTATAGGAGGTTGTCATGGAAAGCACTTTACCACAGTTGACCCCTGTAATATACTAAATTAACTTTGCTTCCTTTTGAGTTGTGTCAGACACCCTCTATTAATTATAGCTGGTTCCACATCAATCAGCAGATTACGAAACAATGGCGATGCTAAACAATGTTATTGTGTTTGGTAATTTGTATTGTTTGCTAACAAGTTCATTTAGTTTAATTAATGTTTCTTTCCAAAATGTAGTTTAGTAACCTTTCCACCGAGCTGGGATAGAAGAAACTATTCCTGTGAATGGTAGTAGTTGTGTGTGTACGACGCAGATTCCAACTTAGCCGTTGTTTTTTTTTAAATTTCATTTAACAGCTTGTAATTTAATTGTTGTCTATATTTCATAAAAACATAGTTATCTCTATATAAATAGCTCATTCTCATGTGCGGCCTTGCGAAAATAAAAATGCACCTACAAAAATTTCAAACCTTTTCCTCTGAAATATCACGACTCATTTCAAAATCAACTTATGTCAAAAGTAACTTATGAACTCTACATATTGACTTTCATTTGCTTAACACACCGACATAAGCATACTTATACTTGCTTATATGGATACCTTTCACAGTCCAATGATAATGAGGATGATATTAAAATGGCATTGGATGAGAGATCTTTAGCAAACCAGAGTTACTGATGTCATTTTTGGATTAGTCGAAAAGCCAGAAACTTTGATTATTGCTGAAATCCTGTGAGAGATATAAATCCATGATTGAAGTAAAACAATAACACAAACCTCCTAGAATAGAGACCTTTTTTTTTGGTCAAGGATAACATCATTTTTTTTTAAATTTGCGATTGTCGCTCAACTGGAATAGGCGCAAATCAAGCCTGAATTATAACTTAATTGGCAAAACTAAATACTGAAGTACTTACTTAATTCACTAGAAATTATTGTTTTCGCTTAAACATCGAATGCTTATTTTATTTTTAATCTCCGAACATAAATTGGCTTATAACTGAGCCTTCCAAATTGTTTAGAAACGTCCCTGCCTCAAGGAAATAAAAGAGTACTTCTTGTTACTTCCATTCATATCAGCCCCTTACTCTCAAGCTATACACTACTGCAATGCTCTGCAGGCAAGCGGGTCTAGTCTGATGTCTGCGCCGTGGTAGGCAGTGTTCCGTCCAGAAAAGATTCAATAAATATCATTGTTTCGTACCTACATATTGAAAAGTATTCAACTTTAAGCATCCAATTAATTTTATTTAATTTTAAAAACTGGTCATAAGATATTTAGAAATATTTATTTATGTTCGGACCATTAAATATATCTATGACATTAAGTAGTATACATAAAACGATATGAAATTTACTTCATTAAATTCATTCATTTACTTCGTTAAAGATTTACTTTAACCCTTTACTACTATAAACGTGTCTTTAGCTTAATAATTTATTGATGCCATGATCAACACGAACCAACTTAATGGTTTGTGGTTAGCTAACTTATTGGGTCACTCAACCACTCTAATAGGTATCCTGGCCCTGGAGAGGAGTAGGTAACGTTTGGAATGATTAAAGCCATTCATCTTGTTGCCGAGCTAAGTTTGAAAGTTTAACCCTCTTAAGAGCAGCCTATATAGCAATGGAATTTATTCTTATTGTAAATCGCTAAGTTATTTTTTTTTCTAATTTCCTTTCTAAAATAATAAAAAGGCTTGACTTATTCCTCATTCATGGGATGTGAGGAATAAGTATAAGGAAATAAGGAAGGAATAAGGAATAAGGAAGAAGAGTTGATTACTAATCAATATATTTTTTTTTAAATTAGGGAACCTTTTCAACATTTATTTTTTTATAATTTATTATACTCCAACGTTTCGGGCTTCTCGACCATCTTCAAGGGATTATGTGTATTACGATATTGCACTAATTTATAATATATTATTTGTTTTTAATTATTTTAGATTATTTAATATAAATACATGGAGTTAAAGAATATTTATAAAATGCAACAAATTGATGCTATGTTGTAGTAAAGATAATATCTTGAAGATGGGTCAGAAGCCCGATACGTTGGAAAGTATAATTATAAAAACTATAAATGGAAGAGGTTCACTCATTTTAAAAAAACTGAAAAAGACTTGAAGGAATGTCGACTTTATTGTCTTTCCTTATATGTGATTATGATATTACATATATTAAATTTGAGCATGGCTTATAGGATCTTTTTTTATTATATTATCTAATAAAACTTGCTAGGTTCTTTTTCTTCACTTAGTGAGGAAGAGTGCTGTCATTTAAGGGTTTTTTAATGAAGGAGCTCTTTCTTGTTTGTAGTTGCTTATTATTTTTTTCCCAACGTTTCGAGCTATTGGCTCATCCTCTGGGGTTATCTACACTACATAGAATACATTAATCTTTTACACTTAATTATGATATCCATGTATGTTTTACAATTTGTTTATATTGGTATTACAATTATCTTATCTTTAGTTACTTCATTTTCACATTAGCCATTTGTCAACTTCTACACCAATATAAAAAAAATTGTAAAACATACATGGATATCATAATTAAGTGTAAAAGATTAATGTATTGTATGTAGTGTAGATAACCCCAGAGGATGAGCCAATAGCTCGAAAGGTTGGGAATAATAAACAACTAAAAACACGAAAGAGCTCCTTCATTAAAAAACCCTAATAAAACTTCATAACTAGCACCAACTTTGAAGACTTCACCTTAGCAAAGAAAAATGCCGACACTTTTTCTCAGCGATTTGAAATTTGCTCTCGACAACTTCCAAAGGCCTTAAATAGACTTTTTGCTATATCTCTGACTACAATAAGAACGAGATGTATACTTTGTATGAGACTAAAACTCAATACCTGAGCTTCAGACCGTCTTTAATCCCAATTATCAATATTTTATCAATTGAAAAACACAACAAAACATCCAATCGGCACCTGACTCTAGACTGCCTTTAGTCTATTTTTATTGAGTTTTTCCCCTCATTAAATACTGGACTTAGGTCAGTCTGGCTCTCAGGTACTAAAAACACTTGAGCCATTTTGGCTTCAAGGGCAGTTCAATTGAAATAAAAACAATGTTATTTTAATATTACTCTATAGTTGCATAATTCTAATGATTTGGAATACCTTATTTTTTTTTTAATTATACATTGTGCCACAATCAATGGCATTTATAACACAATGACTTTATATTAGAGCCTAAGGATGGAGTACCTTGATTTTAATATTAGATTTTTAAAAAAATCATACAATCATATAAACTTAAAACAAAAAAAAACAATAAAAATATAATTAAATAAAAATATATCAATTTCGTGAACACGAGCACCTTGGAGAATACCCTCACTATTTTCAATCTTCTCAATTGAGGTGCCTCTTTACCCCCCCCCCCTCCTTCATACTCAAGCGTCTAGTTCCTGAACACATTGTCGTTTTAACTTCCCACTTCTCTAACTTTCCTGTTACAGTGAAAAGTTTTGGGTCCTCTATATTAATTTATTTGATTTACCAACACAGAAAATTCAATATTCTCAGGTAATTAATCCATTTTTTATTCATGTTTAAAGTAGACACATTTTAGTATTATGTTGTTTTGTTTTTCGCCAATATTCCTAACATATTAATGACTTGAGTGAAACTTTCTCCAAACCGTTCTTAGTAACAGCAAATTCTTCGTTTTCCCATCCATCAAACATTAAAAATAAATTACTTGTCTTCTTAAATGTCCAGGCAATTGGAATTACCGATCGCTACTTGAATCCTATAAACTTTTATTACGCTTTATTCGACTAGAGATGGGGGGGGGGGGATTAAACACTAAGTATGGAATGGCAGGACTTAAAGGAGGTAGTAAAACCTCTTCTCCCCACCACTTTATAGAACCTTGGGGGTTTTACTTGCGGAAAAACTTTAGCTGCTATGTTAAAAGTTGAACCATGAATAATAATGAAACAAGGAAACCTTTTACGAGTTTTTTGTGGTATTAGCAAATAGAGCGCTATGCTAATGTACTCTCGACACATACTAACTTGTATCTTTTTACTATATCTAAAAATAATATTATAATATATAGCAATAGGTACATAAGCGCTTTTACCTTCTGGGAGTTCTGATGATTTTCCTACCAAAGAGAATTAGAAAATATAAATATTTTAATCGGGCGTGAATTCTAAAAAAGTTATATACCTAATTTGTATTTATTGGTTTCCGCCGTTTTAGGCCTAAATATAATATTGAGAAAAAAGATTATTTATAGGAGGGTTTATTTTTATATAGAATATGTGTTTCATGTAAGCTGTTATATATTCGCAATATTGTATGTCGTATTATGTTTGCGCATTCATAAATATAACAACTTCTCTTATACAAAGGACCATCAGCAGATGGTATAACATAATAATCAACCAAGGTTTCCATTTCAGTAGATTATCTGTTACGTAAATACGTCCAGTTTCATTCCAGTTCCTAGTTCATTCTTTCCATATATATATATATATATATATATATATATATATATATATATATATATATATATATATATATACATATATACATATACATATACATGTTAAGTTATTTATTAAGACTTGTATAATTGTCACGTTACTTGAAATCATCTTCCCCAACTCAAAGAGATAGCGAAGAATGGTGTTCCTCTGAAAGACTCTGTTAACTATTTCATTACCGGAGTCCTCCCAGAATATTAGTGCTTTGTGAAAATATTTGTTTTCCCCCTTCTACTCGTTACATTTAATTATGAGACTGTCAAAACACTAGAGTTGTGAAAATAGGGAGAGCAAGCGTAGTGCCGAAGCTGTGTACCCAAGCTGAATTGAAAGCATCTAATTAAGAATCCAAAGAGCCCCTTGATACGGCTAAGTAACTGTTTTACGCTAGAAGCTTCATAAAGCTACATTGTTGTAACTTCTTAAGCTTTGATAATTGGAACCTTCAGGAGTGGATTTTTATATCTAGCTAACAATTGGTGGGTCTTTTATACTTAAAGCACATATTTTTTTTTTATATATATAACTATGAAACGGTTATTCAATTATTGAAAGATGTTACAAAGCTAAATCCAAACATATTTTGTATTTAAAGCCATTCATCATTGTTAAACTAAGGAAGTGCGACACCTGGCCATGGCCTATTTCGGCACAATTTGGTGTGGCCCTAAATCAACTGAACAGGACCCCTCGGGAGTTCATTTATCCATTTAGTGCGAGAGAAGCGAGTAGGTCTTGAAAGCTGGAATTAGATAAAGCTAATCAAGTCCCTTTTTAACTGAGACGGAAGCGATGGGAACTCGATAATATCACTGTCACATAACCTCTTGAAATACGGTTTTAAATCGGTTAAACCATATGGTGGTATCAAAAATAACCCCTAACTTATTCAAATAACTAGTTCCAAAATATTATAATTGAATAAAAGTTCCAAAAAATATTATTTGAAAAAACCTATACCACTACAACTCACGAGATTCTTGTGTTCAGTACTTTTTCTCTTTCAGCAGTCATGTAAGGAGGTTTGACCGTGATCATGGTCAACAGCCAGATTTCCTCCACTTAATTTTTTATTTAAGGGTGCACACTTCATAGAGGCTGGATTTGCCATAGGAGGGTCTCCTGGCTACCAAGACGTTCTGTTGCAGAATATTAAGGATATCCTGCCAAGGCAGATTGGAACTCGAGACCTTGAGCATAGCAGCTCGATGCCATACCATTATGTTACCCCGCTCCTTAAAAAGAAAATATTATATGCTCAAAATCTATATTGTGGCGGCACCCATTATTAGGTTGGCGATTCTATTAGTTTTTAATTTAATGTTATTTATACTAGAACATCATTACCAGAACTCTTTACTTATGTTTTTCTCTCCCTTATAATATATGGGACAACAACTTTAAGAATATTTCATTTTTGTATAGTTTACGAATTTCTACCTATCTTTTAAGCAGCTCGTGGAGCGGTGGACCAGTTTTGAAGCTATCACAACTATTGTGATTTTTTTTTTTTTTTTTTATTCACGAAGTTTACTGCAACGATGATTTCAAGAAGTGTTAATTATCTAATTGCTAAGATGGTCGAAGAGCTTCTACAATTATGAAAGTCTAACAATTTCTTAAAATTAACTTACCCGTTTCTGTTGTTCATCGGATATTATGTTATAAAGGCTTGGCCAATCTAACGTAGAAATATTTTTTTAATATCTTATTTTAGCGGTAACACAGCACCTCACTTAATAGCATGGTATCATACATTAGTATTGACATTAATTGATACGGTTACTGCTGCATATAAATATCTGATTTATATAATTTATCATTTTGATTAATCAGGAGAAAATATGGGATGAAGTATGGTATTATCTGCTGTAAACAACCGCAAACGAGCCATAATTACTACAACAAGGACATACAATAGAACAGAGGAGCTGGAAAGGTGGACAAAAGCTACAAAGGAACACACAGACACTGTCGATTACGTAGTTACAATGGATCGGATACAACAGCGCTGGACAAATCACACAATGACCTGGGCCCGATTCGATTTGATGTGTCAGATAGGGCCGATTCCTCTCTCCTCAAAGGTATCAAGTGATAAATAAAAATTTTAAACAATTTCTTAGAAAAAAAAAACTTTCCGTATCAGATATCGCCGGTATTTGAATTTGGGATGACATTTGCAATTTTACATTAATTGCATTACCTATATGCTAATTTACTAAAAAGCGAAAGCTCAAAAAGATACTATGGCTAAACAATAAAAAAAAAGTTTTCAAAATGCAAGCAAACAATTCAATCCAAGTCCTAATCAGGAAAAAAAATCTAAATAACGTATAAGCACAAAAATACCAGTTATTTTAAACTAGTTCCCGTTTTGTATTTCTGATCAGCTGTTTCCGATTATGATATTCCATTGTTGCGTATTGTCTAGAGTTAGGCATATTTATATGTATAAGTCGAATAGGAATTTATTTTTATCTTAATTTTTATGCGAATATGAATAGAAATGTTACTTATACCACAATATTTGTGAATGCGAATTTAAATAAATTCGTAGACAAAGGTATGAAGGTCCCAGGTCATATTCGGAAATCCTTCTATAAATACAAGTAAATTTACATGGAAAATTTTGAATATTCATAAAAAAGGTGAATATTCATAACTAAATCTGTGAATACGACCGTATTCACAGATAAAGATGTGAATACGGAAACATTCACAAAATGAGTTTTTACAAAATTTTAATTTTTACAAAATTAATTATTTCGAAATAAATTTCTTTTCGGATTTCTCCATATTGGTTAATATGGTTAATTAAATTATTGGGTTAACCCTTTTTGTGTATATCATATCAGTGTATGATCAATTACATGATATCGATTAAGTTAGATCATTAGGTTTGCCACGTCCCTTCACTTAATTAACACGTTCACGCCGGGACTGTTTAATGCTTTTCGCTCTATTGGGAGGGAGCTATTCTAGGGCATTATGCAGTATTGGAAATCCACCAATAATGAAATAAACAATAAAAAATACTATCCTACTAGTTATGTTTATAATACGATATTAATTATAATTGTTATTAAAAAATAAACGTTTATACGTTTATAAGTATATGAATATAAATATAATTAAATACAAATAAATATAAAAATGATTTGTGTTAAATTTTCATTATTTTAATTTTCAGCTATATAGAATTTACTTCTACTTTCTCAACGCTTTGGCTGCTATGTCACCTGAAACTGTTCTCTTGTCAGAGAATTAAATATTAAAATTGTGTCGAAACGAGAGCGTGACTCTCAGTTATTCTTTTTCGGCAGTCAAAGTGTTAAAGATCTAATTATTTGGCAGAGGCGGCATTCTAGTGTGAGCCACCGGTAGTACCCGCCGCCCGAGGAGGCAGTCAAGTGTGAGCCACCAGTGGTACACGCCGGCGCGAACGTGTAAAGTTGATGGTTTGATGATAGTTGCCGGTTGAGCTCTTGCCTTTTAAGTCTAGTATGTGTGTGGGCCGGGATAGACGAGCGTGTTTGAGCGCGACCCGCTTTAGCAAGCTCGAGCCGCACGGCGCACAGTGGTGCGGATAGGGACAAAACCCTAAAAAATGAAGGTGCTCCAACCGGAACTTTAGAGATATTTTTTAAAACCTAAATACCTCTAGAGTAAGGATCCATGCCGATTTTTCAGATTAAAATTCATTAAACCTTTGAAAATAAGGCAGTTTTGGGCATCTTGTAGGAATGACACGAAAACACTTTTATTAACGTCCTATTTCGAAGTGATCTTAGGGAAGCCCAAATTTTTCCGAGGCCGTAATTTGGATTGAATCCCTAATCACCCAAATATCGAAAAATGGAGAGACAGGAAGTAATGCATACGTGCTCCGAAGATAGTCAATGTAGTCGGAAAATGGCAAATAAAAAAATCTAGGAACAATGTTTTAGGTGAAATATTAAAATAAAAAATAAATACACCTATCAATCATAAAAGTAAACTATAAAATAAAAGTGAACAAATGAAATAACCCAAATTAAATAAAATACCTCTGCAACTAAAAATCTACTAACTGTTCCTTCCACAAAAAATAATAAATAAACAACATATACTACTATGTGTAGTAAGCGCACTCAAGTAAGGTGCACCCAATAACACTACAATAGACACTAAAACTAATAAAACTTCACTAATAAGGTTTTCAAATTTTTGACTCAATCTTAGCCTCACCCATGAAATTTTTAACGAGAGCTTCTTATGGGGACTTTTTGTAGAACATTTTGTTCTACAGAAAATCCATCGAATCCATTCTTATTTTTATTCTTTATTTAATAATAGGTTTAAAAAAATAAATAAATAAAAGGCCTTCTTATAGATGCTAAACAATTAAATAAAATACACAAATAAAGGAAAAAGAACAACAAAATGAAATAGCGATCTCACTGAATACCATTAAATTACTTTTGAAAATATTTTGCAATTTTTTTTTTTTTTTTTTTTTTTGTAAATATTAAAGAAAATTCATTGTTGTTGTTCTTATTGGCTTACCCACCCGCTCTTTACTCAAGTAAGGTATCATCCGAAATCTCATCTTGGATGTGGCGCCCAAGCGGTGAAGTCCGATGAGCCGGCCGGATGTTTGGTGAAAAGAGGACAGTGGCGATAGGGCGACAGCAGGCCCGGTATCGCTATCTGTAAGCTCAAAGGGAAACCAGAATAACAACACTAGCGCCCTGATAGCGCTCGCCCAGATAACACATCACAAACTTGGACAATGGACCAAATAGGAAAATTTTTATCTGTTTTTCTTTTCCACATTATAGAGTTGTGAATAGCTATTTGTTAATGTTTATCCATCATTTTATTTTCATTTTGTCACTAACAATATGAGAAATGAAATACAAGATCACCAAAGATTGTTAGTTTCAATATTAAATATTTTAATTTTTTTTTTTTTTGTGTTTTTCAAACATTCCACGTCTACTACAGCTTGTTAAAACGTTTAAGAACCAAAATATTTTTTAAATTTGAGGTACCTACTAGTTCCAAATCAACTTGATGACTTGAGATTCGTAGATAACTTTGAGCTCACTCTAGATCTGTTATTCCCAAAGTGGTCTATATCCACCCCGAGGGGTCGTTTCTGACCTGCAAGGGCTCTATATCAGCGAAAATAAAAATTAGGCGTGCATGATATGTTAATGGGGGTTGTCGCCTGACCGTGAAATATAAACAAATCGCTAGTCGTAACACTAAGGTGTATTTGCTTTAAAACGCATGCCAAATTGATGTTTTTTATCTATAAATAATCGAAGAATGGAGGAAGAAGAATGGAAAATGGCGTTGGGTCCAGCCCATTTCAACATAGGACCCCGGAGAAGAGGACCTGCGCCAAAAAGACAGTGGTAAACATAGAAGCGAGCTTCCAGTTCTTGGGGAGAGCTGAAGAAGAAGAAAATTAAAATAAATGGTGTACTAGCAGTAGTCTGTTGTTGCGTAGTCATGGATAACATCAAACTACTGCTACGCCCGTATTGCCTGTGAGGCATGGAAGGGAGGAAATAAATAAATAAGTTTTTATCTATTTTGATGTCCTCAAAAAACCTGTCAACTCCTAGTTTTCTCTCTTATATTTCCCCATTTGTAAACCCCTGTCTTGTATATGGGGGACTATCTGGCTTGCATGAGATGAATTGCTTCATCAGATTCACCTTCGGTGTCTCCAGACGCTCCTACATCTCCAGTAGTTGGTATCCCGAGTTGAAGTGGCTGTACCCATTTTTCGACGGCAATATTTCCTTAGTGTATATCCTTTCCAAAACTTTAGAATCAAGGAGCCTCCGTATATCTTCAATTTGCTTACATCCTGCTACAACATCCATTCTCTAAATACAAGATCTCAAACCTCTAACCCCTATATCCCTTTTTCCTATAACCTTTATGTATGTCCCTTTCTACCAAACTGCCTCCTTTATCATCTGCGCCGGCACCTTCTGAAATTCCTTACCGGTTTCCATCCGTAAAACTTCATCCCTCACTTCCGTTATAACCCTACTATTTACCCACCAAGTTATTCATCAGTCTTCCGTAAATATGTAAAATAGTGAAGCCAACATTGATTATATATTTATTTGATTTTTATTATAGTTTTTTAAGTTCCAAATTCTAGAAGGTGATCAAATTTTTGTACTCAATATCGAAACATTGTTGGTTTTTTTTTAATATTTTGTCTTATATTGTTTTTCTTGCTTTTTAGGTTTACTTTATATTTTAATTTTTAATATTTTTACATTTTTTATCAATTAGCCAGAAAAATGGTTCTTGATCTGTTAAAATTATTATTCTTAGGGGACTAGATATCCCAGATTAAAAATTACTTTCATTCTTTCTGGCTTTTGTTCTTTGCACAGACTTTGAAATTAAGTTTAAGGATGTTTTGACTGTGGAAATACCACAGTAGAGTATCAGTCCATACGGTAACATTGAATATTACAAGAAGAACTGGTAGGGATAAAAAATAACGGAGAACCTAAAGTAGAATTTAGAAATAGATAAAAAAAATTTCGGCTTCAGAAACACCCATTAATTATCTTGCATTAAAAGTTTTTCATAGCATTTCCTTCTTTATACCTTGTAGAAAGGGGTTTCAGCATAGGTCTTACAAGCAATCTTCTTACAAAAAAAGAAAAGAAAAAAAAATAACACCCAATGGTAATCATTGATCAACGAGAACTAAATTAAATCCTAATATTCAAAATTGCAATCAAAGCATCAGGTTCATCCCTCACACTAAAAAACAATTAATTTTTAACGTTTTCGTTTTATTATATAATGATTTTACTGCATTGTTATTTTATATCATTTCAATTCATAAATGTAACTTAACTTAACTTGTGTTTTTTTTTCCTTACTTTTTCCAAGTTAAGGGAAACTTATCGAAGAGAATACCTCTGGGCGCTATCAAAAGCTTTTCTTATATTCATTAATTTGGAAAGCTATAATTTTAGAAAGGTGGGGGTCTACCCGAAATGGAAAAAATTGGCAAGGGGTCTAACAGACAACAACGTTTGGTGATCTCTGCTCAAGATGAAATCATAAGGAATGCTGGACGTAGCCTCGTATTGACAATCATATTCATATCAGATATGAAGCGAACGTGATGAGTACACGTTATAATACACAAGGTTTCGGATCGTTTCTCTAGTTTCGGACCCCTTTTTATTATTAAGGGATTCCATCTCAAGTGATCTTGAAGCCAGTGACTTAGATTAGCTTTGTGGAACCATTGATCTTAAAGGGAGTTTATTTAATAAACATAATGTATAGTTTAGTTAGCTCTTTATTAATTCGGAATCAATAAAATCGCCCAAGAACTTAAGTTTTCTTTAATGATTAAGATTAAATCGCGGTCCAGCTTGTTTTATATTTCACTTCATGCTTAAATCCAATTGATCCCTCTGTTGCTACTTAATCTCAGAATATCCGGACAATATTTTAAGTTGGTTCAGGAATCATAGTTTATAGGATAATACATTAAATTCCAATAATTATAAAGTGTATAGTCTATATCAGTAAGTGATAGATAAAATTTAGTACAAGTTGTGGATCGAAGGAGGTAGACCTGAGGAGAAAGCTACTGCATTCATTGTCTATTGATCTCTTGGGGAGGTGAAGACGGCTAGAGAAGGCTAGCTTCTCTTCTAGGCCAGTTATAGCACCACATAGTGGTTGAAGGGCTGAAAAAAAACCTATTTTTTGAAGCTATTGGAATTTTTCTTCGCAAATAATAAATATAATAGCTACCTTAAAACTTATATTTAACATTAAATTACATTTGCTAGCTAAAAATTAAAATATGCCTGCACAAAAATTCAATCATAGCTCTTATGTATGATTTTTTTTCTTTTCTGCAACGAACTTGGGGGTTTTCATGAATTAAAATGGTATTCCAAGTTCTATGAAGGATATTAATAACGTAAAACAGCAAAAGTGTTTAAACTAGCTGATTTCATGTCGAAAATAGATGTATTATTTTTTTTTATTCTATTTTTCTTCTAGCACCGCTTAATCCGGAGAGCCGGTTAAGTTGGGTTCCGAGGTATACGTTGTTAATATCAACTTCATCTTTCTTTGGTCACAGATAAATTCAATAGGTTTTTTTTTCTCGAAAATAGTCGATTTTCAACCTATGCTAACCCCAACGACCAACACCGATCTATGTTAAAGCCGTTATTAATTTTGTTTTGTGACGATCTCATTAAAGCAGTAGTGGCCAAAAAATTTACATCAAAACCTAACATAAATAATACCTTTGTTAAGCCAATTGACTATGGGAAAACCGTCATGTACTTAAAAGCAAAAACGCTCAATTTCACACATTTAAGTTGCAAGAATAGGTATCTCATATAGTCATACAAAACTTACACACCGCATTAAGCTGTGAGACTATCAAACAGGAACCTGAAGAGGAAGGTTATGCAGTTATCAAAGTGCATAACATTCTTCACCCTAGAACAAAATTACCATTGCCTATGCTTTACGTTGACTTACAAAAAAATTGAAAGTTGTGATATTATTTATAAAATATTTATACCCCAATAGCTGTATTACTGTAGAGGAACGACTGTACACTGTACAGGCAAGTGAATGTTTACAGTGCACCCCCATAGCTCTAAAAGTCTTTTCCTTCAATTTTTCTGTTGCTAATCCTTTGAATTGTAAGTTCATCTGTGTTGGGGGTAGAATGACTAATTCCTGAGATAGGGTTCTCCATAATAGGGTATTTGATGTATGTATATGCCAAGGATGTGATAGCCAACATTTCATCAAAATTGATTAACCGGAGGGGGGACTTTACTTAATAATTTTTTTGTTTTTTGTCATTTTCACGTTTTTTTTTTTTTTTATTTACTCAAAAACGGATTTAACGATTTTGATCAAACAGGGTATTTGATGTATGTATATGCCAAAGATGTGATAGCCAACATTTCATCAAAATTGATCAACCGGAGGGGGGACTTTTCTTAATAAATTTTCTATCATTTTCACGTGTTTTTTTTATTTACTCAAAAACGGCTTTAACGATTTTGATCAAACTGGGTATTTGATATATGTATATGCCAAAGATGTGATAGCCAACATTTCATCAAAATTGGTCAAACGGAGGGGGAACTTTATTTCTAAACTTTTTTTCCGATTTTTACCTTTTTTTCGATTATCTCAAAAACGGCTTTAACGATTTTCATCAAATTCGTCATGTTTAATGAAAATTAGGTGTTCTTTAATATCAGGTAAGCTTTATTAGTATGAATATATTCTAAGGGGGCTTAAATGGGGTAGGGGCCTTTTTTTTGTTTCCTATCTTCTTCTTCTACGTGGCGCTACAACCCTTGGTGGGTCTTGGCCTCCTCAATGAGCCGCCGCCATTCGGCCCGATTTTGTGCTGCCGCTCTCCAGTTCCTGATCCTGAAAAGGCTTCGTGCGTCAGCTGCCACTCCGTCAACCCATCTAAGCCTTGGCCTACCAGTTCGACGCGAGCTGTGAAGGGCGGTGTCCAATACTTTCCTGGGGATATCGTCTTCTTCCATTCGTGCAACGTGGCCGGCCCAACTTAGTCTCCCTAGCTTGATGAACGTGACCACATCTATGTCCCCGTAGAGGTCATAAAGCTCTCTGTTCCTTCTAATCCTCCATCCGTCTCCATCTCTCACTGGACCAACTATCCGTCGTAAAATTTTCCTTTCGAAAATATTTAGGTCATGTTCATTGGTTTTCGACATAGTCCAGGTTTGGGATGCATATGTAAGAACAGGACGTATTAGAGTTTTGTATAAGAGCAATTTAGTTCCCCTAGTAATGGATCTGCTACGTAAAATTTTAAGCATGGCAAAATATGCCTTATTTGCCGCCACAAGTCTCTTTCTTATCTCAGCAGAGACATCATTTGCTTGGGTTACTTGGGATCCTAGATAAGTAAATTCATTGACCCTCTCAAATCTGTAAGGACCGAAAACCAGTTCTTCTTCACTGCCATTTCCGGTAAACATATATTTAGTTTTCTCTTGGTTTATGGTCAGTCCCAAGGCTAAGGCAGCGTCCATGAGTTTCCCAAAGGCTTCCAACAATGCCGATCGTGATCTCGCCACAATATCCAGATCATCAGCAAATCCTAACAACTGGACAGAGCGCGTGAAGATAGTGTGGCTTGTCTGGATCCCGGAATTCCGAACAACCTTCTCCAGTGCAAGGTTGAAGAGGAGACAAGCCAGTCCGTCCCCCTGTCTTAGTCCTTTGTCAGAAGGAAATTCATCGGAGCAGTCAGATTGGATCCGCACCTGACACCTAACGTTCTTCATTGTCAGCTTCACAAGACGTATCAGTTTGCTTGGAATGCCCATTTCTCTCAAAGCCTCATACAACATAGGACGATTGATGCTGTCATATGCGCTTTTAAAGTCGACGAAAAGGTGATGCGTCGGGATCCTGTACTCGTGGCCCCGCTCCAGAATTGTCCTGAGGGAGAAAACTTGGTCTATAGTGGATCTGCCTCTCCGAAAACCAGCTTGATATTTCCCGATTTCCCGTTCCGCGAATGGTGTGGGCCTGTCAAAAAGGATATTAGACAGGACCTTATAGGCACAAGACAATAGGGATATGCCACGGTAATTCGTGCACTCTAGTTTATCTCCTTTCTTATGGAGAGGGCATATTATGGCATTAGCCCATTGTCGTGGCAGTCTTTCCTGATCCCAGATTAATAACAATAAATCGTGCAGTGCCCTATGCAACTCATCTCCACCATACTTAAAGAGTTCAGCTGGCAATCCATCTGGTCCTGGCGCCTTGTTGTTCTTCAGGCGAAGGATTGCATCCATTACTTCCTCTAAGTCCGGGGGTTCAATATCTCCAATATCGTTCGCCACAGCCTCTCCAGCAATGGTATCCTCTTCCTCTACATCTTCAAAAGGCGGTTCCTCATTTAAGAGCGATTGGAAGTGTCGGGCCCATCGATCTAAAATGTCAGGCTTATTGGAAAGCAACGTCCCATCTTCTTTCTTACATGCTTGCGTCTTAGGCCTGAATGCTGTACGTCCACTATTTACTTTCTGAAAGAATCTTCTACATTCGTTTGAATTCCTAAGAGCTTCTATATCTTCCAGCTCTTTCCTCTCCAATGCTCTTTTCTCCTTTCTAAGGAGCTTCTTCTCCTGCCTTCTTTTGTCTCTATATTCCTCCGTGGCCCTCCTAGTGAAGCGTTTACTGACCATTTTCCTGTAGGCTTCATTCTTGGCATCATTGGCAAGCTTACACTCCTCATCAAACCATTTACCTCGTCTTTCAGGAGCCTGCTTCCCAAGGATTTGATCTGCTGAGACTTCCAAAGCCCTCTCCAATTGGTCCCAGACATCCTGAATGCTTTCAAGGTCAGCTGCTCTGAGACCTTCTCTCACCAATTCGCCCGTTTTCTGTTGAAATGCTTGGCAACTTCCTTGGTCTTTCAGTTTTTCGATATTCCATCTTTTGGACCTTTCCGTCCTATGGCTCCTGACTGCGGCAATCCTGGCTCTTATCCTTGATATCACAAGGTCGGAGTCAACATTCGCCCCTCTGTAAGTCCTACTGCTGAGAAGGTTGGATTTGTTTCCTATAAAGTTCCTTTGTTTTTGTTTCTATGTAGAAATTAACTGTCTCTCGTTACGCCTAAAAAAAGAAATGGCTAAATATGAGATATGATAAAAGCCAAGTAAACATATAGTGGAGAAAAAAAGAAAAATATGCAGTCAACTCATAAAACACGTTGAGCCCACGCATGCGTGGTACGTAGTACGCCTTTAAAGACAGACCATTGTTCATAATTGAAGAACGGCTAACTAAAAGAAATTAGTGTTTTTTATAGAGCAAATGAAAACAAAAATAAGAAATTAATGTGGAAAAATGTGTAACTTTGAGAAGTGACATGAACACAACGCATTAATTTCTAATCTAAGTAAGTTTGTAAGTGAAAGTTGTGTGTTGCGCGCACGCACCAGATTTTTTATTATAACAGCCAATCAATATGGAGAATAACCAAACGCTTTGTTGGACCATCAAGAGACATCCCATTCCATTCGGTATGCTGGTGGCTCGTGGGCCTAGTCAGATGCACAGAAAACTGAATTGTTTGCAAGTAACTTGGTAAACATATTCACTACACACAATGAGTTCCAATACTTACTCGGTGAAAGTTAGTGGAGCATCAGCTACAAATATTTATATATCTGTGTGTGTGCTTGCTATTATAACTAATAATAGTGGACAATAGGTAATATCAAAGCTTTCAGGGAGGTAGATACAGCAATTATTTCTCTGAGTAGAAGAAATTGTGCCACTGTTAGAAACAATATATAGAATTTAATAAATCTGTCCCATGTTCAAAGTTTCTCAACCATTAATTTATTTTTCAATTAATTATCTTCAAAAACTGTATGAATGTTATAAATAATGTATTTATTTGTATGTATTTATTTATTACTTATTTTTATAAATAATGTAAAATTTCCTTACAAAAGAATTTATTGTACTATTATGAAAGAAGAACACTCAAATTCCATTACCTCTTCCACCTGGGTAATGTTTTTTTCTTAATGGAAATTGTTTCAGAACTAATTAAAGTAGTTGAGAATTTTCTTCTCAGGAACTTTAGCCCCGTCGTCTACAGGCTTATTGCAGGGTAGGCGGGCCGCGTCATTTTTATATTACCTTATCATTTTCCTACGTCAAGAACTCTTATACAGTTTTTTCATTATAACATACAAGTATTTTATTTACCATAGTGTTATTATTATCAAGTTTCTGAAACAGCGGAGTTGGATACTCAACCTGCATTATAGTTCAGGCATGCGTACTGAGTCTACAGTTTACATCAAACCTTTTGGCAGTATTTAAAGAACATAGGAATGTAATAATACAAAATAAAACATATTACATAAATAAATAAATACGATATAAGTAATCATAATATATATATATATAAGTAAATAAATATAATACATAGAATACCTATGTAATACAAAATAAAACTAAATTATTTGTAATTTGCATCCTTTGAAATAGAATCTAAAATACCTTCTGAAGTACCAGAAATACATTCGTACTTACTTTTAAAAGTACAAATATTTATAATATTTAAAAATTCAAAACTTTTACAATACATAAAAAATACAAAACTGTTAAAAATTACAAACTTCTCAAGCCAAAATTTTAAGATTAATAACCAACGCCCTCACATACGTAAGTGACAAAACTCGACATACAGACTTACGACAACCATCGAACAACCATACGAACTCTTTATTCACGCTTTTTTTGGTCAATTGCTCGGGCATTATTACAAACTAATTAACGACAGGCCTCAGCTGCCTGTTAAAAAGCGACTAGGAAGAAGTTTGATGAGAGACATCCTCTCCTGAATAAGACTGACAGGTGTGAACAAAATTACTAAGACAAAAATATTATTACTTTTTATTCTTTGAATACATAATTAATTTTTCACTCGAACTATTTTCACAATAAAGTAATATTTTTTTTTTTTTTACTTTAATAATTGATTTGCACCTGTCAGCGAATGAGATGACGGTAGTAGGAAATATTGGCATATCAGGCATGAGGAGGGAAAGCACCCAATAGCACCCCCTTCCTGGTTGCTACAATTACCTTGGCTGTCTAAGAGAGCAGATCTCTCATCCAGCGCCTTTTTAGTCTTCTCGTATCCATGCGCATGTCAGCCATATTACTAATTAAACTGTTTGGATGCCCGTAAAAATTAATAAAAAATCGTTTGTTAAGTGTCGTTATGTGTTGGTAGATGTAGGTCAGTATGTAAAGTTTTATTAGTCACGTACCAAGGTGCTTTTGTAATGAGTCGTAACAATTTTAACTGTAACGTTTGAAGTTTTTGTAAGTGAGTCTTTTTAGCAATGCCGAATATCTGTGAGGAATATGTCCATATGGGCTTGAGTAAGTAAGTGTACGTATTTAGCTTTTGTTTCAGTTTCAGTTTTGATGATTTAGAAAGTAGCGGGTAGAGAAGTTTGAGTCTTTTGACAAGAGTCCTTTTTTTCATTTTAACATGTGGGCCCCATGTCATCCTTCTGTCGAAAAGGATTTCTAGATAGTGTACTGATTCCGTCTGTGGAATTTGGTTATTGTCAATATGAAAGGGGGGCCAGGTTTGTTTTCTAAGAGTGAATGTGATGTGTTTTGATTTGTCATGATCGAGTTTAATTTTCCATAGTTGAAACCAGTCGTGTAATTTGTGGAAGTGATGGTGTAATGTCAATGAAGCCTGTGTTGGGTCCTGATGTTTCCTAATAATTGCTGTATCATCAGCGTAAGTTGCAGAGGGAATCTCGTTAATCCCTTTCACGGCGTCCTCGAGGGTGATCGTACCCAGCCAGTGGCCTTACAGCGTAAGTTGCAGTCAATGTCTCGTTGTTAATAGGTATGTCGTGCGTGTAAATGATGTAGAGTAGAGGTGCTAGTATTGAGCCTTGGGGTACACCCGCCAAGACTGGATAAATTGAAGAAATTTCCGAACCCTGCCGGACAGAGAAAAATCTATCGAAGAGGAAAGATTGAAGAATAAGATAATAAGTGGAAGGTAATATGGTCTTTAGTTTAAAGAGAAGACCCTGGTGCCAGACTTTGTCAAACGCAAAAAAAAAAAAAAAAAAAAAAACGTCCAGTTGCATATAGTTTTTGTTCTAGAGCTCCTGTAATGTAGTCAGTAACTCTGTGTAGTTGATGCGTCGTCGAATGGTAAGTGCGGAAGCCGAATTGGTGGTCAGGTAACACTTTTTGGTCTGTTAGTATGTCAACTAATCTTTTGTGTATTAATTTTTTAAATAATTTGGAGCATATTTGGAGGAGGCTGATTAGTCTGTAGGATGACGGGTTGTATATGTCTTTACCTGGTTTGTGGATCATTTTTATGAGGGAGTACTTCCATTGTATTGGGAATTTGGACGTTCTCAGAATACAGTTGTAAATTGTTGTTAGAAATTCAAGAGCTTTTCTCGGCATTTGTTGGAGTGCCTCAGCTATAATTAAGTCATAACCAGGGGCTTTCCTTTTCGGTAATTGTTTAATTTGTAGAGCGACTTGTGAAGGAGTGAACGGAGCTGGTGGGAGTGTCAGCTGTAGTGGAATGTCTAAGGTGTTCTGTACAATGGTATCATGTTCTGTATTTATGAAGTCAGTAAATGGTGTAAATATAGAAGAAAGGTGGTTGGCGAAGAGTTCAGATTTTTCCTTATCCGACACGGCCCAGGAACTATCTTCTTTTCGAAGTGGTGCGGACACCTCTCGATGTTTTAGCAGTTTTTTGGTATGCTTCCACAAGCTTCCATCGTCCGTCGAAAGGCTACTAAGGTAAGCGTCATAGTTTGTCCTGTTGAATTTTTGAATTTCCCTTTTGAGTTGATTATTAAGTCGGTTGTATGTTTGTCTGTCTGAGGGACGTCAGTCAGTCTGCCATACCTTAAGCGCCCTTCTCTTTGCCCTGATCAAGTCCCTTATAAACTGAGGATATTGCGGTAAGTGCGCAGATATGTTATGATTATGCTTGGGCATTGATGAAGACAATGCCGATTCTTGAATATTTGATGTGAACAAGTCTACAGCCTCTTCTAATTCACTTTCATCTTTTACAGAAACTGGGATGGAAAGCGACTTATCTAATAGCTCCCTGTATGCATCCCAGTCTATTGTGCCATTAATAAGATTCGGTCTTCTTTCCAGGTTGACCGCCTCATCCAGCATAATGAGTTGTACAGCGGAATGATCAGAGCAGAGATCAGAACTCGTATGTATGGTGTGAGGAACAGTCCGCAGTCCTTTTGTAATAAAAAAATCCAAAAGGTCCGGAGATTTACGTAATGATGTTGGCCAGTGTGTCGGTGTGTCTAATGAAAGCTCATGGATAGCAGCCCTCAGGTTCCTACCTCTTGGGGTGCTTAATCGTGATTCCCAATATTGGTGCTTGGCGTTGAAATCACCTCCTGCTATAAAGCACCGCCCCAGGGTTTGGAAGAAATTTCATAACATCGAAAATGTCAGCACATATCTTGGCGGACAATACACCGAGGCTAGTGTCATTGTGTAGTGTTTCATGTACAAAGTAATGCCTGTAGATTGAATGTCAGGTGTACTAGGTAAATGTAAATGTAATAATAAAAATATTTTTTAGATGAATAGCATATGACTGTTTTGTATATTAATAACTGCTATAGTTAGTAGTTGTCGATGGCTTTAATTCAATTTACATTTTCATGAAAGTTAACAGTTTGTTTTGTATATACTTCTCCTAAAATACTCGAATGTTACAGTACCCATTTTAGTTCATATAACCTAATTTGTTTACCCTATAATGGTCATTTATTTTCTTCATATTTATTTGCATCTGTTAGCTCGCCAGTGAAAATAAGCAAAAAGAAAATTCCATGCAAGTATTGTCTTCAATTAAAATACCATTTTAATTAATAATATCTACTCCATTTTCTTTCATTTATTTCAATGATTTTGTATGATAATTTCTCAAAAATTGAAAAGCCATTAAACAAACAGGTAATGTAAAAGTTTCTAGAAAGACATAGGAAAATAATCATCGAGCTTATAGTACTAGTAAACAATTGTAATGGTACTTGTAGCTGACATCCCCGTATATATTTTTTTCCTTGCGGTATTGATTATTTGAAATTGAAAAATTTCAGAACTTCTTTATGAAAAGATTATTTTCATCACCCAAAAATTGCCCATATTTCGTCTTATTTCTGGAAACCGGTAACAAACCACTAATTCTAGGCGCACATTGAGACACTCGCGACGCAGAGCAGTTTTTGTGGAAAGTGAATTAGATAGGAACCGCGCACATTGGGACGAAGAGCAGGGCAGCGCAGTTTCCTATCTACCACACGTATTGCAAAAACTGTTCTGCTCTGTTCTGCGTCGCGAGTGTCTCAATGTGCACTCGGCCTAACCCATCTCGCATATAGAATTCATCTACGTTATAAAAATAAAGCTCTCACTCTGACAAATAAACTTTTCTTTAAAATACTTGCGGAATACATAATACAAAAAAAGTTATTTTGGCATTAAAAAAACTCAGAAAAGTACCTCAAATTAATTGGTAATAATACTTTGTCTTATACACCTGAACAAATAAATGAACTAATGATAGCTGTTTGTACAAATTAAAAAAAAAAAAAAAATTATGGAAAATGTAGCGTCAGCCAAATTAAACTTGATTATAAGGAATTAAACTTCGAATTTCAGGATGGGCATTACCATACATAAGCAATGATAGGAAACAAAAGTTTATAAATACGCTAATGAGGCTTCGAAGCGAAAATATAGGATTTCATTATTCCAGAGGGAAATTCGCAGAACAATTGCATTGCTCAATGTGTAATTCAAAAGAAATAGAGGACATATTTCATTTCGTAGGAGCGTATCGGTTTTAAACAAATTCTGCATCACATACCTCTGTAAATCAATCCTTGATGATTCCGCAGTTCTAGATTATCTGAACGGTAGAGACTGGGGTTGTATGTTGTAAGTACACGGTGTCTATTGTATGTGAATTTATTTGCATACAAGCGGACATCTGTGTAGGTGGATATATGTGGGTTCATATATGTATTATATGAAATGATGTATTAGTGTAGGATTAGAGTTTAAAAATAAAATAAAAAAATCTGTCAATATAAGTTTGTGATCGGTTACAGTTCAGTAGATATTTAATTTAGTTAATGTTAATAATTTATTTATAATTTTTTTAACAATTTTCAGTTTCTCATTTTTTTATTTTTTTTGGTTTTCCCTTTTCCATAAATATTGCTGGTTAAATATAGATGTAATGTGTATCGGATGATCATTTAACATGGAAAAAGTTACATTATTTTTATGCGGTGAATATTTTGGAAATAGTTTGAGATCTTTAAAATGATTAGTTATTATTTTATGAATGTGCTCAATTGCAATAATAATATAAATAGAGGTAATCGTGGAAAATACGTACAATCTAAGTATTATGTGTATATATATTTATACATATATTTTAATTTTTAAACAATTATTGTTACGTAATTGTTTAATATTAATAGCAAAAAAATAAAATAAGTTAAGATATTGTACTTACTTTGTTGTACTAAATTTATATATTGTTATAAAAACAAATGGAATGGAATTATTTTTTTATCAGGCCAACCAGGGATAAACTATTGTGTGTTGGTTGCAAGCTTGAATTGTAATGGAATAATAGACAAACTTCTACAACTACTACTACTACTACTGTTACATAAAATAAAAACATGTGATCTAGAGAAAGAATTCGAGGCGTAATTATGTGCACGTAAGCATGTCAAAGCATGTTCGGAAAGCTCGAGTACCAGGGCAGTAAACGACATGTAGTGATTTTGCAATGCAAATGTCTTGTCATCATAAATCCTCACAAGTGGTACATTTCCGCAAGAGTGGGGTGGTCATGTTTGCTGCTTGCTTGCTACATTGGGCACAACCGGCCATCGTTCAAAACGGACATTTTTATTTCTTCATTCCACTTTTTATTTCTTCTGAACCACTAAATATTATTTAATATTGATGAATAATGTATTACAATTTGAGATTGAACGCAACTGATCCCTGGCAACACCATTCCGTAATAATTTAAAAAAACAAGGGGCACTTTAGTACATGAAAAACTTGTTAAACAAGATAATACTGGAAATGAGCTGGATAAGTGATCTCCAAATTGCACCTTTAAAATTAGTTCCTTCTTTCATTAGTTCATCCATTAAGTTGTTTATTTTATCACCACATATGTCTATATATTCGCTTTTTAAATTAGTTTCTTTTATAAATTAAATTTACTATTCAAAAATGTGATTTATTTTTACGGATTGGCTTAAAATGATATCGCGACTGGCAGATTCGTTGCTAACAGAGATAGCGGGCGTTTTATGTGAGTCAAATAAGCCTGGAGTGCCTGAAATTGTTGGGATGTCATTTTCCTTGCTTTGCGTCCACTCATTTGTTATATATACCTTAAGTAACCTATTTTACTTAACCTGCACTCTGCATTATTTGTATGCTTGATGTTTTGACAGAACCCTTAGTTATATTTTATGTATTCATATTAACTTTTCGCTATAGTAAAAACAAATGTGTATGTTGAAATTCGTTTCTTCAGTACATTTTTCATATAATTTGGTATTTCTTTCTAAATATAATATGGGTGCTCCAAACCTGTTCTTGTTATCAATCAAAGTAGCGAAAAAGTATTTTTGTGCTGTGGTCTGACACACTCACACGATTAATTTTTATTGGTCTTAGAAAACTGCGCTGAATCTCTCCTTCTTCTATACACTCTAAGTCAAAATTTTGTCAAATCCGACTAAAACATGTATAAACTGGGAGGATTTTCAATAATGGTGAGAGGCGAGGACTCGCAGGGGAAAATTTCTCTCACACCCAAAGTTTTT
This sequence comes from Aelia acuminata, assembly GCA_911387785.2. Classification (NCBI taxonomy): domain Eukaryota; kingdom Metazoa; phylum Arthropoda; class Insecta; order Hemiptera; family Pentatomidae; genus Aelia; species Aelia acuminata. Next base: position 77,682,764 of record OU426982.1, read on the forward strand.
GCTTTTTACAGGAGCATACCTGCTTTTAATAAAAAATCTGGTGCGTGCGCGCAACACACAACTTTCACTTACCAACTTACTTAGATTAGAAATTAATGCGTTTTGTTAATTGCCACTTCTTAAATGAACAGAACGGGCATATAATTATGAACAATGGTCTGTCATTAAAGGCGTACTCCGCATGCGTGGGCTCAACGAGTTTTATGAGTTGACTGAATATTTTTATTGTTTTCTCCTCTTTATGTTTTCTTTATTTTTATAATATCTCATATTTAGCCATTTCTTATTTTTAGCCGTAACGAGAGACAGTTAATTTATCCATATAAACAAAAACAAAAAAGGCCCCAACCCCCCCCAAAAAAGCCCCCTCAGAACATTTCAATAATGATAAAGCTTACCTGATATTAAAGAACACCTAATTTTCATTTAACATGAAGAATTTGGAGAATTTCGCAAACATTGCACTCTTCATTTGTTTTACTGTTCTTTGTTTTTTTCTTATGGATGGATATATCCGTGTCTACTTTATTTTTTATTATTTTTTTTACTTTCACTTACCTATATATGAAATATATAGTAAGTGGAAGTATTGCGATCGTGAAAATTTTCGACTTCCGGTTTTCAACGGAAATACACGTTTTGGGGTCCCCTGAGTCAAAATGACCAAGTCCCGCGAAATGGTCTGTGTGTGTGTGTCTGTGTGTCTGTGTGTGTGTGTGTGTGTGTGTGAACAGACTAGCTCAAAAACTATAAGCCGTGCGAATCTGAAATTGGGTATTTAGTGTATGTATATGCCCGTGATGTGACAGCAAAAATTTCATCAAGATTGCTCAAAGGGAGGGGGTACTTTATTTAATAACTTTTTAAGTTTTTTTCGATTTTCTCAAAAACGGCTCTAACGATTTTGATTAAACTGAGTATTTGATCTATTGATATGCCCGAGATATGACGGTAAAAATTTCATCAAAATTGATCAACCGGAAGGGGGACTTTACTTAATAAATTTTGTCTCATTTCACGTGTTTTTTTATTTACTCAAAAACGGTTTTAACGATTTAGATCAAACTTGGTATTTGATGTATTTATATGCCCGAGATATGACTGTAAAAATTTCATCAAAATTGATCAACAGGAGGGGGTACTTTACTTAATAAATTTTGACCAATTTTTACCTTTTTGATCGATTATCTCAAAAACCGCTTTGATGATTTTTATCAAATTCGTTACGTTTAATGAAAATTAGTTGTTATTTAATATCAGGTAAGCTTTATCATTATTAAAATGTTCTGAGGGGGCTTAAATGGGGAAGGGGCCTTTTTTGTTTTTCTATAAAGTACCTTTGTTTTAGGTTATATTGAGAAATTAACTGTCTCTCATCACGCCTGAAAATAAGAAATGGCTAAATATGATATATGAAGAAAATCAAGTAAACATATACAGGAGAAAAAAAGAAAAATATTCCGTCATCTCATTAAACTCCTTGAGCTCACGCATGCGCCGTACGCCTTTAATGACAAACCAATGCGTTATAATTAAAGCTGTTCTGTTCATTTGAGAAGTGGCAATTAACAAAACGCATTAATTTCTAATCTAAGTAAGTTGGTAAGTGAAAGTTGTGTGTTGCGCGCACGCACCAGATTTTTTATTTTTTGCCTTGGATGTCTTCTTCTTACACTCCTGAAATTCCCTTCACTGCAGCATGAAACTAACTCGACTAAAGGAATACTAAGTACAAATTTCTGTCTGTCGTTAAGTCTTTATATATTATGCCCTTAGTAGATGGTTTGGGATTCTTTTTTTATTACGGGCATCATTTACTATCTTTTATAACATATTATTAACGAAGTTGAGCGCTGATAATGTAGTAGCTGTGATCACACGGCTATTATCTATATAAATAAAGTTGAAATTCTGTTTGTTTGTTCTTTATAGAAATCCATACCGTTTGTCCTAAATTCTCCAAATTTCGCTCAGTGGTTCTTTGATGCCAGGTGCGAACACCTATCCATATTAAAATTGCATAACTTCAGCCGATCTTCAGCTGATATTCTTTATTCTCCAAATTTCGCTAAGTGGTTCTTTCAGACCAGGTGCGAACACCTGTCCATATTAAAATTGCATAACTTCAGCCGATCTTCAGCTGATATTCATTATTCTCCAAATTTCGCTCAGTCGTTCTTTCAGACCAGGTGCGAACACCTGTTTATATTAAAATTGCATATCTTCAGCCAATCTTCAGCTGATATTCTTTATTGTTATAAAAATCATAATGATCTCACTTTACAATTTTTCTTTCTAACGAAATCGACCGTTTCTTTATGTACAGCTATAATCTATGTATATAAAGATGAAATTCTTACCGTTTGTCCTTAATTCTCCAAATTTCGCTCAGTGGTTCTTTCAGACCAGGTGCGGACACCTGTTCATATTAAAATTGCATAACTTTAGCCGATCTCTGGGTATATTCTTTATTGTTATATAATCGTTTTGATATCGCTTTACATTGGTTTTTACGAAATCCACAGTTTGAGTCGATAAAAGTCTCACTTAATAGATTTTAAAAATGAAATTCTCCGGGTGAAACCGGTATATACAGCTAGTATTTTATAAATATGCAATTTAAAATTTTAATTCATAACTGTTATTTTCATTTAAAATTTTCCTAATATTCTATCTTGTTTGGTATTTTTCAGATGCCCTAATATGGGTGGATTAGACAGGCTGGTTAAGGCGGCATGTTTTCTCTGCCTTGTAGCCTGTCTCATCTTTTCAGGAACAGCCTTGTAAGCACAGTTTATTATTTATTTAATAGCAATGTTATTTATATATGCTATATATATATATATATATATATATATATATATATATATATATATATATATATTTGATTATGTTTTATAATTTCTATCGAAAGAGAAAAGTTTGTTCTTCCACTGGCGAGAATCGAACACGGGTCTCTGCATCTGTGTGTTCTTAACCGTGGGGCCTATCCCCTGCCATGTCAACCTTCTATCCTCGCTGCACCTTCGGGTGATTCGAGTTTGATTCCCGGCCGTGACCAAACTTTTCTCTTCAAAATCTTATATTTTTATTTATTTCTTATTGCCACAAATATGTATATTGTTGAAATTCAATAGTTCAACCTGTTCTTGTAATTCGTATTTGATCGTCATAAGCCCACCAGGAAAAAGAGGGAAGAATTCTTATTTTGTATTCAGGATAAGGCTAAACCAGGCAAGACTTCACCTTTGGAAAAGATTGTCCCTCGTTTGTTAAGTCGACTTACTGCTTAAAAGGGGCACATAGAATAGGCCCAGGTAGTTTTCTTCTTTCTCGAATAAGTTGTTCACACTATTTTATTTAATATCTGTATAAGTTTCTTTTTTAGATGGGTGAGTAAAAGTATAAAGTCCATGAAAGTAGTTCTATTTTTTTTTTTTTAAGTCTAAAAAGTGCTATAATGTGCGCATGAATTAGATTAAATTTATCGAAAGTAAACCATTTTACAAAATATGCGAAATTAAGTTTTCAAACTGAATTAGAGGATTTCGTCATAACCAGAGAACTCCCCCCTCTCTTAACTTCTGTATCTCCAATATAATAATTTAAGTTAAAAAATATTCAAAAACAAATTCTTAAAAAAATTCTGACAAAAGCTAGTTCCTGATCCAACTATTTAAAATAGCATAAATGCGGATCGCATCAAATATTGAATAAAATTGGGTTTGAGACAAATAATGAATAATACATTTTTTAAAGTTTCAAGATTTCCCAAGGCTGTTAAGTTTAACACAAAGCGTGTGTGTTGGTCCCCTTCTGTTAAACGCGATCCAATATTTGTGAATATTTGTTATTCTTGTCAACAATAAGAATAACCAAATAGTTTCTTGTCTCTCTCTTTTTCGTATGTTTGATTTAAATATTTGGCACTACCCCATTTTTTCTATTTCCTTCTAATAATCTGAAGTTCTACATAAGAAACATCAAAGATTAGCGAAATATGTAATGAAAGTATGATTATATCATAACCAACAACTATGTCATCATTATTCCATAACAATGGCTATTTTTTTTTTTAGCGATATAATAGAGAATACTAATTAAAGTCAAAGAAGACGACTGCAGTGACTTTCGAAATTATATTTAGGATTCAAAATTAAAACTGAAACAAAGACTAAATACGTACACTTACTTACTCAAGCCCATATGGACATATTCCTCACAGAATCTCGGCCTAGCAAAAAGTCTCACTTACAAAAACTTCAAACGTTACAGTTAAAATTGTTACGACTCATTACAAAAGCACCTTGGTACGTGACTAATAAAACTTTACATACTGACCTCCATCTACCAACACATAACGACACTTAACAAACGATTTTTTATTAATTTTTACGGGAATCCAAACAGTTTAAGTAGTAATATGGCTGACATTCGCATGGATACGAGAAGACTAAAAAGGCGCTGAATGAGAGATATGCTCTCTTAGACAGCCGAGGCAATTGTCTCAAGCCAGGAAGAGGGTGATGCCTAATATGCCAATATTTACTATTACCGCCATCTCATTCGCTGATTGCCCGCACTTGGCTGACAGGTGCGAATTAATAATTAAAGTAAAAAAATAAAAAATAAAAAAATATTTAGGATAATTAAAACTTTCAAATATTTTTGTTTTTTTATGTTGGCTTTTGGTGTTATTCACTATCGGCTGTAGGGTGAATATTTATCATTTCAACAGATGTGCTCAGAAGAGTTTAGGCATAATTTTAGATTGTACCCATCGCAAATTGGGCAAAATGTTTTTTAGGTCTACGCCTGATATTTTCTTTTTGATTAACTTTCTGATTACTAAATTTTGTTTTGTTTTTTAGGTCTACGACTGTTTTTGTTTCGTATTAATTTCTGCTTACTAAATTTTGTTTTACCAAGATTATAATTATGTTTGTGTTTATTGCGTAAAGGGTTTTAGGCTTAGTTTTGAAAAAAACGCGACTAAAAAAGTTGGGCTTTTGTAAAATCATTTTTATTAGTTATCACTTTATGCTTTAGGTAACCACTGAAAAATTAAAACCACCGTAATTAAAACATTTGTTTTAATTTATTCATAAAGCCGTCGCCTATAATGTATTAAAAATATACTTAGCCTTGTGGAAATAAATTATTCTTTTGTTTCGACATGAAGCTCTTTACTCAGCAAACATAGATATAATACGTAATATTGTTTCCATATTATTTATACTTTCAGAAACCCAGAAGGTGAGGGTAAATCAGATAAAGAGGTTCTAGACGAGCTGCTAAACGGTTCAAGGTACGACAAAAGACTCAGACCTCCAGTAAGTGAAGGTAAGAAAGAGCACCAACATTGAATGAAAATTTAATTTTTACACAATGTTGCATTAAACAATGGTTTGTAATTTCTGAATTACAAAGTCATTGCTAGGCTTTTTAGGATTACGATTTATTGTATTTTTTATTAGTTTGTTTTCCAATCCAGAGTTCCCAACAGGTCTTCGAACTTGAATTCTGGGTTCGGTATACGAAATCCTATTCGATGATTTTTGTGATTTCGAACTGAAAAATACTTATACAGGTTTTTCTTTAAGAATTTTAACCAATTGATTATTTTACATGATAAATGAATTATTTTAAGCTAAATTGAATAAGTATATAAATAAATCCATTTCATGCAGACTTTTAAAAACATGCGTTAAACTCTAGTTATATCGGAGATTAGGTTAGCAGAGAGAGAGAGAGAGAGAAACACTTTTTTCGTCATAAAAGATATGCTGTCCAACTACCTAATAGGTACATAGCATACTATATGTCTATCTGAGACTATTTGTAAAATCTTATAGCATTAATATGTAATAATAACATCCATGCATATATAAACCTACATAGTTATATTTTTTTTTCATCTTTATCCTTTCTCTCTTTTACTCAATCCCTTGAATGACTAAAAATAGACTTCTAATACATTCCTACGGCAATTAATTAAGAGAATCATATAAAAATATTAACAATTGCATTAATTTTTTAATAAAATATATCTATCATGCAACAACAATAAAAATAAATAAAAAAGAATAAAACCAAATCAATACATAAATAATTAATGCATAAAATAAATAGATAAATAAATAACTTATATAAATACACGTCCTCTCACCAGTCTCGAATTCAGCTACTCCAATATATGTGGTGATGTATTATTCTCAGGGAGTCCAGGACTATACTCTCCACCAAGTTTGCTACGTCCTTTATCTCGACACCAAGAGCCTTCATGAAGCTCCTGGTTGACCTAGGTATAGTTCCGCGGGCTCCGAACCAAAGGCCTCTCACGTGGAACTCTCTCTCGCGGAACTTCTCTTTGAGGAAAAGAATACACTTTTCATTTATTTTGTTCTCCTCGTCAACTTTACTCGCCTGATCGAGGTCATTAGATTCATACCTCCCGGTGGGATCCAGAAAGACAGCCGACTTTCCAGTCTTCGGGAATGCCACTATATCGGCATATCTCTTGGATCCATCCGTGTCCACACAATAAACTTCCTTGAAGCAGGCGAAGTCTCTCTCCTTCAGGAGCCCCATCAATGCATGTTTGACTCAGTGGTGACGGCGAGTTATCAGGAGCGAGTTGTTGGGGCATTTCCCCAGCACGTGTGCAGGTGTTTCAGTCTCTATATCACATTTGCGACAGAGGGACCCAACATCTCTCACCTGTCCGCTGACACCTGGGACTCCAGCAATTATGCGCAGGGGTACATAATTGATATTCAGTTTCAGGGCATTGGACCATTCAGACCACGAAAGTAACTGTTTTTCGTACATGTATCTGGTAGCTTTCTGGGTGTCTTTAAAATGACGTACTCCATGCCCTGCCACCTGCAGTTAGCCCATTCCTCAAACGAGTTTTCTAGTAGCGACTGCCGTAGAGCTCTCACGGCAACTCCCCGGCTCCCGGTGCCCCTGTTCAACTCCCAATCTCTCAGCACACTTATAAAATTAGATACTTAAGGTAGGATTGCTTCTTGAGATATTAAGAGAAGTTTAAGGGAGGGATGCAACAATTACTTGAATTCATAGAGAAAGTAAGAATGAACCAACACTAGGGTTTTACCTCCATCTCCTATCACTAAACAGCGGGAATTCATCCCTCTGTCATACCTTTTTTCTATCCCGTACTGGTGACTAATTATTGGTTTGAAAAATGTCCAAAGTGATTTTTGTATGAAGCTATTTGTTATCGAGGTGAACTGTTGGAGACGAAAAATTATTCGCAATACATCGAAAATCTTGATTCCAGGCTTAAACATTTGTTGTTTTACGATGTTGGTTTAATTGTTTTCGTAGTCGCCTATGCTTTTTTTTCTGTTAGGGCAGCAGGTCTAACGAGACCTTTGGCCGCGCGGTTTGGTATTCTTATAAGACATTTGTGTTGCAAGGGGTAGCCCAAACCTCACGTTGCTGCAAGCCATGGTCACCCTGGTAAAGCGGCAGACTGTCCATAGCTCCATAACCAATCCCATTGCACAGTGGGACGAATGACCAATCTAGGAGGAAAAAAATCTGGCTCAATGAAATTGTTATGGCTGCCCGATTAAAATAAACAATTAAGTCGAAATAAGCTAAAATAAAATCACTCATTTAACGAAAACTAAGATATTGGTGTATTTTACAAAACTTGAAACAATACAGGACTGGTATTCTTATTGTAAAGCTCTATTCTGGAAACAATATTTGGCATTGTCGATGACATATTTTGTTTTCTCATTGTCAGTACATGCTGTTATCATCTGAAGAGACTTCATCTTCTCCAGAATAATCATCTGTGGACGAGAGGCTCAAATCATTGCTACCTTGACTTTTTAAAAGGTTTGCTGCGATAATATCGGCTTTATCGGAAAGAATTAATCAAAGGGTCCGACTTTAAAAGTAGCATCGAAATCAAATCTCTGTTGGTAGTTGTGCGTGAAAACTTTCTTGTAGACGATTCTCGAAACCTTCTCAAGTCCTTGTTTCTCGCCTCTTGTGCTTCTTCTGAGAGCATTCCGATTGGCAAAATGCAGTTCCTGATTATTTCGGTGCTGTGAACAAGTAGCTTAGGGACAGTAGGAGACATGTAGTACCAGGAATATAAATTTAGATATAAGCCTCTTGTCTCCTGAACATACATATGTACTGTAATGGTCCACATTAATCTCTTATCCAGAAGATAAGGTACTTAAAATAATATAAAATCTCTTCAGAATATCAACATTTAACCCAGTAAGGGATGCACTAAGAACATGATTTTTGACAAATCGTCTTGCTGTATTTCCGTCATTGGTGTTTCCTAAACCAGGTTTCGGTCGATTAATTATGAGACCCATTTCCTCCTTAAATTTTAGTTTGATTTGCATTTTCCTTTTTTTTATTTCTATTTCGTCTTCGTAATTTCTAATTGCCTTCCATTTCCATTTCAGTCTGTAACTGATATTCATAAAAAACTCAAGTGACCTGATCCAGGCATGTAAAGGTGCAATTCCAAAGTCATAATTTTCTTTTCTAATTGAAGAGGACACAGGAAGATCGTTCATAGAAATCGGAGTAGCTCCAAAAATATAACAAGACATCAAGTCAGTCTTCGTTTCGGTTAATGCATTGATAGTTATACTATCTAGTCAGCAAAAATGTATAATTTACAATTATCTCTTTGTTGTCTACAATAACCTTTGTTGGTTCCAATGATTCTATTTGATTTTTGATTTTGTCACTTTCCACTCTAGTTAACTCTGTTGTCTCTTTTGAGTACATAAGCGTAAAAGGTCTACAGTTTCGTGAAGAAACTAAAAAATTATTCCATATTACACTATTTTCATTCTCTAAGTCACATAGTTTTATGAGTAAAAACGAATAGGCAAACAAGTACTCATCATCAGCACTGCTATCATTAAATTTTTGTTTATACCTACTGTGACCACTGCTACCATCACAGCCCCATTTACAAATCAAACGTAAGTTGTTAACTGTTGAAGCAAGGTTTTGCATCATCTCTTTTAGAGCTAAAATAAGTCTCTGAGTTGTAAGATTTACAATACTTTGTACGTTTATGGTAGCGACTGTTTCGGGTTCAAGGACAGTGACAAACTAGTCTAGGTCCTAGGATTATGGCAGCTATCGTCCTTAGACGTTCCGGAGAAGCGTACTGTCCTTGTACCGAACCTTCAGGCGATTACATCCTGGAAAACCACAGCATGATTCTCGATAGGATACACGGGGAAGGTTTTTCACTCCTATGCCCGGTCGGTGTGAGTTGCCTCCAGTAGGTTGATGGGTCTCTCACACTTACTTACCCTGACTTACTGGAGGGGGAGGGCTTGGACTGCGCGGCCTTCATCGGAGGAGAGTCGCCCGAATAGAGCGATCACCCATCCATGTGTCACCCACAAACCACGCTCGACTTTGCTTAACATTGATTACTTATTGCAATCGCCTTTGTCCACTAGACCATCCCACCCCCTACTTCTTAATTTTATGATTTTATATCCTCCAATCTTCAATAAATATATAAATGGTATAAAGATGTATAAATCTTTTTTAGATCTAAAAATCTATTTCTTGTAAAATAAAGACCTTCAGATCCGAACCCTAGTGATTGTTTTCTGATAAATTAAATAATTGAGGAGTGTAAATGGAAAAGGCTGAAAATCCCAAATTATTGATTTTGAGATAAATAAAAATAAAAAACTAGTATCTAAGCTCAAATTTGATTTTTAAAATATAAACAAATATTATGGACTTGCCCAATCATAAGATGAATACAATTCTGCTAAATAATTTCAATATTAGTTTGTTAGATCTCGAATTCTGTCTCTGTTGGCCAATCATCCCATGTTTTCTTCAATTGTTGATATCGACAAATATCTATACATTATATCCAATGATGTGCATGTACTACATTTTTAGCCAACCACACGGATCATGAAATTGCTGCTTATTGTTTATGCTTGCTATTTAGTCTAAACATCTTATTGCAAGGCAGTTAAAACTCATTTAAAGAATGTTCAGTATCACTCAAGTTTAAAATCATTTCATTTAAAATTTCAAAGTCTTTCAGGCCCAAAACTGTTAATAAAACTTACTTAAATGTGTTTGTCATTTTAATAAATATAATAAATTTATTTTGTTGTATATAAAGTTACCGTTTTTTTTTTTTTATTATTTTTTTTTTTTCCAGATCCATTGATAGTAAACATGAGTGTCCTTCTTCTCAGCCTCGCTTCACCTGATGAATCCAGTCTAGTAAGTTAATAAAAATTATTTTTATGTTGAAAGTCTTACTCTCATTTCCCAAGAAGATTTTTTATTATTTTTGAAAATATAAGTAATTTTCTTCCAACAAACTATACTAGATAACGAAATCCCAAAAAAGTTGATTCCTAGTGGGGACTCTTGTGAAATCCAGTTTCATAAAAAATAAATCCAATTAGAGGACATGGACCCCTTAACTTTATTTATACCCACTAAATATTAACCTAATAACCGTTCTTTTATGACAAGTCTAGTCATTCTTAATAAGTAATGAGTAATTAAATTGTGATACAATCTATATATTTTAACAGAAATGAAGAGATTAACTTTTTTAAGTTGACACTAAGTAGCAGATGATTTATCACAAATGTTCATATCAAGTTATTAATAAGCGAACATGTTCATATAGAACATTTGATTGGTGTGTGATCCACAATTCAATAATTACTCACAGGATAGACAAATCCTTTTTTATTTATATTATATTATTTCTTTCATTATTTTTATTTTTTAAATCTCAATAGATTATTGTTAAAAAATAATCTATTCTTGTTTACTGTTAATTAAAATAAATTTAACTTTATTTTTCCTATTTCAGAAGTATGAAGTAGAATTTCTTCTTCAACAACAATGGTTCGATCCTAGGCTGGCCTATAAGAACACAACGACCTTTGACTTTCTGAATGCTATTCACCATCACAATGACCTATGGCTCCCCGATACATATTTTATCATGCATGGTGACTTCAAGGATCCTTTGATTCCTGTACATTTTGCACTCAGAATATTCAGGAATGGAACTGTCAACTACCTTATGAGGTAAAAATATTAGAAATGTATTGAAAATAATGATTTACAATAGTTATAATGTTTATTTGAATATTCATCCAATTTTATGGTGTCTGATATAGGTCAATCCTTTTATCTTAATATTATCTCATGCATTCTTCAATTAACTCTATTATTAATAGTACTCTACCCATTAAAAGTTAGTTTAGTGCCATTTTGCCTACATTTACGTATTCTTAAAGAATGAAACAACAGTGTAGTTATTGTGTAATCAATAATATTCCATTTGTATATCCATTTGAAGAATTTACTTATCTACTATTCTTTGTTAGGCGACATCTGATATTGAGTTGTCAAGGAGCTTTGCACATATTTCCCTTTGATGATCCACAGTGTTCATTCGCTATGGAGAGTAGTAAGTTTTCAATTTTAGATCATTTTTTTTTTTTTAATTTACAGTTTGTTTTAAGTCATACATTGAAAATTTCTTTAGATTACTTTTATAAAAGATTATGTTTGCTAATAAAGTTGTCTCTAAAACTATTCATTTTATTTTATTTAATTATTTGTTTGGTTTTGGGATGTGTAATATTTTTTTTTTTTTACTACAGTAGAACCCCCTTTATCCGGGGTAATGATGGGTATGGGGGTCCACGGATAGTCCAAAACCCCGGACAATCGAATCAAAACATTTTATTGACTTCATGTGATAGATAAGAAGGTTAATTAAAAAAAAAATGTGCAGAGGATCACTTGTATTAACAACAATACATAAACAACAAACGAACAAAAGTAACCAACGAACTTCTTCAGCGCGTTTTGCAAGAACCACTGATAGACAGCTTCATTTACCTCTTTTAATGTAGAGTTCTTCATTGTTTTCCGAGAACAAGATGTTTGGGCCGACGACGATACCAAGTCTGAAATATCCTTTTTCTTCTTCAAAATATCACGAACAGTTTGCTTGCCGATTCCGAATCCAGTGGACAATATTTTAACACTCACCTTTTTCTACTAGGTTTATAATGATTAATTTCTGTTCAAGCATTAAAACGACAGGTTTTCTTTTTTGCGACATTTTATTAATTTGTATTTAAATGGAAACTAAATCACAACTGAGAATATTTTGTTTTGCAGTCAAACAGGCCAGTGTAGGAGTTCCCTAGAAAGACTTGAAAACAATGCTGGTCCTTGGAATTGGAGTAATAGTTACCGGAAACATTTCATCATACGATACCAGCTTAATACCAGATTAATTCATTTTTTTAAATAACTATTATACATACAAAATAAATGCCATAAAAATTAAAAACAGCTTATTAAAAAAAAAAATTGGCTCCTCAGAACCCCAGTTAATTGGAACCCCGGTTAATAGAGCCCTGGATAATGGGAGTCCAACTGTATTGTATCCAACTGTAAAATTATTAGTGATTGATAAATGAATTAAATCATTTGTAGCTTTATTTAATTCTGTTTATTTTCTTACAGTTTCTTATGAAAATTCTTCTATTAGATATGTGTGGAAAAATGATGAGGATACACTAAGAAAATCACCTTCTCTAACAACATTAAATGCATATCTTATACAAAATCAAACTATAGAATGCCCGAAAAAATCAATTTGGAGAGGTATGTACTAATATTGTATTTATAAAAATATACATCTTATTTCTTAATTTATAAAATTAGAAGAAAAAAAAAGACAGTTTTCGTTCTTAATAATTTTAAAGAGGAATAATTCATTAAAAATATGAAACATAAACAGTCCTTTTTATATGAACTTACTGTATGTTCCATTTATGTTCTTTGATATTCGATGTTTTTTGCAGCCAAAATTTGTATAAAGCAGAATTAAAATGATTTTGATATTGATTAAAATGGTAATAACATTAAATTTAAATTTAAATTAAACATTTTTTTACTCTACAGGGACGGTAACCAATAATTTTTTTTTTTAATTAAGGGAAGAGCAAGGAGAGGATTAAATTTTTTTTTACTTTCACTTACCTATATAAATAGAACTTATTGCAAGGGAAATTATTGCGATCGTGAAAAAATTTGAATTTCCGGTCATCTACAGAAATATTTGTTTTGGGGTCCCCAAATAACCAAGTCCCTCAAAATGGTCTGAATGGTGTGCTTTTCTTTGTGCGTGTACGTGAATGAATAGTAATCTTCGGTTTCTGGAAAAGCATTAGTGACAAAAATTAGATTTCAATTTACTACCAGCTGTAAATAACCGTTCTATTTATTCCCATTCACGATATATTTAAAAAAAAAAAAACTTGTTTTAAAAATTCGAATACTGATGAAATAAGGATTTTTTTTTTCCTTTTTTGAAGAACTCACTGATTTCAGCTATAAGTAGGTTAGAGAAAGTTGTGTCGCACACATCGCATCGGTGTTTTTTTTTTTTTTTTTTTTTTTTTTTTTTTTTTTTTTTTTTTTTTTTTTTTTTTTTTAGTGGAAACAAAGCTTAGGTGAATTTTCATGAGGAGATTTAACTTACAGAAATTAAATTTCTAATTAAATTATTTTTCATGCCTCAGAAATGAACGTTGCCCCTTTTATTTGATTGACATCAAATTTTGAGTATAAATAACCTTGATACACTAATTTTCATAATGAAGGCTACCAAAATTCTACTGTATTTGCCTCTTTGCTATAAATGTTGTACTCATGCATTGAATGTTATTTATTTTGCATGTTCCAGCTTTACTATAATAAGTTCTTTACTCCTAATAAACATTATACCCTTAAATTTTAAACCTGACACTGAACGGTTTTATGATAATTTTATTTTAATGCCTTATATATGCTGCAAAGAGGTCACAACTGTTTTATCGGTATTTTAAAAAATTGAATGGATTTTAGGAATTCTTTAAAAAGACAATATCAGTATATGTAAGTAGTTGATATGTCATTGTAAAAAACATTTCAAATGGTAAATTTAAAGTTTCCTATGATGAGATTTTATTGTGAAATATCAAAACCTTCCATCTCAGGACCATTTGATGATTTAGAAAAAGGATAATATGAAATTAGTTTTCAAAACTTCAAGGTTAGCTATGTAATGAAACTATCGTAGTGTAGCATTTAGTAATGTGTAGTCTATGTGTGTTAGTGGCATATAGTCTGTTCCTCAAATGTCTTTGTATCAACTTCTTTGTAACCTGCCTTCAGTCATCTATCATAATTAAGCAGATTTATGTAAAGATAAGTGCAGTTTGGAGATATTTATATTGAAAAAAAAAAAAAAGGTCTTGTTGTTTTCCGATTATAGTTCAATGCTTCACTTGTCTTAGTATGAGCAAAATACACAATTTTTGAATAAATGAATAAGTTAATAATATCAAAGACAATGCCTTTATGTTAATTATAATATTTTCCTTGAATATAAATTGTGATTTCGGTAAAATAATGTTTAGGTTGAATGCTGCTCATGAAATGCATAATGTGTCTGACAATATTATCAGCTATTTTTTTTAGGAAAGTGAATGAAATTCTCCATTAAAAATTATTACATTTTTTATGATTTATATTTCTTCAAATTCAGATTTATAATTTTTGAAAGTATAATTTTCTTTGAAAAATTAAAATAACTATGTAAAATAAATGCTTATGCTGCCATGAGATAATAAGTTTTAAATTTTTTGTTTTGTTTTTTACATTCAGCGTGTTAATTGTTATGTTTGTTTTATTTTATGTTTAATGTGGATTTATATATGCATACAAATAATAAATCATTTTTTTTTTTTTTAATGATAAAGAAAAAAAAATAGGCTAAAATAATGCATTACTAAAAATTAGGTTATTAGGGGCTATTATTTAAAAACGTGATAGCCAATAATTTTTCATTTTAAGACTACCATAAATTAGACCATTAATTCTTGATCTCTAGTTTAAAATACGAGAAAAAATTACAGTTGAGACTAACATCTACATGTTTAAAAAATTAAATTCTGCATTTGTTACGAAGTTACCATGGAAATGTGGCAACTATTAATTTTTATTAATTATATTAGCCATAAATCCGGTTAAGAGTAAAGTTATGCAAGTAGGTAGGGAAGAGACCGAGCTGAGAATAGTGTGTGATGGGCAACAACTTGAGCAGGTGGACAAGTACACATACCTGGGCACCATCTTCAGCAGGGATGCTAGAATCGAGCATGAGGTACTTAACCGAGTAAAGAAGGCCAATCAAGTACTGTTCCTAATAGCTAGTACTCTGGTGGGAAAGCAGGAAATCAGTCAAGAGGCCAAGCTCCGACTGTTCAAAACGGTGTTTCTCCCAGTCCTGCTATACGGATCAGAGAGCTGGGTTCTTCTTGACAAGAGCGCTAGTAAGGTTACCGCAACTGAAATGAGGTATTTAAGGAAAGTAGCTGGCAAGACAAGGCGGGACCGAGAAAGAAATGAAAAAATTCGGGAACAACTCGGCGTAAAACCTGTGCGTGATACAATTGAAGAATGTCAGCTCAAATGGTACGGGCATGTTTGTAGAATGGGAGATGAGCGTCGAGCAAGATGGATATTGGAGGCCAGACCAAGGGGGCAGCGACCAGTTGGCAGGCCGAGAACCACGTACAGCCAGTATATGGAGAGACTCGGGAGCGAACGCGGCTCGTCCTTGATTGAAATTAAAAGAATGGCGCAACATAGAGATGCCTACAGAAGATGGGTTAAATCTACTCCACGCTTAACAGCACGAAGGAGATAGGGAAAGAAGAAGATATTAATGAACCGTTTGGAATTCTTTATTGAGCAAAAAAATGTACCTGAATACTCCATTTTTTTTATTTCAAACATTAAAGAAAGTAATAAACTGTACCTCAGAAGTTCTTCTGCTAATAAACCTTCCTATCTTTAAATACAAGGACAGCTTAAGCAACTCTTTCCTTTTAAAGCTCTTCAGTTGGTTTTGCTATACCTCGACAAAAATAAAAAATCATTAGATTTTAAAAGCATCCACAATAATTTTCAGAAAAGGACAAAATAACAAGTTCGCAAAGCAGCAAGTAGCTTCCTGGTGAAACTTTGCCAACTCATCTTATTAAATAAACCAAAAACCAGATAACATTTATATTAATTTAATTTTTTATAACCACTGAGGGATCAGTGAAGAGGAAGAATTGGCTCTGCTTGTAAGCGAGCTCAGTGGCGCAGTGGTTAGTGTACCACGCATGTCACACAGGAGACAAAAGATGCAGACCAATCTTTTCTCTTCAAAAATAAAATGTTTAAAATTAATATAGATATACTTTATATTTAAAAGATAGTATGAAAAAAAGTATTTACTGTATAAATTAAAAGGTTATTTTTTACTCACATTTTAACGGAAAGGCAGGGGAAAACATTTTTATATGCAACAAACACAACACGTGCTATAAGGAAAAACTCTTTTAAGGTTAAAAGTAAGGTAAAAAATTATCTCCTTTGATATGTTAACTGCCACTACTTATTGAATTCGGTGCCTTCTCAGGAGCCCAAAATATATTTGGGTCATTTTCCTAGGATGGATGAATTCAAACTGAAAAATGCTGGAAATTGAAAATGTTTTTACATGGCACTGATTGAACTCTAATGCAAGATTCCACAAATGAAGGGTGCATTGGCTATTGTAAATTAAAATAGAAAACTCAAATGCTGGTTACTTAAAAATGTTACTTCCAAGTGTTGAAGAAAGAGTCACTAATTTAGGGGATAAAATTATAGTACTCATAGTAATTACTTTAATTAAATCTTCAGAACATAAAGCACAAATATTTAATGATCTACAGCAATTTTTCATCTCACCCAATAAGACACAATTTGAACAAGTGTGTGTGTAACTTATTGATGATGTCTTTTTAAGTTTTTTGTAAAAAAAAAAGATGTGAATCTAAGTTAGGCTTGGAGGTATTTTTAAGTGAAATCAGAATACATATGAGAGATATGGAATCCAAAAATCTACATCTTCCACTAGCCATCACATTAATATTTTATCATGATGTTTACATATGTCACTAAGAAATTAATAATTTATCCCGGTCCAGCTGCTCAGGGTGATCGGAAATGGTAATTTGTTTCAGATATATCACAGGTTAATCCACTCTTCACAAATTAATCAGACTGATAGCACCTCCATAATAGTAACAAATCCCTTTCCATTAAGACTTGGTTAAGGCCTTCTTCCATAAGGCAGAAATCATTTACTTCAGGACAATTGTCTTTTGTGATCCTTTTTTTCATAAGCCACAGTCAAATTATTGAAAAGATGTCTACTTCTGAACAAATAATTGGTGACAGTTATATCCCTCGGTCCCAGAACCTCTCTTCTTTGATTTATTTTTTTCATATTTTTGTTTTTAGTTTTTGACTCTATTATTAGGCCAGTTTTTCGCACAAGACAAGCTCTCATGAGACCCCAGAAAGTACTTTTTGCACTTATATGGACATGATAAACAGCTGTTTTGGAGGTGTACATGGTAGAAACCTTTAAAAAAAAAAAGTTATTTGAAAGCCTTGGTTTTCGGTAAGTATGTATCTCATTTTTTGGCTAGATCTCCTAGCCTTCTGTATATATGTTATAAAGGTTCCTTGAGGAGGCTCAGTCAATAAATAAACAACTTATATATGGCGATGTTTTGAGACTAAAATGTTCTTATAATCATGCCCTATAATTGACACATAGGTTGGAATAAAATTATATGAGTTATTTAGATAATTTTTTTAAGAATTAAGTTAACAATAATATAAATATATCAAATAAATAGGTTTGGAATATATAACTGAATATAATTCAAATACCTAATTAATTAATGAAATACAGTGTGAAGGTATTTGTGGAAAATCATATTTTGAAACATCGGAACAATACCTTAAAATCATTTATTTATCAACCTAAATATAGCTGCACCTCTATAACTAAAAACTCTAACAATCAGACCCAACTTCTCTCATCAAGCATTAAACGCAAACATATCATACATTAAGATTTGACGTTCCTAAAATAATGAAACCTGAAAGGATTAATTTTAAATAAAATATTAAAGAAATGATAACTGGAATGCTATGTTTCCAGTTGCCTGCTTTTCTAAGGCGAGCGCGGGATTTCAGAAACTGTGTACATGAAATTAATTTATGAAATATATGTTGTATCTTTATTTCTATCAATTTCAGAAGGGAATCCGATTAATAAAACTATATATTATATATCTAATGAGTGTTAATTAACATTGCATTCTTTTCCAGAGGTGACGTGTTTATCTTCCTACTTATTCTAAGAAAATTTTGGCTTAGTGGTGAATGTAAATATAAGACAAACCTGAATATTGACCATGTCTAATTTTATTTACCAAGTATTTAAATTATTAATATTCCTTTTTTGAAAACTTATAAAATATATTTTAATAACATGAATGGACAGTCTAATGGATACTGGCTGGCCTGTAGACCTATAATCATGTACTTTACTAATTGTATTGCCACTCAATATTAAAATTAGTACTGCAGGTATATTAAATTAGAATTTGTCTGGTGAAAGGGGTGCAACTGCGATGGGCCATTGTGAATTTCAACCTGCTCAATCTTTGGTCTGCCAGATCTTCTTCCCCTTCGCCACATCTGAAATCTTCTCACTGCCTCTATCCCTGAGCAGTACTCATTGTTCTCTCTCCCAGCCTCCTCCGGATTTCCTTGGACTCACTAGACTACGCATCTTCCTGCACCTCACAGAATTCCTGGGTTGTTTTTTTTTCCATCGAATATATTCTTATAAATAACTTTTCCCCACCTCTACTCAGTATTCCTCTGCCTCTCCTCTTAGTTGAACTATCTTGAAATTCCACTTCCAAGCACTTCTACCTAAACTTCCCATGGTCTACCAGTGGTACCTTTGACCAGGTTTATGGCTCCCATTTGATGCTATGACGGCATTTATGGCCCACTCTAGACATTCTCTGGCCTGTACCTAGGTTTATGACACCAATATTTCTAAGGCAGTGCTCCTTGGACCATACCGCATTTCCATTTAACACAGGTGTCAAAGTTCAATACTTTATTTAATATTACTTCAGATTACTAATAAAATTTACTTTGCCTTACCATAGCAGCATCCATAATACATAGCAATATAAAAATCTTGCAATTAACACAAAATAAGATGTCCTAAATCTCGACAATGTTATTAAAATTTAAAGCACTCAGATTAATATTACTAATTATAACTTAAAAAAATATGGCCGTAATATATTTTTTTTTTATTTTTTTGACTGAATCTCAAGAAATCTATTATAATGTTTAATATAAATAGTCAATGGGAAAAAAAAAAAAAAAAAAAATATATATATATATATATATATATATATATATATATACATATATTTATATATATTATTTATATAAGTATTTTATATAAATATATATACCAGGTCTGCAAGTTTAAAATGTCGTTTATTTCATAAAATATATACACAGTAATTTAAAAAATAAGTATAATATATTTTATTCAAAGTACTGGCCCTCGCTTTCTACACATTTTGTCCATCTCTCGGGCAATTTATGGATACCATTCCAAAAGAATGCTTCATCTTTATTTGAAATCCATTCATCGAGCCATTTTCTTACATCCTCCAAATTGTTAAAGTGTTGCTCAGCCAATGAGTGTCCCATCGATGAGAAGAGATGATAATCAGAAGGCGCCAGGTCAGGTGAATACGGCGGGTGGGGTAGGAGTTCCCAACCAAGCGAAGAAATCGTTTCCTTAGTCAATCTGGCTGAATGTGCAGGAGCGTTATCATGCTGAAGAATGACTTTGGCGTGCCTGTGAGCCCATTCTGGGCGTTTTTCGATCAATGCGTGACTCAAATTGATCATTTTTCATCATTTGTTGGGTTTGGGTATTGTCTTCGTCTAATAAAGATAGCAATTCGACGTCCTCAAACTTTTTTGGTCGATTTTCTCGTTTTTTATCAGTAACATCAAAATCACCACGTTTGAAACTCTGAAACCAACGTTCACATGTCTTGACGGTTGGAGCAAGATCGCCATAAGTCTCAACAAGAATTCGATGACATTCAGATGCCTTTTTCTTTTGATTGAATAAGAAAATCATGACATGCCGCAAATGCTCTTTATTTGGCTTAAAATTAGACATTTTTAACACCAAAGAAAGGTATGATACGTCCACGTAAACGACTTAAAAACAACTGTCTTTTGTAAACAAATGACTAACAAACAAAATAGCGTTTAGAGATAAGCAAATCCTTCAATAGGCTAAGAGCGCATTCTATTGGAATTAAAACGACATTTTAAACTTGCAGACCTGGTATTATATATAAATATTTTTTTTTCAGTAATTTCTTCATTAAGAAGGTTTCCTCAACCAAACTCCTGTTCCAAGATCTCCCTCCATCTGCGTTGGTCCATCGCATCTTCCTCCGACAATCCGCTACCAGCCATACTCTCAGCCACTCTATCTTTCCATTTCACTGGAGGTCTTCCTTTTCTTCTTCTACCTTCTGCCTCCCATTCCATAATGACCTTAGGTAGTCGCTCTTCGTCCATTCGCCTCACATGGCCATACCATCTTAGTCTTCTTTCTTCGATCACTTCGAGGATATTATTTTTAACTTCAAGTCTATCCCTTATGGTTTCATTTCTGATCCTTTCTATTTTGGATATCCTCGCTGATCTCATCCAGAAGTCCATTTCAACTGATAGGAATTTTTTTCCCTCAGTCATACTAAGTGGCCATGTTTCTGGCAGAGCTTTGTATATGAGCTTTTTGGTTTTTATTAGAATATTTGGGCTCCATAGAACAGAATTCAGCATCCCTATTGCTTTTTTTCCATTAGTGATCCTTTTTTTAATTTCTGCTTCTACTTTGCCATTATTTTCAATTATGGATTCCAAATAGCAAAACTTTTCAACTTTTCAACGTTGCGTCAGTGCTGTTCGTATTCTCTGTGCACATATATTGGGTTTTATCAAAGTTTATTTTCAGGCCTCCTTCTTCATAATAATCTAATATTTTCCTAAACATGTAACTTATGTCCTCTTCGTCTTGAGCGATCAGTACCTGATCATCCGCAAACAGTAAATGGCACAGATTTTTTTGCCCTAATTCGATGCCCATCTTACCGCATTTCCTTATCCAACCTTTTAGGCATTTGTCCAGGTAAATTTTAAATAATGTGGGGGACATGCAGCATCCTTGGAGTAGTCCCTTTCCATTTTGAAATTCTCTTGTTAACAATTGACCCATTTTTATCTGGCACTTGTTCTCTCTATAAATTTCTTTAATTAGGCTTACGATTTCTTCGTTGATTCCCGCCTTCCTTAAGTTTTTCCATTGTCATAGGCTTTTTCCAGGTCAATAAAGATTAAATCTAATCTTCTTGCTTTGTCTTCTTGTTTTTCCATGAGTTGTCTCAGTGAAAAAATATGGTCGATACAAGACCTCCCAGATGTAAATCCACACTGCACTTCTGCTTGAATGTACTGGTTTTCCAGTTGTTTTTTTATTATCCTTCCAAGCAGTTTCATAAATGGATTTGTCACGCAGATGCCTCTATAATTTTCGCACTTTTTTCTATCACCTTTTTTAAATATCGGTGTCAAATACCTTACTTCATTTCGGTATGTATAGTTTCACCTTTTAGAATTTTATTTATAAGGTTAGTGAGCATTTTATTCACCTCAGCTCCACCATATTTCAGCAGATCTACATATACTCCTCCCGGACCAGTGGCTTTCCTATTTTTCATTTTTTTCAGCTCCTCTTTGACTTCCTCCTCAGTTACAATTAAGGATGTACCCTTATATTCTTCTGCTTCTTCCTCTTTAAATTCATTTCTGTTTTCGTTTAAAAGGTTTTCAAAGTAGTTTGCCCAATCTTGCATTTCTATTATGTTCAGCTGTATTTTATGTTTCTCTCCTTTTCTTAGCCCTTTAAGAACTGACCATGGTTCGGTTGCCTGACCAAATCCTAACTTGCTGTTAATTCGTGCACATGTTTTCTCCCACCAGTCATTTTTTGCCGATCTTATAATTCGTACTAGCTCCCTTTTCTTTTCCTTGTAAGTTTCCTTGTCATTATCTTGTTTCGAGCTCAACCATTTGAGATATGCCTGTTTTTTTTTCATTTATTTTGTTTTCTATGTCTTCTGTGAGCCATTCTGTTTTTTAGTGCATCTTTCTTTTGTCCCTAGGACTTCAGAAGCTATTTTCTTTAATGAATTTGACAAAAAGTCATATATTTCTTGGGTGCTTTCTCTATTAAATTCTTTCATAAGTTCCTTCATTCTCTGTTGGAAAAGGTTTCTGATGCTTTCTTCCTGTAATAATTCTACCTTAAAGATATCTTTCTCTTTACTTTTTCTATCTTCACTTTGTTTCTTGCTAGAATTAGTTTTATTAATCCAAGGGAAGCAGCATACTGATTTTAGCATATAGTGGTCTGAGCCAATATCGGCTCCTCTATACACCCTCGTATCACATATTTTTATGTTACTCTGCTGTTTAACAATCATGTAATCTATTATTGACCTCAGCTGCTTAGTTTCATTGTGCCAGGTAAACTTGTGGATACATTTGTGTTCAAAAAATGTATTCGTAATTTTGAGGTCCATTTGATCACATAGTTCAATGAGTCTTTTTCCATTATCGTTTCTTTCAGGTTCTCCATGGCTCCCAATTATCTGACTGCTACTCTCCTTACCAACTCTAGCATTCATGTCTCCGAGTAGGAAAATTTCCTTCCGACTTGGAATCATTTCTAACATTTCTCTAACCTCATTCCAAAACTCATCCTTTTCTTTTTGGTCTTTATCATTAGTGGGGGCATATATTCCTACCACTACAACTTCTCTTGCGTAAAGGTTTATGTCTATCCTAATTATCCTTTCATTTTTCATCTCCCATCCAGTGATGTTATTTTTTAGTTTTTTCCTTAATAATATAGAGACACCTGATTTTGCTCTTTTATGTTTCTCAACACCCGACCACAAGTGAATAAAATCTCCCATTTCCTCACTACCCTTGCCTTTTCGTTTTGTTTCAGTGAGGATTATGATGTCCATTTTAAACTTATTGATTTCTCTTGTCAGTATGGGTAGCTTGGCCGATAATCCCTGTAAGTTCCAGCAACCAATGTTTAATGTCCGTTTCTGCGCTTTATGTCGATCCCGTTTTGTTCCATCGTTTATCCGAGGCTTATTGTTGTTTGGTTTTTTAGCATTGTGTTGTTTTTCTAGTTAGCGGCGAGCTAGCCCGTTGCACCAACCCCCAACCTGGAGGACCAGGGAGTTTGATTTCGGGGTCTCCTACCCCTAGAGTGGTTGCCTTCACCACGGCTTAGAGTCCCCTCTACCCTAGAAAGCCATTTCCTGCTTTCTGTAATGGTTATACCGCCATGACTCGGTACCGCCTCTGTTAGCCACCTTCAAGAAAGTGTTTCCAGGGGTTACCACGAGGAGGTAGAGGTCGGATTTTAACCCCTTATAAATATATATATTATATATTATATATATATATATATATATATATATATATATATATATATATATATATATATATAAATACAATTTTTTTTTGTAAACGTTTCAATAATTTTCGGATACTAAGGGGTTGGAAACGTTCATCAAATTATAACATTGCTGTATCGTGGAATGATTTTTTTCATATGTATAATATCTTTCAGCATAATTATAATTCATAATTCACCAAAGATTAACCCTTTAACCGCTAAGCACTCGGAACAAGAGTTGTACTGTGATGCTGATCGGGTCTGCAGGCATTTCAGTCCCCATGCTAAGGCCTGCAGGCCACTCTCTGCCGCTGACTGCTTCAACTCCTCATAACCTTCACCGACTATTTACTAATGTTTTATTTATTTTTTATGATTCTATTATACCTTTATCATTATTTCAATAAATTAAAATGCTAGATTACCGATTGCAATAAGATATTACATGACATAAGAAGGTAATAATGAACAATATATAATAATTTTAATACTTTATATACATTTTTTTTTAAATTTAATTAATTTTTAATCAGTAATATTTTTTTTAATTAATAAATAATAAATAATAGCGAAATAAAATAGTGAATATCAACAAAAAAACACAGAGGACTATGGCTCAGATCATCTAGAACTCGAATAAATAATGGCAAAATATGTCCTGCAGACCCTTGACGGTTGCTGAGGGAGGAATAAGGGACAGAAAAAAAAAATTAGCAGGTAAAAAGGGATGAGCCGGGCTTCCCTGAACGGCCGACCCAGATGACAGGCAGCTAGCGGCCGTTAGATCTATTTATTAAGTCTCCGTGGATCCGCTAGGATGTGCCTCAGTCACGACAACTTATCTCTTGTGAAACTGAGGACGGTAAATAAGTGAAAAACCAATTGCGAGATATCTCGTCATTAGCGTGCGGGGAACGGCAGCCTTTGACGAGTTATCTCGTCATTAGCGTGTGGGGAACGTTTGTTTCGCGAGATATCTCGTCTGGAGCCTTAAAAGGGTTAAATTTCAACATGAACCCAGCAGCACAAACGCTTAAATCCACCACAAATCGACACATTCCACCCCCACAACTTTTGCGACAGTGGCCAAGAGACTTGCTACAATAATTCAATCGGAATGGATCACACATTAGCATATTGCAAAATTTTGCAGATGGCAAATCAAAAGAATGCGAGAAGCATTATGATATTTATAATAACAATATTGTCATTAAATTTTGCAAAATTTTATTATTTTAGCTGATAATATATTAATTATTATTTATTATGGCCTTTTATTTTAAAAGACTATTATATAACATTTTAATTATCATTTAGTATCATGTAGATAAGAATTGGTCATTTTAAAAAGGGGTCATCTCCATTTTTCACAAATTACTTGTTGAAAGATTCACATTTTCTGACTCTTGTCTTATTTTTAAAAAAACTGGCCATATTTCAGTGCCACAAAGCTGTTTGATTGACAAATATGGTAGTTCTTTTAAAGAACACAAATCCACGAAAAAATAATTTTGTGATAAAAATCGAGATGAACCCTTGTTTGAAATGACTGATTCACAAATAGTACTTTTTTTAAGTGTTCAACATGAAATATGCATTTCTTGGCATGATCACATTCTATTCACTGGGTATTGCACAAATCAACTTTATAATGAATGCTTCTTGTCAAAAATATTACCTGCATGTTCTGACACTTTCTGCACACTTTGACCCCTTTTACTTTTAAAGAGAGATAATAAATAGTCCCCTCATTCTTCTTAAAATTTAATTTTACTGGCATAAATTATTATTACCTATATTGTATTTTTTTTCTTTTTTTTTTAATTTTGTTATGAATGTTGTCTGCATAATTTTATTAATCTAATTGATACTGAACCCTCATGTTCTGCATAAATGAAATTTTTTGTTGAAGTTTTAGCGAAATCTTGAAACGATAACTACTTGATCAGTTGAATTAAAGTTGATTAAGAATTGAATGTTTAAAAAAAGCAAAACTGAATTTCATATACCTCAATTATGAAATATTTTACGTAATTATTAATAATTAAAAATGAGCTCATGAGCTGGAATTTTAGAATTATTTTTTTTTAAGAATTATACTGAAATACCATAGATTTACTTTGCATCATAGAGCAAATTTTCCCTCTAATACCCTAATTATTATAAATGACAACAATTATTTTAACTTATTAATGATAAGTGAATAAAATTTATCAATTTAAATCTTTTGACATTATTTTTTCTTTCTGTAATTAATAGAAGTATTCAAAATAAATTAAATAATAATAATAAGTTAATACATGACAAAATTCTTCCTGAGTAAGAAATCAGTATTTGCAATTATATTCATTGTCTTAAACATTATTTGTGCTTATCTTCACAGGCTTTTATCACTTCCTGTGCCGTCTCTCGTTCAGTGTCTAGCTGGGAATAGATTATATCACATATTTGATAACCTCTTGTGGCTATTATTTAACTCAATATATAATACTCGCCTTAGTACGATTTATAATATTCCACTTAGAATTATTTTTTATTTTAATTTTATTTTGTGGCAATAGAAAAGAAGAGAATTATAGCAATTAAATCTTTTAAACAAAAACAGTAACTATTGATCATAATAGCACTAATAATGTCTTGAATGAGATTCATTGCATTGTAATTATAGTTATTAATATATCATGTAGTTTATAATAGTAATTTAATTTCTTGTAATTAATAGTAAGTTAACACCCAGTTAATAAAAAATATATATATTTCACTACCAAGTGCATTAATGAGGATAAGAGTTGTATCCATGAAATGCATGGTATCTCATTTATGGAGTTTCTTCACTGGTGCCTAGAAAAAAATTTCATGAGAGAAAAAGATACACAGCGTTTTCAAACAACAATGTCTCTTTATTAAAATGTATAGATGATTTCACAGACGTGCTTTGTATCTCTTAGATACAAACCTTTTCAGGTACAGTGCTAGTAATGGATTGTTAAGATAAAAGAAACAGCTTACAGAAAAGCAATTACCTTAGCCCAGACTAGAGATTATGCTAATTGGGCTCTTTTCATCAATTGGATAAGCTTTCAGAATTTAAAATTAAGATTTTTTTATACTCATAGATAAAACCAAGGATATCACCTACCTGTGAAACCACTACAGTGATTTCTTAACAGGCATGTACCCATCCATTGGAGTATTTGGAAGCACTTATGGGATTATAGGAAAATTATCTAAATTTATCAAAACTACCAGTTACTAAAGTCGCCTGTGGAAAATTGTTTTGGGCTACCCAATATTCTATTATCTTTGTCTTTGTACATCAAACATATTAGTTGTACAAAGAAAACCTGTTGAACCTGCACATATGTCTGCAGATCCTGAAAGCTAGCATTAATTAATCATTTTATGGTAGAAACAAGTGCTAGTTTATGTATATGGTAATATGTTCTTTAAAATAATTATCCTTATATTATTCTTTGAGTCATTTCCTGAAAAAGAAACAACACATTTCTTATGGTTATTGTTTAGATCAAGGTGTGCGCCTCTTTTTAGATTCTACTTATTTTGAGGTAATGGGTGTGCCTAATAGGAGAATGCTTAAGAACCACTGCCCATTAAAGATTTATGTGACCCTATAGTTAACTTCTATATCAAACTTCATGTTTATTTTCTGTTTAATGATGCTCAATAAAAAATAACTTGAAAATAGCCACATGAAGAAGAGAAACATGGGAAAGCGAATAGAGAAAATACAACTAGTGCATATAAATTAAAGAATTCATTAATGTTCCGATTGGAGAAAGGTTGATATATATTAAAGATTTAAAGACAAATTTCACTCAGATCTGGACAAATACCTCCTTCATAAATATCTTTCATGTAACTGAGATTATTCACCTATCAACAAATGATATTTGTTTCAATTGTTGTTCTGTCAGTTTCATAAAAGGCTAATACCAAGTTTTTATATTTTAATAAATAAAATTTATTCAAGTTCTTTTTATATGGCCTTATCATCAATTCCTTTATCCTATTAATAATGTTTATAATCCTCCATGACATGTTTTCTATTTGTGAAGAATCTGTGAGGTTGTATTATTTTAGTTGGTAATTTCTCGGTTTTCTTAAATACTTAAATAAATTTATATGTATTTGTAAATTATGTGAAGGGTTTTATTAATATATAAATATTTATCTTGAATCAATTTGTCCCTTTTTAACAGAATAATCAGTTCAATGAATTGATATTTATGATTCTAAAATGTATTCTGTTTTGAACTCTCTTTGCAAATGATAAAAACATTTATTTTCAACATATGTAATTGTATTACTCAATCTTATTGAGCTATAAAAGTTGCCATAAGTCTTAAATGTATAAATTATTGTTTCAAAATCCTTTGTTATACAACATTGTCCATTACATTAATCTTAGAATTTAATTAGAAGTATTTCAAGTAGATGAAGCTTATGAGCTTATAATCGTACACAAGTCTGATATTTTTTAAATGAATTTGGGATTATTATTATTTTGTCTAATTTCATTGTTCAGTTATTTTGTTATCTGCCATGAAATTCACCCCTGCCCTCTCTCCTCCTCTCTTCCATCCCATTCAATACAAAATTTTACTGAATATATCATCGCTGTTGTAAGAAGAAAAAATTCTAAATATTTTGATAAACCTCTTGGTCCTTATCTGTCAAAACACAATACAATATTATGGTTGTACAGTCATTATAGCTACAGCTTTGGTTATTGTCATATAAGGTTATTGTCTTGTACGGCCTTAAAGTTCCAACTCAGAGTAGTGCGGTTTTGTTTTCCACCTAGGTAAAGATTATTATTTCGTAGTGGTATCCAAAAGCGAAACGCGCATAAATTATGTCAATGCTTAGTTGTTGCTTGAGGATGGTTATAGGAATTATGTCCACTTACTCAGACTATTGCCTTGTAAATATCCATCTTGGTATCAGTAGGCTGGTTAGAACTGTCAATCTATGCTTGCTCCTCTCTTTCATAAAATTAGCAAAACCGTTATGTGCTCCTTGTCAGTGCCCCTTTTATTTATTTACTTTTTATTTTTAATCCCAAAAAATAAAAATCATATGTGTTTTGTAATAGCAAATAAATATTTCTTAATGTATTTATTGAAAAACTATACATACTCAAATATTCCCCATAAATTAAGTTAATTATTATCTTTCAGTAGTTCTGAATTTTTTGTTGATTTTAATTAATTTTCAAATGATTCTTAAAAGTGGGATATTATATTAAGTTCATTAATTTAAAGTACAGATACTATCAACAAATTCAAAATTTAGACCCCTCAAATTTTTATCTCTCTGATCTTAATTTCTTATCTTTTTTTTTTTACTATTAGCAATTTAGTAAAAAAAAGTTACAAATGGAAAAATTGGCACTGTTTTATCATTTTATTTATTTTATTTTTTCATATTTAGTAATTCTTGGAATAAACAGCTAATATGGAATTTAAAAGTACACAAGTGTGTAGGAAGAGACTATTAGAATTATAGATATAGAAGGTTAGGCCTCAAAGTCTAGTATTACATATTTCCAAAACTCACCTAATCATGCATATGCAAGGCTTTTATATTCATGATTAGGTGAGTTTTTTAAATAATACGAGACTTTGAGGCTTAACCCTCTATATTTAAAAGTACTATTTGAATTAAATTCTTTTTATTTTTGTTTAGTAGTGCAATCCTTTGATTTATAAAATTTTACTTTTTATTTTCAAAAGATTTAAAAAAAAAAAAAAAAAGCCATATATATACATATTTTAATTAGCTGTCCAAGTTTTACTCTGTACATATGTGTAGAATTTTTTTTTTTTTTTTCCTCTTTCGTTAGAATAAATGGGTAGAAAAAGTGTTTTGGTTTGCTTCTCACATTCGACGTGATTTACTGGACTGCCAGAGGTGACAAAAATTTGTTTTGGCAGATGATGAGGATGCAGCTGAGCAGAATATATGTTCCCTGTGTCAGCGAAGGTTCGAACAACAAGGTAACTTCAGCAGCAGCTCACATGAAATCAATCCACTATACTATCCACTTACGGGGGAGATAAATTTGTATTTATTATCATATTTACTTCTATTTAATTTTTCCCTTTAGTTTACTTTTTATTTCAAGTATTGCAGTAGTTAAGTTTTGCAAAAGCAACTAAAAATTTTTCTGAAAAATAATATTAGCTGTTCATTTAATAAATAGTTTAGGAAGCAATCAAGTATACTTAAATATTTTGTAGCTCATTTTATTTTGATTTTTTTATAAGGCTGAGGACAATTGGAGGTCTCTAGTCACTTCTTGATATTTTAGGTTATTTTGTTAGCTTTTTTGATGCTGCTGCCAATTGCATTTTTTTTTTTATTAGTTATAGATTTTTATTATTCAATAACTGTTGTGAGCCTCTTGTATTATCACAATTTTTCATTTCAAGTTTTAATTTTTTGTAAATTCACAAATTTAAATAATAATAAAGTTTAAAATAACTCCTGAGCATCAACACACTCATATTTTACCTAAAAAGCCAACAAATTGGACGGGAATGTACTAGAAGGCAGTCTAAAAATTGCTAATTTCATATGGGTTATGGTAGCTCTGGCTCTAGCTCATTAAATGGGAATTAAATCGAAAGGGTAAAAAACTAATTAAAATCTAGCATAATCAAAGCTCTAAGGGAGGAAGCTCACTATTAGTGATGGAAATTGGAAAGACCAGAAATGGGGGGGGGGGGGGGGTAGGTACGGGTATGAACTAAAGCTAATATTTTTTTCTATATATATTTGGTTGACATAGAAATGGATAATTATATTATTCATTTTACAATTAAAAACGATACCTTGAGATTATTTTCCCTTAATAAAGCCTAGATAATAATTATCAATTAATAAAGGAAGAGTCTCAAAAAAATAGTATTTGCCATTCTTTTTTATTAGCAATATTGTTTTCATAATGACTTATCAAAAATTATTTTACGCTGATATCAGTGATGAATTTGATATCCCCATTAATAAATTTATTTTTACTCAAAGACATGGGTAAATCAAGGAAATGTTAGTTTTAAATAGATTTTCAAATATTGTATGGCCACTTTATTATTGACAGAACCATTCAGTTAAAAAAACACATATCTGATAATTAATAGTGTAAAACTAATGAAACAATATGTGATATGTAAATAATTTAAAAATGTCAAATAAATAACAAGAATAGATCTACAAATACTTGCTTGGATAGCTAAACACTCACACGAACTTTCCGGGGCTGTTGCGTAAGCCAACCTGACCATGCTCACAACTTCTGCCTCAAACTCCTGGATAATCTCGGCTGCCTTCTGCTTCTTCCCCTTCAGCTGAAACTGGAATACCTGTTTGAAGTAAGAGTGTGCAAACAGCACCTCAAGCCAGCTTACTAACATGTTAAAAACATAGAGGTCATTAGTGTTGAGCGTCTGAAGGACATCCAGAGCATCCCCTAGGAGAGACACTGTTAGGGTTACTGCCTTATATGTTTATTATAAGGCACCTTTATACCACAGCGTTGATCTGTTTAAGGTAACTAGCCCAAGACTACTTACCATCAAAAGTTAGGGGGCTTGGCTCTCCGTGGCCATGGGCTCAAGTCCATCCCCTTTATTGTGATGGGAGAGCTGAACCCTATTGTTCAGTGTCCTTTCTAATTTTTCAAACTCCTCCTCCAATGCGGCAGACCTCGATTCTTGTTGAACCAGCTTGTCATTCATTTCTCCCGACAACTGGTCAGATTTTCTTTCATATCACGAGATTGGTGAGATTGACGTTCATTTTGCCAGACAGGTTGTTCAACCTTTTATTCAAACCATTCGCCTCATCAGACGAGCAGTCAGCTTGTCATTTATCTCAGCCGACTAGCTGGATTTTAGGCTGGCTGTCTTCTCATTAAGCTCATTGGACTGGCTGGTCAACTTCATTGAGCTATCTTTAAATTCTACTGTCTCAACATATGTGCCCTAACTCAAGAAAAATCATGCAAGCATGCCGACAAAATCGCTTCTTTCTCAGTACTGCCACTACCCGTCTCCAATTCTTTTGTTGGAATTCTTAACTTTCAAACCCCACACCTCTAACACTAATACGGGTTTCAAAAAATTTTATTTATGTAAAAAAATTCTACAAAAATGTTAAAAGAACACAAAATAATACCAAAGGGTTGTAACAGTTGACCAGTGGCTATAAAGTAACTATCATTTTGATGTTCAAGGCTAGACTGACTTACTTGTCTATCGCTTCCTTATATTTAGTTGGTAATAGAACATACTGGATCCCCCTAGAACATTCCAAACTTGTGATCATGTAGAAATAATTCTAACTGTTCTTGATGATTCTAGAACTTCACAAAGTTACACAATTATTAATCTAAAACGAAATTTAAAATATATTTAGAAGGTTTCTAGAAATAATGGACATTAGGTACTGAAAAAAAAAAATGAAGAATAATCAATTAAGCACACCATAAAAAAAAAATCTAACCAATTTAGCCAAGACTTGAATCAGAAGCAAAGCAGCTGATAATCAGAGTTGGCCACTTATCCTGTGCTATACAGTTTATTGTTTCAAGTCTTTACGTTACATGATTTCATAGAGACCTCCAATTTTCATTCCTTTTTCATTTATTTCTGCCCCATGGGTTCATTTGATTAACTCCTATTGTAAAAAGTTATTCACATATAAACATCAAGAAAAAAAAAAAAAAAAAAAGTGGGTAAATTCACAACACATGTTTTAGTTTCATAATAAAATATTTTCACTAGTTACGAAAAATATCTTAAACATTAGTTATCTAACTAATAAATTCCAATGCATTCATTGCTAAAAAAAAAAAAAAAAAAAAAAAAAGATGAAATTTACTTCATTAATAATTAAAATTAATCATAGTTTATTATTAGATTTAATTTTTTATTAACTAAGTGTTATTTTTCTTATAACTTGATGTGTTATGATTTATATAAAAAATTTAGTTTAATCTTGATTATCTCAAGTATAAGTTCATTTCTTACATTTTAATGCCCAAATTTCAAATGACTTTAACATTTGCTTATTAACTTATGGCAGCTTACACATTTGTATTCATAATGCTTTTGTGTTGTTTTGTTCTTTTTGTTTACTTGTGATATTAAAAATTAAATTTCATTTTCAAGCCTTTTGTGACTGTTATATGCTTACAGTTCTCAGGCATGCTGTTTAATTTGAATTAATTTTCTTTTTTAGGGCATATCATGCCTTACATTTTAGGTTATATAGTAGGTATAAAACTTAAAGTAATAGTATATGTATCATCTACTATAACTTTAAGTTCAAATTTATAAAACAAAAATCTATGTTATCTTGTTGTAATCTTTATTTACATTTGGCTCTAGGTATTAAATATTTTCTTGCATTTCAATGATGTAAATTTATTGATATACTCTTCCTTCTCAAATTTTTATTTTTGTTTGAATTTTCCTTGTACAGGCAATTACAGCTGCCTTAAGGTGGACCTTATTTTCACTAGAGATAGAGCATTCTATTTTACTACAGTTTTCATCCCAGGCATTATACTCGTCACATCATCATTCATTACTTTTTGGCTTGAATGGAATGCTGTTCCAGCTCGAGTCATGATTGGTAAAGCTAATAATTATTCATATGAGATTTGGTCTGTAGTTTAAAATATAGCATCAAAGGTTAAATATCAAAATTATTCATAGTCAGTGGAAAAACTTGAAAACAAATTTAATTATATTATTTTAAGAGTTCCTCAATGTGAAAAAGAATCAAAATAAGAAATGTTCAGGGGTGGCAATAAAAAAAAAAAATCTATAAATAGTGTGCTACTATTTTAAATGTGTCCAACCTGACATTGTAGGTTTTTACTTCAATCAGTTAATTATGATCCAACAATAGAAGATCACCATTCTGAATTTCATATGTGTAGCTCATTATTAAACTAATGAGTCCGAAAAAATTAATAAATGAAATACTTTTGAGACATAATGTTTTAGATGGATGGCTTATAGGTTTGGGTTTGTTAAATTTGATTGATTTTCAAGATGAGATTTAGTTTTAACATCACTACAAAAAACAAACAAAAAAACAGATTTTTTTTTTTTTAACTGCATAAAAGAAACAGATGAGTGAAAAAAAAGCTTATGGGCTTGCAGGTATAATTTAAAATTTTAGAATTTTATAAAAGCATTGATAATAAATTTCAAATAATGATTTTTTTATGTAACTGAAAAAACAAGTTTCTTCTACTTCTTCTTTGTCTACCTCTTCATGCCATTTGGCGTCGAGGAGCCTCAATCCAATACAGCCGTGCCTCCCTTTCCTACTAAGCTGCCTCATTTCTTAGAGGGTTTTGCCTCTTTTCCCTTGTATACGCTGTATATATTCCTGGTACGAAATTCTGGGATGGCCTCGTGGCCTCCTCCCGGTGGGTTGAGCTTTCATTGCTTTCCTTGGATTTCTCTCATCATCCATTCGACAAACGTGGCCAAACTGTCGATTTTCCTGTAAGGTCTTTAGCTCTTCTACCTCCAGCTCCTCTCTTATCCGTTAATTTCTGATATGGTCCCTCCTGTGGCTTTCCAGCGGCTCACCTCAGGAATTTCATTTCAGTACTTGTCATTCGACTGACTAGCTTGTCCAGCATAACCCAGCTTTCACTCCACAAGTGAGAGTTGGGAAATATACAGCTTTGTATATGTTCTTTTTAGTTTTTTTACTAACATCTCTGTGCCCCACTATGCTGTTGCAGATAGGATAAATTTTTTGATTTGAGGATATGAGGATAAAAAAACAATTGTTTGTTTGTTTAAAGTCACTTTATGCCACTAAGGCTAATCGGATGATGCCACGGTGGGTGTCCTAAATTTTGCCCATCCAGGTATAATTAGGATAGGGATCTTTAACGAGTACCTGACATCGTACAGGCTCGGGACCTCCATTTTACGTCCTATCCGAGGGACAGCATGGCTAAGGATTTTTACTCCCATTAAAAAATCCTAGGGCCACCGCTGTACATGATGATATATTGTGATTTATCATATATCAGGTACCCCACCTGTATGCACTGTAGCGCATAATAGCCCCTTGTTAATTTTTTCACCGACTTCGAAAGAGGAGGAGTGGGTCCTCCACGAAATAAAAGTCAGCCATCCCAGGGCGGATTCAAACCGCCACCGTTCGGCTATCCCGGCCCTTTTTTTTCTAATTATGGCAGTATAAAAAATGGCTGTAAAGCAACAAGTTGGGTATAGCGGTAGTCCGGGGTGGGGTCGGAGAAAATATGCATGATATGTATACACATAAACGGGTACAAATATATATGATATACATGATGATATGGTACATGATGGGTGATGTACATGACCCCCTGCCGACCACTAGTAAGTAACTAGTTAGGAAAAAAACTGTATTAATTACGGTTAAAAATTTATGTGTGCGAAAGCTAACCAAAGCGGGTGGGGTAACAGTTGAGGACAGTGGTAAGCAAGGGGAGTTGGGAATTCTACCGAAAATATAACTTTTATTTAGAGTAAGCGTTGATGTGACTGAAATCTTTGGCAAGTAATTTTTTTTTTCATATCACTGTTTGATAAATTTGTTTAAAAAAATTATTAGTTAAAATACTTTTATTTGAAAGTCTGATTCAATTAATTCATTTAGACAAAAAAAATCTTTAAAATGGTGATTATACATTGCCATATAAAAATCTAATCCCTAAAAAAGTTTTGTATATCAAATATATTAATGAAGCATTTTCCTAATAGGTTTTTATTTACCTGTTTAGTGCATGTTCAATTGTGTGAAACCTTTCGGGAATTTATTTATGATAATTTTTGCTGACACAAGAATTAAATTAAGATTGAAGTTTATTTTTGTACACTCGTAGATTAACAAGTCCTATTACTTAACCATTGATAATCCCATCACGTCAATGGAAAATCAGGAATCTATTTACCTTAAACTATGAAACACTATTGTTTCCTCTTTCCTTCCTGTTTATGCCTCTCAGTGTGGAGTAGCCTGTATCCATCTAAACCAGTTTGTTAATTTCTTTAACATCTACAAGTCACTTTATAATTTTTTCTATCTCTAGCTCGTTGATATATGGTCATTGTGTGATATCCTCAGTCTGCCTCTGAATTTTTGATTTAGTTGAGCTATCATTATTTTTATGGGGTCTCGTATCATAGCCATTTGGCGTCAATGGGGAGGGTTCTATGGAAGGTAGTTTTCAAGGAGGATGTAGCAAACTGCTCCCTAATTGAATCCTTAAGAAAGGACATAGATAATGGTGATAGGGATGTTATAAATATCAGTGTAATGATACTAAAAAGCCACCTTTTTTTTTATCTCAGTTAAAAAAAAAAACTTGAACAGGCACTAACTGAATGATAAAAAGGACTTCTTAATTAAGGGGGGAGGGCAATTAACTTTGAAAAAGTTCTGGTGATAATTTGGAAATAAATTGGATTTCCATTTCCATTTATAAAATATTTATATGGCAACCTGCAGTACATATTTCATTATTTTTATTACAATGGCTTTATCATTTCATCAAGTTTCTGTTGTTTTTAGGAGTAACTACAATGCTCAACTTTTTCACTACTTCGAACGGATTTCGTTCCACTTTACCAGTGGTCTCCAATCTGACAGCTATGAATGTATGGGATGGCGTATGCATGTGTTTCATATATGCTAGCCTTCTGGAATTTGTTTGTGTAAACTATGTAGGTCGAAAAAGACCTTTGCACAATGTTGTGTACCGACCAGGAGAAAATCCAGTTACACAGGTCAGTTTAGTGGTTTAACTAATATTGCTAACATTAATTATAAATCCCAATTCATAGATATGTTGGGGAACTTTTTATTTTTGTTTATTTGTCCTTCTCGGTTTTATATTATTTACTGGAAATACTGTACTTACAGGCTCCAGAACAGTTTAGAAATATTCGTTTATGTATATATCTAAATTTGATTTAAAATTATTAATTAATTGTGAATGATTTTTTACTTTTATTATGATAGGCCATAGTTTCTGTTAACAAGTTACTGTGTTCTTAGAGAGATTTGATTTTTATAAAATTCAATTCATAGCACCACCTTTTTCTTATCATTGTGCACAATATTTCGATTATCACCATATTTTGGTACCATTTTTTTTAAATAAATCATTTTTAGTTATTTACATGCATGATAAAGCCTTAAATTTATTTTGTTTATTTATTCTTCATTTTCACCAAAATTATTATCATAATTAGTTGAAATAATTGACAAATTAATTCCTTTGAAACAACTCCTTTCTGTCATAGAATTTTATCCATATTATTGTATTTTAACGATAATACTTAATATTAACATAGTATTTCAAACAACATATAAATATATATTTTTTTTCTATATATTTATTAACCTTTAACTACAGTGTGGGCTTTCAGATATCATTTTTTTTTTTTTTTTTAATCTGTCTACATCTATATTTCTAAATTAATTTTTTAATATGTTTCCAAAAGGCACGAGGAATGGACAGTTTTTAATTTTTGAGTTTTGCTTTTGTAGTTTTCAAGAATTATATTCTTTATTCATATAAATATGTTTTTTATATTGCCATTTGTTAAGCCATTAAATCTTTATTACTTAAATAAATGTATGAGGCACTCAGAAAACAAATTTTTTATTCAATAAAATTTGTTTATTAAACTGACCAATCCTGTTGCTATTAATAGTTAATTAGCACCCTGTGCTACAAGAGTGACATTATGTCAGTTTTTGTTGTGGTTTTGCCAATGTTGTTGTGGGTGCACGTTGTCTATGTCTGTGTTGCAGCGGTTGCCAGCTGTCCTCAGCAGAATCGGTATAATTTTGGCCACTCCGCTGGTAAGAGATCATCAGTATTAGCAAAACAGAAAACTACAATTTAAAATGAGCTAAATAAAAAAAATATTAAAATTAAACCTATATCGATCACATCACATTATTTTATAATTCACCCCTTTGAATTCCTCCATCATTCTGTTTTATATAATTATATGTTTTAGACACAATCTGCCTTGCTTATGAATGACCTGTTCTTAGATGAACCTTGCATTGGTTATGACAATGAGCTATTGTTAATGCTTCGGCTATTATTTTATACCCTTATTAATTTATTTTAAGGTATGCACAATAAAAAAAAGCAATAACAATAATGCTGAAAGACAAGTTAATTTTAGCTTTTATTACCAAATCACACACTATTTGCTCATTAAATATTGAAAATTATTTTTAAGAACAGCTGCTTACTTACTTTTTTTTCTCTCTTTTTTCTGAACAACTAATACAAAATTAAAAGTAGCGTGAGAAGATTAGAAAAGTCGAAATGGCTGATCACAATGCTTATACTTATTAGAGCAAAGCAGCAATTGCCCTTATTAATGTTACAAGTACATTTTTTTATTTTGTATTTTTTATTTCGGTCACGTTCCTCATTTCTCGTCTGTGTAACTAAACAAAATGTGATGTCTAATGTAATTTTAATTTTTTTTAACTTTATTAGAATACCTTGCATTAATTTCACTTTTATTTTTCAAATCATATGAATTTTTATTCATTTTGTTACTTTTTTTGTTAACATGGGTGAATGTATGGTATTTGAATTTTTGTGTCCTAAAAAGAAATTTTATCTTTATATTCTATTATTAAAAATTTCAATATTCGGCGTAATTTTTGCATTTATAAAATATAGAAACATATTCTCACCAGGGGAAATATTGCAGCGACTGAAACCAGCACGCTTTCTGTAAATTAATCAAAAACTAAAGAAATATTATTTTCATTTTGCTAAATGCTTTTAGCTTGCTTAAATCACACCCACCAGTCATGCTCATAAACATTCAATGTCAACACGTGAGGTGTCTTAATTGTAACGTCCAGGGGCGAATTTAGCACATAATTTGGGGGGGGGGGTCATAACCTCTCTGTCTCACACTCACCTGTTGCCTTTCATCTTACTACACTTTTGTTTTCAAATTTATTTAATGTATTATTTCCTTTCATGTGGAAGGACTGCGATCTATATGTTAGTTTTATGGTTTAGCAGCTATGTCACTGCGTTATTCCTTTACAAATGCAATTAAATATGAATAGATAATATATTTCGGGAGGTATCCAACCATGGTAATGTCTCATGAAAACAGTACATTTTTTCTTTATGAATTTTATAAATTAACATAATTTTATTTTTATTTGATTATATAGGCATGTAATAAAGTTAAAAAAAAAAACATAATGCCATAAATATTAAAATTCTCAGGCCATGAAAATGATAGAATTTACTAATGGGATAAGTAAGGGGTTATACATTTATAACTATTTAACCTAATAATGCCTAAAATTAAACAAATATCCTAAAAGTGAGGACCAGATAAAATACGATAACCTTTATTGCTTAAGCATACAATAACTACAATGTAATTAGTGTATATGAACCACTGGAATTCAAATAGCGACTATTCACCCATATAGTAAAAAACAAAGTTAATGACAGTCTGTTTATTTATTGTTTTATTTTTGTGCTTCTAGACATCTAGGGTCTCCAAACTTTTACAGCAGGTGTGTTATAATTTTGTCTGTGTTCCCAAGTCACCCTAAGTAGAATTTTTTTCATAATCTTTCTTTGCCTTCCTCTTTGAAAAAAATGTTCACTGATTTTCTTGAAATGTATGAAATTATAAAATGTCTTTTAAAAAAATCAGATACGTCTGACTATTATGTTAAAAATAATAATTGTGTCAGCACCTAAGCCCTTTTTGTTAAATTTAGTTATTTTTCCACTAATCAAAGTTGCTTTTTTCTTCAATTAAGTTAATTTGTTTTTTCTTTTTTAATATAAAGTTCCACAGTCTAAGTTTTTTTGGATAATTTAATATTATAATAATGTTATTGATATTTAGTTAAACAATGGCTAAACTTTTATTTCTAGAGATTTAATGAGAAATCCTATGTGAAATGAGTCTGACAACAATTTAATATTATAATCCTAATTTTTATTTGTCATTTTTATACGGAAAAAAAAAATCCATGAATCAGATGAATATACCAGACATTTAAATGTCAAAACTAATAATTTTATGGATTAACTACTATTTTTTGGTTATGGCAAATTGAGGTAACTCTCTACTACTACTCATTATTTTTGTATGACAAAAACAAATTAAAGCATAAAAAAAAAAAAAATTGATCAAAGGAAAAACAATATTGTTTCAAGCTTTTATTTAATACATTATGCTGAGGTACTGCAATTTATGAAGTCATAGGACTCATCATATCATTAACTTATTAATAAATATTTAAAGAAGTAAGAGGTAATGCTCCCAAAATTTTTTACTAACTTTTTAATTTAATATTTTAAATTGTTATCAAAATAATATTAAATATATATTTTTACTTGTGATGTAAAACTACTCAAAGTTGGTACTATCAATACTTTCGGTATACCACGGTACATAAACTATCAACACTATCAATAGTATAAGATTTTTTTCTTTTGTAACATCTAATATCTGCAGAAGGAACATAATTGCTTAAAACTTTTTACATGCATTAACACATTTATTTATTATTAAACAATTATTAATAACTTTTTTCCACTCATTGTAATAATAAATGTAAAATAAATTTGTTTCTTACATTGCAATCCATAATACATAATTACTTTTTGTAACATAACATTTCACTTATTTTAATGATGATCCTTAATATTTTCTTCATTTTAGGTAGCTTTATGCAAAAAAGACCCATTGTTAGAAAAAGAGCCCCAAAGTAATTTATTTTTGCCCTTCTAAAATATTCTAAACTTCATTTCTACAAAGTCTTTCTTGTCATATCCCATTGATTGAACGTTGAAATAAAAAAACCTCAACTGTGTATAATTAATAATAAGTTAGATATACAACCACAAAACTTTAAATACAAAATTCTCAAAATTAGATTTTTGAAAATGGAGCTTTTGCATTTAATATTTGTAAAGACTTAATGAGCTTTTATCTATTTAGTTTTGGTTCTATTGTTTTGATTCAATTTGCTTACTTTAAAGTGATACTTTATCTTTATATGAGTTACAATATAAATCTACCTGATCAGTTAAAAATAATTAAATAATTAAAATTACACTTTCCCACGGATAGGACGTGAAAGGGAGGACCCGAGCCTGTATGATGTCAGGTACTCATTAAAGATCCCCCTAATTATACCTGGATAGGCAAAATTTAGGACTCCCACTGTAGCATCGTCCGATTATCCATAGTAGCATAAAAATGGACGTTAAACAAACAAAAAAAATTACCATTTTTTTTTAAAATAAATTAGAAGTCAGGTGAGTGCTTAGTTTCATAGGAAAATTCAATTTTCCCTATTAAAATTTTTTTAAAAGGTTTTTAGTAGTGTATCAGTAGTTCGAAAAACTTCCAATAATCTCGGTAGTTTGAAATTATAGATAGTTTTACATCACTAATCTTTACTTGATTAACATATTATGAATGAAGCCATTGATTTTGAGAGAAGAAAATAATAGTGATTCAATTCATCAATTATTAAAAAAATATCTAATGATTTATACTTAAATCATAGATTTTATATTCATTTGTATTTATTTAAAGCCCCCCTTCCATGAATGATGATGAAAGAAAACTAAGTTTGTCTTAATTCTGAAGTAATTTCCACATTTTATTTAAGCTTTTGATGATTTTAGATTTTAAAAAAATTCATAGCAATGTAGTTTAATTAAAATAAATATAAAATTAATTATAAAATATTTTTCCCGTACATTCTTTCCCTCCTGATTGCTGTGAGTACAGTATTTAATGTTTAATACACTTGCATATCTGCTTGCATGGCAAATTAGTTGTCGTATGTAAGTAGTAATTTTTCTGTAGAATCTCTAAAATTTTAATATATATATATATATATATATATATATATATATATATATATATATATATATATATATATATCAAGGAAAAGTATGACAAGCTGATAATATAATCATAAATAAAAACCATATTGAATGTTCTGGGTTAATTTAAATATAATTAAAATCCTTTTGATTATTATTATATTAAAGAATTTTTCCTTCTATCTATTATTTACTGTGCAAGCCAATGTTAATATAGAACTTTTGTTTGACATCAATTAAATGAATTTCATACCTTGGGCCAAGAGTTGTTCTCATAATTGAAGTACTTCCAAATTGTTCTATTATGTAGAAAAGTTCTTTATTTATTAGTTTTT
Organism: Aelia acuminata; assembly: GCA_911387785.2. Lineage (NCBI taxonomy): Eukaryota > Metazoa > Arthropoda > Insecta > Hemiptera > Pentatomidae > Aelia > Aelia acuminata. Next base: position 77,724,660 of record OU426982.1, read on the forward strand.
TGGTTTAAGTTGATTGTCTGAATTCAGTGTTCAACTGTGATTTACTCTAACGATTGTAGGAAGTTAAAAATACTCTATTTATACTAGTTTTTTAAGTATAAATAATATCTGAAAAACTGTTTTAGCTGCAACCAAATTGTTTTATTGCCCAACACCTTATATAATTTTAATCTTAATTTTGCAAATTACAGAATTAAACTTGAAAAAAAAAATAAAATTCATTAAGTAAAGGAAAGTATTGAGATCATGAAAAATTTTGACTTCCAGTTTTCAACGGAAATACGTGTTTTGGGGTCCCCTGAGTCCAAATAACAAAGTCCCGCGAAATGGTGTGTGTGTGTGTGTGTGTGTGAACAGACTAGCTCAAAAACTATCAACCGTACGAACGTAAAATTGGGTATTTGGTGTATGTACATACCCATGATGCGACAGCCAAAATTTCATCAAAATTGGTCAAACAGAGGGGGCATTTTACTTCATAAATTTTGTCCAATTTTCATGTGCTTTTTTATTACTAAAAAACGGCATTAACTATTTTGATCAAACTGGGTATTTGATGCATGTATATGCCTGTGATGCGACAGCCGAAATTTCATCAAAATTGGTCAAACAGAGATCACTTTATTTAATAAATTTTGTCTCATTTTTAAGTTTTTTTTTTTATTTTCTCAATAATGGCTGTAAGTATTTTGAACAAACTGGGTATTTGATGTATGTATATGCCTGCGATGTGACAGCCAAAATTTCATATCCCATATTATCACTGATGAAAATAAAAACTTTTATTTAACAATAAAAAAATTTATTTTACTTTAGATAGTAAATAAATACGTGATGCTCAAATTATTTAAAGCATTTAAGGTGTGAAAGAATATGGTATAAGATAATCTTTAATTAATTATATTTTAGTTTAGAAACTTTTGTTCCATAATAAATTTCTGAAGGCAATATTAAGTGATTTTGAGGAACAGTAATCGTTCTCGATTTCCAGCAAGGCATAAGAGAAAAACTTTACTACGAGTCGTAAATACGCCTCCTACCGATTCACCTTCATGATATATTTACAAAAAGCAAATCGCTGTAAAAAACAACCAAGCAGTAAAAAAAACTCGACTGTTGACAAAATTAGACCCCTTAAGAAAAGAAATAAGCAATAATGAATCAAAAAGTACTGAGATCTTTTAAGTTGTGCATTAAAGATACATTATAATTTATGGAGATATACGAATATAAGCATATAAATGTGGAAAAGTGTGGCGTTTACAAATTATCGAACACGTCAGTTTGTAATCGAAGTATGTTCGTAAGTGAAAGTTGTGTGTTACACGCATCGCACCAGATTTTTTTTTTAAACAGATTAGTCAAATATTCACTCTTTCCTCTTTGGAATAAGAATAACCTGGCTAAAAATATCCAGCATCTAACATTACTGATGTTTGATCATAATAAGTATATTCATTGTCCTATTACACCCCTTTTTATGATTTTATACAATGATATAAAATTTATTTAATTTAAAGTTAGGATTGTATGCAATTCAAAAATGATCATCTGCAGCTCAGCATTTTTTGTTCCTTACCTTATTTTCATAGATTCTTTATTTTACTTTTGGTAATGTTTTAATTATAATAGAAAATTCCATTTTCTAATTTTATATTTCATTTAAATATCATACAGAAATGTCTGTGAACATTTTCTTCTCTAAAAGTAGCATAGAGTAGTCATTGTAGTGTTCATGTGTAGTTCTTATAATTTTTTATTGTTTTATTTATTTATTTTTTTCATGTAGCGGTTTTAATAAAATTACATGTTTTAGAGGTACTGTGGAAGATAACATTTATAAAAGCTGCATTGAAAAATGTTCATGTACTCTGCATTATTTGGATATTGCAATGTATTATTAAAATTTTGTTTATTATGTTGTTTAAAACCTTTCATTTTTTATAATTAAAATAGAATTTGACTTTTTCATTGAATGCTTATAGTCAAGTCTGTTTTAAAATTTGGTAATAATTGGTTCCTAATATGAATTAATTGTAGTATGTCCAAAAAATAAATGCATATATATTTTTTATATGATTACTTATATATATATATATATATATATATATATATATATATATATATATATACATATATATTTTTTTTTTTTTGCACTATTCAGAAATTATGTTAGTGTCTGTTCCACTTCCTGTATTGCTCTTACTTGATTGAAAAAAAAAAAATTGGAATCAATTATTTACTTTTCAGATGAATGTACTTGGTCCCTTATGTTATAATTAAAAATAAAAATTGTTCCAAAGAATAGGTTTTTATTTTCAAATTCATAATAATCAGGCAATATCCGTGGTTACTCCTATACTATATTCATCTTTTTCTAGCTTTTTTTTTTTTTTTTTTTTTTTGAAGATTTCATTTATAAAAAGATAAACATTGAAACTGATATCCGCCAGTTGTTACAAAATCCTTTGGATCAAGAACTCTTGTCAGAGATTGAAATTTCTAGGTGATATGATATGTAGCTTAACCCTTTAATACATCATAACCACAAGGCAGTATGTTACGTCATACATTGTTTAGTTTGGCTAGGGAGCTGTTCTTACTTAAGACCTCTACCAAAACTTTAGCCTTAATAGCAGGTAGAGTCCCTCTATCAATCTAAACTATTGAAACTAGTCAAGTAGAAACTAATCTATTAGGATCTAAGTTGATAAAATCATTCTGACTGGTTTGTTCTCTGATAAGTTAACAGAGATGAAAATTGTCAAATTGAACACTTTCAATTGTAAATAATTAGATTAAATAGCTTCTTCCTTACGAAATTGTAATGAATAATTGAAGATCAAAGTCCAAGCCTATAAGGGCGATACTTCTCCCCTTTTGAGTATGAAACAGTGCCCATGCAAATTCAGTGTGGGTGGGATTACTTTTATTTTATGTGGTACCTAATGGAAAGCCTAGACTTCTTCCCAGAATAGATTGGTTTCTTACATGATAACCTGCGTTTTCTGTTGTATTATGAAAACAAAATTCATGGTTTCGTATATAATTAAAAAAAAAAAAAATTGTTTAATACGCGTGACCCTTCCTCTCTCTTCACTCTCTAATCATTTATCCATTAATATTAATTATTAATCCACTATCACTTGTTTATTTCTATATTTAATGTAACATAAGCTGCATGGTTGTAACAGTTGGGATGCCATGATGAACTGGTATCGAAATGACTTCTAGGATAAGTCTTCTCTGAATTTTGTATATTTGAGGCCATAAGATTCTCAAGCTAGAGCACCCCTCAGATGAAAAAGTAGTTTTTAATATAGGAACTTTTCAATGCTTTCCTTTGTTAGTTAAAAATGTTTAGGTAAAGCTACTCTTATTTGTAAATACATTCCAGATTAAAAGTTAATTATTTTTGTTTCAGCTTGTAATATCATCTATATCAGTAGCTATATTTATTTTTCCTCAAAAGAAATAAATAAATAAAGGCAATTAATTAATTTAAAAATTTTATTATATATCAATGACAAAATCAAAACAGCCATTTCTACTTTCTTTAATTTTTAAAACTTAATTGATCAAAAGTATTTATTACGTTTCCTTAAACAATTTGTGTTGTTGATGTTCAACTTTGCCTAGAAAGCATTAATTGTAGTAGCCATACTGACACTGAAAGGAGAAATGAATACCATCATTTGTTCATAACATTGGTTTTCCGAAACCTTCAGAAATCCAATTGGCTTGTGGAAGTCTTAGTGATTGAGTTGGAAGTATCTGAACATTATACTGAATATTATATTTTGTTTTTACTTAATTTGCAACCAAGAGTATACAGTGGAACCCCGTTATAACGACCTGTTTGGGACTTGGGGTAAGGTCGGTCCCATGAAAAGGTCGGATTAAGCGGACTCTGTTACGCTGGGGAATTAGACTTACGTATGTTCAAGGGTGAATGAAAAACACATAAAAATTAGAATACAAAACATGAATTTATTCAGTATAAATGAAACAGAAAAATTAAACATTTAAATACATACATATTTTAAAATTACCAAAAACTATCGATTTTTGTTTGTTCAACACAAGAGCGCCTTTTCATGGAGGCATAATCCCTTTATTTTTTCAAAAAAGTGATATCAACTGGTTTCGTGACGGCTTGTTGTTCAGCATATCGAAGAGCTGTCTCGAAAGCATCGACTGCCTCTGAATGGTTGATTTTTCGGCTGCAGGCTGGAGTGTCCTCATCATCGTCGTCTTCTTCAATTTCTACAGCTGAAACCGTTTGGATAAGTTCATCATCAGTCAGAGCCTTGTATGCTGGTTCATCGATGTTTAGCCATTCCTCAATCTCACGTTGGTCAGGTGTTTCAATGGAAGAGCTACTGTTTAAATATTCCCGATCGAGCACGAACTGAACCATGGAATGCTCGTTCTCTTGAACCTCCGCAGTTTGATCGTCATTGATGTTCGGGCAGAGTTTTTTCCAAGATTTTTCCAATGTTGATGGCGGAAGCCCTTCCCAAGCTGCAGCTAACATATAAATTACATCTTTAATGTTAATGGATTTTATGGCTTCCATGAGACTAAAACCTGATGCTGTTTTCTCAATCAAGGAGCTCATGAGTTTTGATCGGTACTGTCTTTTGAGTGATTCGATCACTCCTTGGTCCATTGGTTTGATCAAGGGAGTTACATTTGGAGGTAAAAAAATGGTTCTTACCTCATTTTTCTTGAGGTCTGTGGGATGCGAAGGAGCATTATCCAGAAGTAGAATGGCTTTTTGGGGTAGATTTTTATTTTTTAAGTAGTTTGCAACTTCTGGCACAAAGACATTATTGAACCACTCAGAAAATAATTCATGATCCATCCATGCCAACTTTTGAGCTCAATAGTGGACAGGTAGAGCAGATAAATTGCTGATGTTTTTGAAAGCTCGTGGCTTGCGAGATTTTCCAATGACAAAAAGGGGCAATTTATGAGTTCCTGTTCCATTACTACATAACGCTAGGGTCAGCCTTTCTTTTGCTTGTTTATAACCGACAATGTTTTATTGTTTTTTGCAGCTTTTAGTTTTAGCCAGAGTTTTATTGGGCAACATTTTAAAATTTAAGCCTGTCTCATCTAAATTATATACCTGCTCTGTTGACAATTCTTCGTTTACTAAGATGTTCGTGAATAAATCGATGAGTGCTGTCGCAGCTTCTTGGTCGGCAGATAATTTTTCACCGCTGATTGTAAACTGTTGAATGCCATGCCTTTTTTTCCACCTATGCAACCAGCCCTCACTCGCGTGTAAATCTCCTTCTGCATTAAGTGATGAATGTAACGATGTAGCTTTGGCTTTGATGAGAGGCCCGGAAAGGGGAGTTCCTTTCTCTCTTTCTTGGCAAAACCATAACCAAACCGCTTCATCCAATACCTCCGATGCAGGTTTTCTAAGTCTTTTTTTATTTGTTGGGTCATCCGACAACGCACTAAATGAAATTAATTGGTCCCGATTTTTTTTCCAGTCCTTCACAATAGTAACGCCAACTCCTAAATCACTAGCTACTTTGATAAGTCGCTCACCCTTTTCGATTTTTTCAAGGGCCTCAAGTTTTTCCGTGATAGTACAAGACTTCCTTTTTTTAGACATCGTAACGCTTTGATGTTAACACTGTGGAAGATAAGATTGAACTGATTTTTCAAACAACAAGGAGAGAGAAGTGAATCATCTTTCCAGGAAAATAGTTACAAAGTACAGAGGAAAAGTCGTATGTAAACAGGGGGTGTTTCTTCTCAGAAATAGTCGGTTTATGCGAGGAGCGATGTTTCAAAAGGTCGGACTATTGAGAGGGATTCTATCGAATAAAAGGGTCAGTTTATGAGAGGAGTCGGTTTATCGGGGGTCGTTATAACGGGGTTCCACTGTAATAGCATGAAAATAAAAATTGCATATAATTCATTACAACCAGAATTATATAGTGCATAATTGTTTTTTCTAAATCCCAACTATAGAAGAACAAATCTATAATATTTAAGAAAGCTTTATTCTGCACTTCATAAAAAAAGTACTAAGAAATTGAAAAATTAGGGTTAAAAATGTTTCAGTGAATATTTTCAAATCTGTATATGTTTCTACTACTTTAAATGTGCTGCAGGCATATATGCAACTTTGAAACTATAAAACTAATTTATGGATCTACAAATAGCTCTCTACAAAAAACTATATAAAGCTAGCTTGAGGAGGAAGGTTTTGTAAATGAAAATTTAACTGGTGACAATCCTTCAGTTTAAAAGGAAATAAGGAATCAAACCTTCTTTACACCAAAATGTATTAACAGTTTGTTTTTTCTCCTTCTTTATCATAGACCAGGAAATTTACCAATCATCATCTTAAAAACAACCTTTGAGTGTATCATACAATAATTTATTGATGACTGCAGGCAGAATCTGACAATTTGGCCTGAAAACAGAATCATCTCAACTACAGTTGGGGAATTACAATACATCACTTGTATTTTCATTTGGAATTTAATTGACTAGAATCCTATTGCCTGCAGATTGTTTATCAGAAAAAGGGTGCCTTAATGATAAATTTTTTTAAATATTTTATTGCAATCATTAGGATTGTGATATTTCTTGTGTATTTGAAGCTTGTAAAAAATATATAATTAATAAATATGCATTGTATTTTTTCTTCTAAATTTTAAGAACAAGTTATGGATGATATTTGTATTATAAATTAATATGTTTAAAGCAAGTGAAAAAGTAGCAGAAAAAATCTATGTGTGTAATTGATGTGCTCATCACAGAAATTATGGGATCATGTTTTCTGTCTGTAACAGTAACCTTACTATACATTGAACAATTTATTTAATTTTTCATAAAGTAATTAATTTAAATGTTTTTTATATTATAAAAGAAGAAGAAGAAAAAGTATTTTTATTCTGGGACGTCATGTCCCCTAAGAATAACAATATATGTACAAATCCAGAGTCATCTGTCTGGCTTGTATAGAACAAGTTGTTATAGAAATTAAATAAATAAAATAAAAGCGAGTCTCATTGAACAAAAAACAGTAGCATAAGAAATTAGAATATAAGTTGACTAGTTTTCAACCATTTGAACTTAAAAAAAATAAAAGAGAAACAAGATTTATGTATACAAACTGGATGGATTTTCTAGTGATTTGGGAAATATGGTTACTCCACGACAAATGCTGGTCAAAGATCACTCCAAGATTTCTGACATGGGGATGGAAATGGATAGGTTGGCCTTTGTGGTAAAGTAGGGGGTAGTAAGAAAGGGAATTAATGAGATGCTTGAAGCCAATCAGGATAGCCATGGTTTTTTCTCCATTTAGACTCAATTCATTTTTCTGCCCAGGCGTTTATGCTATCTATGCCTTCCTGTAATTTTTGGATTGCTTCTAGCATCTCGTTAGGATCGAAAGATAAGTAAATTTGGAGGTCATCGGCGTATAAGTGGTATTTTGAATGGTTGATGGAATCCGGAAGATCATTAATGTAAGCAGAGAAGAGTGTTGGTGAAAGTGAGGACCCCTGTGGAACCCCGCGTGTTAGTAGAAGAGGTGAGGAAGGAGGTTTATCAGGGATATGAAATGTTTGTGAACGTAAGGACAGGAAGGAGAGGAACCACTTTAAGATGTTGTTTGACAAGGAAAGGTTTTGGAGTTTAGAAAGGAGGATCTCATGATTGACGGTACCGAACGCTTTTGAGAAATCGAAGAGAATTAGGGTGGTCATTTTAGTTTCATCTATGGAGGATTAAAGGTGCTGAGTAATCTTAAGTAGAGCAGATTGTGTGGAGTAATGGGAGCGAAAGCCAGATTGAAGAGGATTGAGGAGAGCTTTTCGCTCGAGGAAATCTTTGAGCTGGGAGTGGACGATTCTTTCGAGCGGTTTGGATAGGTTAGAGAGAATGGAAATAGGTCTATAGTCGAAAGCTGAAGAGGGAACAGGCATTTTATCTAACGGACTATAACTTTTTTCCATGCTTCTAGGAAGCAAGAATTTTGTAGAGAGAAATTATATATGTGTAGAAGGGCAGGGAATATTACCAGAAGGCAGAGTTTGATGATCTTTACAGGAATTTGGTCTGGACTCGTCCTTACTTGATGATAGATGAGATTAAGGCTTCAGGTGAGATATTCAGGAAATAAAAATTATCTGGTTCGAAAGTTTGTGTGAACGAAAATGAAGAGGGCTGAGAAATAAATGGAGAATTAGCGAAATGGGAATTCAGTTCATCTGGATCAAGTGGGTAGTAGGTGCAGGCTTTGGATTTTACCATAGACAGGTTGTTAAGGATTTTCCATTTGGACTTAGGATCGATGGCTTGTGATAGGGAATTATGGAAAAACAGTGCCTTAGCACATCTTAGGGAAGATTGGGTGAGGTTCCGTAGGGACTTGAAATGGGTATAATCTTCAGGGGGACGGGTACGTCGGAATCGTCTTCTGGCAGCATCTCTTCTTCTCATCAACTCTGTGATGTCGGGATTTATCCAGGGTGCGAGAGGGCGTCTAAAGGTGGAGGTCTTGAGGGGAGCATGTTGATTTAGGAAGGTGTAAAGATTAGAAGAGAGGCATTCCACCATTTCATCTATGGACGATAACGAATAAATAGGATCCAGGGTTTGGGAAAGTGAATCGAAAAAAGGATTCAGCTTTTCGAGGTTAATGAGTCAAGGTTCCGCCAGGAGATTTTTCGGGGAATGAGTTTAGGTGCTGGAATGTTATAGAAGATTTGGATGAGGTCATGACTTGATAGAAAGGGTACTGGTTGCTGTGAGGACAGTAAGTTGTGGGAGGAGTCTATTATAAAAAGGTCTAGCCAAGTGCTAGTGGACTGAGTGGGGCGGTAAACTATTACATAGAGCAGGAAAATGGTGTCAAAGAAAATTTCTACGAAGAGGTACTTCAGATGAGGGCTTTCGAGAGAGGGGGATTCTAGGAGGATTTTTGCTCTCAAGCCGTCACGAACATAGAGACCAACACCTCCTCCGGTGCAGTTCACAAGATCGCGACGAATGAGAGAGTAATTAGGAATGGATATAGAAGAAGATGGGATTTCTGGTTTAAGCCAGGTTTCCGAGGCGGCAATAATGTGATAGAAGTTGTGGAGGAAATGGTCTAGGAACTCATCGTAGTGGGCTGGAAGGGATTGGGAATTAACGTGGCAAGATAATAAGATATTACTCATGTGAGTAGATTGATAGGAATTGATCTGTGAAAGGAAAAGGAATTTAGGGGTTGGATTGAAAAGGCACAGTGATGTATCCTTGAGGCTGTATCAAAAGAAAATTGACTGAATAGAATAAAGAGATAATTATTGAGGCCTATGGTTGTTAAATAAAAGAAAATGTTGCCTAGGTGATAAAATGAGATTGAAAACAAATAAAACAAGAAAAATGTGAGATATGTGGAGGTCGATGAAATAGAGGGTAAAAAAGTGGTCCGGATTCCAGAGTGACAGGCGCAGATGAGTCATTGTATTGCTTCGATGTCTTCCTCCTTAGTGGTGATAGCCACAGAGGAGCCATCCTCTCGCTGGCAGCGAACCCTGCCCCTGGCAAACCAGAGGTATTTTATTTTTCCTGCGCCTTTCTTCTGTCTCGCCAACCAGTAGAGATGCCATTGTATATGACAAATTTTAGTCAAATTGAATACCTTCATGAAAAAATAAACAAAAAGTATTCTATATATAAAGATTGCTGCGACAGAGATGCAGAGGATATGCAAATAAAATTATTTTAAAAAAATAAATAAATTATAATTTATTATTATTTATTTTAAAAAATAAATTTTTTTAATAATTTTATTTGCATATCCTCTGCATCTCTGTCGCAGCAATCTTATATATAGAACACTTTTTGTTTATTTTTTCGTGAAGTATTCAATTTGACTAAAATTTGTCATATTTAATATATATATATATATATATATAATAATACGTATTAAGGTTCTTTATAAGGAAATTGTTTGCTTTGCCGCCGTTTACTCCAATGTACATCTTGCACCTTGAAACTGGCTTAGAATCAATTTATTTCTATACTTTGTCCTTACAAAGTAGATACCTACGCAAGGTTTTTAGTATGGATTTCTCTAGGTTCCCCCGATTAGTAGCTGAAGTGGTTGTTAAAAAACATGTTTTTTGGGCTCATAATTGGAAGGTTTTGTGTGAGAAAACTGGTATCTCCATTAGTTTTGTTGAGGATGAGAGAGAGTGGCTTTTTTCTAAACTTGAGAGAACAATAGAGGCATTGAGGCTGGGTTTTAAACATGAGTTGATCAAAAGAGCTGAAGCGACTCACCGTTATAATATTTATAAAGTATTAGACTTCAATGTCAAACCTGCTGACTTGACTGGTGGTGCAAACACTCATATAGGTCTCAGCGATATTTGTCTAATATTTAAACTAAGGGGAGAATTATTAAATTTGAACTGTAAGCCATTTAATAGCTCAGCACCCAGTACTCAGGATGAGTGTACCCTATGTAATTATAGAGTTAAAGAGGACATTTTTCATTTTCTAGCTGTATACCCAATACTTGCCCCCTATCGCCTTGCAGTTTTTGGAGAAAGGCTTTTATCGTTTGAATTCATTATTGAACTTCTTAACGGTAAAAATTGGTCTCTTCTTATTACATACACAAAAAATGCTTGGAATTATAGAAAACTGATCTGTAATGAGTTCGCCTAGGAGCTTAATTTAATTTTAATTTTTATTTAATTTCCTATTTATTAATAGTACAAATGTAATGTAGATGAATTTTATTTTGAATAATAATATGTTTCTTTTAACTAATCAAATTTTGTTTGATTTTAGTGTTTGTTGTTTAAAAATATCAATATTTTTTAACTAAACTCCGGCAGACGGTTCCCATGCTTTAATTGTTTATTTTATTTATATATAAATTGTATAATTTTGTATATTTTGTCAAATAAACTTATTATATATATATATATATATATATATATATATATATATATATATATATATAATACGTATTAAGGTTCTTTATAAGGAAATTGTTTGCTTTGCCGCCGTTTACTCCAATGTATATCTTGCACCTTGAAACTGGCTTAGAATCAATTTATTTCTATACTTTGTCCTTACAAAGTAGATACCTACGCAAGGTTTTTAGTATGGATTTCTCTAGGTTCCCCCGATTAGTAGCTGAAGTGGTTGTTAAAAAACATGTTTTTTGGGCTCATAATTGGAAGGTTTTGTGTGAGAAAACTGGTATCTCCATTAGTTTTGTTGAGGATGGGAGAGAGTGGCTTTTTTCTAAACTTGAGAGAACAATAGAGGCATTGAGGCTGGGTTTTAAACATGAGTTGATCAAAAGAGCTGAAGCGACTCACCGTTATAATATTTATAAAGTATTAGACTTCAATGTCAAACCTGCTGACTTGACTGGTGGTGCAAACACTCATATAGGTCTCAGCGATATTTGTCTAATATTTAAACTAAGGGGAGAATTATTAAATTTGAACTGTAAGCCATTTAATAGCTCAGCACCCAGTACTCAGGATGAGTGTACCCTATGTAATTATAGAGTTAAAGAGGACATTTTTCATTTTCTAGCTGTATACCCAATACTTGCCCCCTATCGCCTTGCAGTTTTTGGAGAAAGGCTTTTATCATTTGAATTCATTATTGAACTACTTAACGGTAAAAATTGGTCTCTTCTTATTACATACACAAAAAATGCTTGGAATTATAGAAAACTGATCTGTAATGAGTTCGCCTAGGAGCTTAATTTAATTTTAATTTTTATTTAATTTCCTATTTATTAATAGTACAAATGTAATGTAGATGAATTTTATTTTGAATACTAATATGTTTCTTTTAACTAATCAAATTTTGTTTGATTTTAGTGTTTGTTGTTTAAAAATATCAATATTTTTTAACTAAACTCCGGCAGACGGTTCCCATGCTTTAATTGTTTATTTTATTTATATATAAATTGTATAATTTTGTATATTTTGTCAAATAAACTTATTATATATATATATATATATATATATATATATAATAATACGTATTAAGGTTCTTTATAAGGAAATTGTTTGCTTTGCCGCCGTTTACTCCAATGTATATCTTGCACCTTGAAACTGGCTTAGAATCAATTTATTTCTATACTTTGTCCTTACAAAGTAGATACCTACGCAAGGTTTTTAGTATGGATTTCTCTAGGTTCCCCCGATTAGTAGCTGAAGTGGTTGTTAAAAAACATGTTTTTTGGGCTCATAATTGGAAGGTTTTGTGTGAGAAAACTGGTATCTCCATTAGTTTTGTTGAGGATGGGAGAGAGTGGCTTTTTTCTAAACTTGAGAGAACAATAGAGGCATTGAGGCTGGGTTTTAAACATGAGTTGATCAAAAGAGCTGAAGCGACTCACCGTTATAATATTTATAAAGTATTAGACTTCAATGTCAAACCTGCTGACTTGACTGGTGGTGCAAACACTCATATAGGTCTCAGCGATATTTGTCTAATATTTAAACTAAGGGGAGAATTATTAAATTTGAACTGTAAGCCATTTAATAGCTCAGCACCCAGTACTCAGGATGAGTGTACCCTATGTAATTATAGAGTTAAAGAGGACATTTTTCATTTTCTAGCTGTATACCCAATACTTGCCCCCTATCGCCTTGCAGTTTTTGGAGAAAGGCTTTTATCGTTTGAATTCATTATTGAACTTCTTAACGGTAAAAATTGGTCTCTTCTTATTACATACACAAAAAATGCTTGGAATTATAGAAAACTGATCTGTAATGAGTTCGCCTAGGAGCTTAATTTAATTTTAATTTTTATTTAATTTCCTATTTATTAATAGTACAAATGTAATGTAGATGAATTTTATTTTGAATAATAATATGTTTCTTTTAACTAATCAAATTTTGTTTGATTTTAGTGTTTGTTGTTTAAAAATATCAATATTTTTTAACTAAACTCCGGCAGACGGTTCCCATGCTTTAATTGTTTATTTTATTTATATATAAATTGTATAATTTTGTATATTTTGTCAAATAAACTTATTATATATATATATATATATATATATATATATATATATATATATATATATATATATATATATATATATAATACGTATTAAGGTTCTTTATAAGGAAATTGTTTGCTTTGCCGCCGTTTACTCCAATGTATATCTTGCACCTTGAAACTGGCTTAGAATCAATTTATTTCTATACTTTGTCCTTACAAAGTAGATACCTACGCAAGGTTTTTAGTATGGATTTCTCTAGGTTCCCCCGATTAGTAGCTGAAGTGGTTGTTAAAAAACATGTTTTTGTGGGCTCATAATTGGAAGGTTTTGTGTGAGAAAACTGGTATCTCCATTAGTTTTGTTGAGGATGGGAGAGAGTGGCTTTTTTCTAAACTTGAGAGAACAATAGAGGCATTGAGGCTGGGTTTTAAACATGAGTTGATCAAAAGAGCTGAAGCGACTCACCGTTATAATATTTATAAAGTATTAGACTTCAATGTCAAACCTGCTGACTTGACTGGTGGTGCAAACACTCATATAGGTCTCAGCGATATTTGTCTAATATTTAAACTAAGGGGAGAATTATTAAATTTGAACTGTAAGCCATTTAATAGCTCAGCACCCAGTACTCAGGATGAGTGTACCCTATGTAATTATAGAGTTAAAGAGGACATTTTTCATTTTCTAGCTGTATACCCAATACTTGCCCCCTATCGCCTTGCAGTTTTTGGAGAAAGGCTTTTATCATTTGAATTCATTATTGAACTACTTAACGGTAAAAATTGGTCTCTTCTTATTACATACACAAAAAATGCTTGGAATTATAGAAAACTGATCTGTAATGAGTTCGCCTAGGAGCTTAATTTAATTTTAATTTTAATTTAATTTCCTATTTATTAATAGTACAAATGTAATGTAGATGAATTTTATTTTGAATACTAATATGTTTCTTTTAACTAATCAAATTTTGTTTGATTTTAGTGTTTGTTGTTTAAAAATATCAATATTTTTTAACTAAACTCCGGCAGACGGTTCCCATGCTTTAATTGTTTATTTTATTTATATATAAATTGTATAATTTTGTATATTTTGTCAAATAAACTTATGATATATATATATATATATATATATATATATATATATATATATATATATAAGAGTGGGCCAGGGGATCAACACCACAAAATAAACGATACTGAGTTTCTCTGAAATAAAAGTAAACATTTATTGTTCTTTATACAAACAGAATTTACAATAATAGGTTTTTTGAACATATAAATAACTTTATACAAATCATACCTGAAATAAAAGAAACGACATTAAAGTTTATTAATAAAACAATGTCAATCCCCCTCAAAAACAAGTAACGATGCAAGCTTCATATATATATATATATATATATATATATATATATATATATATATATATATATATATATATATATATATATATATATATTTAAATAATTGTATTGGAAGAGGAAAGATTTGATCATGGCCAAGAATCGGACCCAGGTTCTCTGCATCTCTGTCGCAGCAATCTTTATACTGATCTAACCATGGGGTCATGCCCAGCTGGGTCCATCGTTTCTCTTCTATGGTCCTGATATATTGCTCAAAAATGTTGTCCTCTTGCACCAATGCAAGCATTACATCTAGCACTCACTTGATAAATTGCAGCTAAGCATTGTTCTGGTGATATTTGGTGCACTGTATCTATGATTTGGCCTCTTAATTGCTCTCTTGAGTTGATTGACACCGAAGATACGAAGAAATCCATGGGTGTCATATCAGGTGATCTGGGTGGCCACAGTGGCCACACTACTCCTCCACGTCCAATCCATCGTTGTGGATAATTTATATCCAGCCAAGCTCGTGCAGCACTGCTGTTTGGTCTCCAGCCCCACCTTTAAAATGATGGTGTAGGTCCCTGGAGACCATACTTTTTTATATGATAAATGAAATATGAGTGGACTGTATTGGTTTATAAAATGAAAGTAAATTAGTTTAATGAGCATATTTATTACAATTTTAGCATTTGTTAACTCACTAGAGATGAGTTCCTGGCCAAAAAAAAAAAGGGGGGGTTGTGTCTTCCTGCATTTTGAGTGCCTCTGTCTGTCCGGAGTTTTGAGGGGCCTCCGTCGCCGCCTTCACTCTTCTACTCCTGCATATCAGCGACGATTTTCTTTTTTTACCCTTTTCTCTTCTCACCCCTGTCGCACTTGTACCGGACTTTTCTTGCTCTGGGTAAAGTTCAAGCCCGCAGTGTTGCCACGGCAGTTTGGCCCCGCACACCCGTACAAGTGAGGGGGGGTTTGACATAAAATTTATGTTGGGCTCTGGGTCCCCAACAACTGCTATAATGAGCTGGACATCCATCGAGTTGGACAGGTTAGAAAAATATAACTATATACAGGTTAGAAAGTTCCCTATTCCTATACCCTATTTAACAGCGGACCAATCCACACTTTGTACTTTATCAAATGCACATTTAATTATGTTACTTGTTGCTCAAATTATATAACTCTAACATACTTATATGTATTCTGTATTTCAGATTTTATTAGTTTTTCAATATAGTGTGCTAGTACGGCTCTTGTCTACCAGGCAGCAACACTTACTTGATGTAGCCATAATATGTGGTGTACACTCCACAAGGCAGGGACATGCTTGCAAAATGAAATAGTAATCCATCATAAAATACTAGTTTACATAATAGAGAGACGTGCATTTCATACTTAAACACATACGGTATCTGGTCTAACATCAGGGCCCCAGTATATATTATTTTAATATTTATAAAATATTCGAATTCTGTATGAAAAAATTAATAATAATAGTTCACAAATAGCCAATTCTGCTACTCTTTATAAATTTCAATTATTTGGAAAGAACTATTCTGTATTAGAAAACATGATTCCATAATTTCCGCGATTAGCACATTGACTTATTTATAGTTTTACTTTTACTAAAAAAATATTTATGTATGTATATAATATTTTGGAAATGATAAAATTAGTTCACTTGTTAAATAATTGCCGCCATTTTTTGTTACGAATTTGCAAAGCTTTATCATTTCACATTTGTTACTTTAAAGTGGTGGTACAATGTAATCCATAATTTTTATTAACTCAATAATTATTATGTATATATTATATAAATATATTGATTGATTTTACCCTTTAATCCATTTGTTCCTTATAACATATTTTTTTTTTTCATAATCTGCACCTGTGAATTTTTGAATTATGCCATATTTTTTTACGTATCACGATGCTACAAATAGATTTCAAGCTTTTCTTCTACATTTCCTTTCCACCCTGTTAATATTAAATATAAAAAGAGAGATTAATGAACCTTTAGGTGTTGATAGGTCTATTAAATCTGCTTTTGGTGTGACATTCCCAAACCTTAAAGATTTGTTTCTCTATATGATACAGTAAATGAGTCAATTCCCTTTCCCCTCTACATGGTACCCTTAGTAGTCGAATGAATGTCTTAGAAAAGCCTTGGATATCATTGTAGTCAGGTTCTGTGTATTATCTATAGACCATCTTACATCAGGGTGCTCAGTATGTGACATTTTTGTCATATGAAGGGTTAGGCTCAGTGTTCATGAAATGACCTGTTGACCTCCAATTTCTTTTTATTGTAGTAAAGGACTAAGCATACAATGTTTCAATATAATTTAATAATCTGAAATATGAATACAATAGCTGTATAATTTTAGAAGGTGAATGGTATTTTTGTTGGTTATATTTTTCAACAAGATGTTTTGGGTCTTTCACAAGAATTTTGTCATCTCCTGATTTACTTTAAATTTTTTGGATGATTTGCCTGGTTGCATAGTCTTTAGTTTTATTTCCTTTTTTTTTTCCTAACTTTTATAAACTCCATTCTAATTAAGGATTGTTGTTTACAAGTAATATTTTAGTATCTTTACTTTTATTTTTAATTTAGCTATAATTAATAACTATTTCAAAACTATTTGTTAAATTACTATTAATTTAACGTTAATCCTCGAAAGAAATAACTTAAACCTATTAATCGAACAGTTAATTTGAACTATACAAAAACAATACTATAATATAGTCTATTAGAATTTAGTAAAAATAATGTCTCAGAAAATAATAACTAAATATTTATTAAAAACTATTTGAAATTCTTTAAAGAACTTCCTTAACAGAACTTTTCTGAATAGAAAATTATTCAGATATTTTTTCTACCTCCCTATGAACTTTTTTTTTATTTGTTGATAATATTTTTACATATTTTGCTAAGTTTGCTTTAATATATATTTTAATAATTATAATCCATTATTTTATTGTGCAGGACACATCATTTTTCCTTTTCACTTAATTAATTTTCAATAAAGTTTTAAATGGCTGTTAATGGTGTTATTATAAACGAAAAAAAAAAAAAAAAAAAAAAACTGTTGAAAATATTTTTATAAATATCAATAATTAATTTTAAAAATAATATATTGTAAATTGAATTAATAATTAATTTTATAAAAAATACATTGTTAGTTTTAAAACATTTAAAATCGTATTTTTTAAAATACAAAAAACATTTTACAATATTTTTTAATTAATATTTCTTTCTTTTCAGTACCAGGTGAAATTTCCACAATTATTAACAACCCAGCACCTTTCCTCCATACTTCACTTGATATTAGTGGTCACCTAAATTTGTTTTAAAAAAATTGTCCCTAGTCACCACCAATTCTTAAAACAGAGCAAGACTGTGGACTTTGCTTTGATCATTCTTTGATTTTTTTTTCAAACTTACTAATTAGTATTTAGGTTTGGAGAAAGAAGAGATATCCTAATAATTTATTGAAATCAAGCTCTGTTCTTCGTTTTTTTAAATCGATTATGGTTGTTTTTTTTTTTTTTTTATTCTTAAATGACGATTTGTCCCGCTATGACGTCTATTAGTGGAAATTATCCAATACCTGCCAATTTTGTTTTGTATAAACAACACAATTTCTCAGCAATATAAGCATTATTTTTAAAGTAAACATTTGCTGATCTTGCTGCATCCCTTGCATTCATTTCGAGTATTTTATTCATTGCAGTTTAAATAATTTTATTTATTCATATTGAATAAATATAAATTATAATATATTTTAAAACTTGTAAAAAATGTTCACCTTAGGGAGACAAGAAATCTGAAGGAAATGCTACCAATGACATTGTTACTTGCACAATGTGTGGTCCTAACCCCTGCACACACTCAGCTAATAACGGATGTGCAACAGAGGTAAATTTGTTCAGTTTCTCTTCAGTTTTAGTGTAATAACTTTTGATCTACGTTGTTAAAAACAGATTACTAAGAAAATATTTCTATGCATACATTATATCAGCAAATTAATTAAACCTGAGGTTCCAAATTAATTTATTCTTCTAATTAATAAAATAAGTTTGTTTGAAATGTTTTTATATTTAAGAGATTATTAAGGTCTCTATGGATCTTTTCACTTCTGTTACATAGTTTAATGTGCATGTCAGTATTTAATTTTTAACAATTTTTGAAAAATTAAATATTAAATATTCATATGACGAGAATCAGTGAGTTGAAAATAAAACAAAAAAGTAATTATGTAAGTAAATTTTCCAGGCCAAACAATGTGGGGAATCTTCAGGCCTAGAGCAGTTATGTTAGGCTACTAAACCATAGACATAGTGGTGATAGTTCATGATCTGATATCATGATATAAAAGTTAACTGATTTCAGCCTTTTCTGTCAGATTGTTATTAATTGGTAAAATATTCAACAATAATGTATTTTATACATACTTACATAATGATGTTTGACATCAAAGGAATGAATAAAATGAATGAACACATAGTAAGATACTTGAAACAGCCTCTAAGATTTATTAATTCTATAAGGCATTAAGATTGATTAACTGCTTGTTAATAATTGCAAAAAGATGTAGGAAATACTTCCACCAGGAGCTGCCAATGTTTTGAAACTTTGATACAATAATAATGATTTTTTAAGAATAAGATTATGGGTATTAGAAAAAAGAATGAGAATTAGATTTTGGGACTCAAGTTTTATATTTAGAAGTTTTGGGATACAAGTTTTCGAAAGCTCATATATTGCACGTCAACATTTTACTATTCTTAGCAAACTGATTTTTTAAACCATTTATTTTAAAGTTTATTTAGCAGAGTAGCTTAGTGAGAAAGGCTCCGGCACTGCGGATACTGGGGTCATACCTAGCAGTCACAGCTAATGTTCGATTCTGTCATATCAGCTACCCCTGGGATCAGAAAACCATCCTTGGCACATGTCCAGTTCCTATAAGAATTAATAGAAGTAAAAAAACCTAGTAGTTAAGTGTGATCTCAGTAGGATTGTCTCCCCTTGTGCAACATCAGTAATTTGTATGTAAGCAGGGTCCTCTACTTACAAATTACTGATCTCAAAATTGAAAAAATCTGGTTGTTACAGTTAGAGTTTATTGAACTTTTTTTGAACTATTACAGTCAATATTGGAGTATCTTTATAAATAATGGGGGAAGAGAGGAGGCAAGAGCTTTACCCCACTTAACAATTCCTAGCTCTTCTGCATATCAAAGTTTCCAGGCATAACAAGTGCTTATTTATTTTAAAAAGTATTTTATTATAAAAATTGTGAAAGTATTTATTTTTTTGGAAATAGGGTAATTCAGAGACAGATGGCCATAGTTTTTCTTATATGCTATTAAAAAAACCTTACACATTACTTTTGAAATCTTTATTTCAATTAAACTACTAACATTTAACTTGAGTTATTAAACATGAGATTATAATTTCTAATAAGATCACCTAAAAAATGAAAAATCCTTGGCTATGCCGTCCCTCGGATAGGATATAAAATAAAGGTCCCGAGCCTACACGATGTCAGGTACTCATTAAAGATCCCTATCCTAAGTATACCTGGAAAGGCAAAATTTAGGACTCCCACTGTAGCATCGTCCGATTTGCCTTTGTAGCATAAAGTGACGTTAAACAAGTAAACAAACAATACAAGGTGACATTCTACTCGTGCGACAAACTTCACCAGAAGATTCTCCACCATAAAATGAATAAAAAAGTTTATATTGACCAACTGGTCCGATTCTCAACCATTTCGGAATAAAATCGCATTTCATCGATTTTGAAAAATATCACGACCAGGGATCGGAAAACCGTGATAACTTTAAATCTGAAAATTTCTCCGAAAAGCTGATAGCACCGTTGAAATCTACATTAATTTTTCAATAATAGAAAGGCCATGTCAAAATTGTTGGGCCAATTTTTCGTGTTTTATTTCAGCCAGAACAACAAACGAGTAAAAAAATTTATAAATCGAAAAGTAACGTAATCCAGAGTTTCTAATTTTAGTTTCAGAATGCAGCAAATTTGAGGGAAAATACCTCATTTAATAACGCTTATAACACACTCTTTTTTTTTTTAATTTGGTGTTTTCAAGACCAAGATATCGATGACAAAAAGAGAAAAAATGTATTCCCTAAGGCGTTTTTCAATCAGTGTATGGGCGGGTGTTATTGGAAATGTATTCATCGGTCCCTACTTAGATTTTCCGGCGAGATTAACTGGCCCAATTCATCTAAATACCTCATTTAATAAAGCTTCTAACACACTCTTCATTTTTTAATTTGGTATTTCTAAGACCAAGATATCGATGACAAAATGATAAAAAATTATGATTCAAGGATTGTTAATGTTTGAGAATGTAAATTTTAAATTAAAAAAAACAAACAAATAGAAACTCAACAACATCTTTAAAATTAATTTATTTTTAATCATTTTAATTTATGTTCATATTGGAATCCGTTCTCTGCAATACACTAACGTGCCCGGTTTATCATACTCCCAACTGCCACATTAAAAGTGAGAACATGTCGAAGTTTTTCAGCAGCGACGAAGATCCTTGCTCTCAAACATTGGCGGATCCAGGGGGGGAGGGGGGGCTGTGGGGGCTGCAGTCCCTCCCTTTGGAAAAATTTTCGTCGTTAAAAGGTAGAATTTGACTTTCCTTAAAGTAAGGAAGCAAGTTAAAGAGCAAATAATGTGCAGAAGAAGTTTTTTTTTGGGTCCACCCCTTCCTCGCCGTTTAGGCTATACGGGGTTTCCCGGGCCAGGGGATAGGGTGGGGGATTAATGCCGAGTATTATTAAATTTCCCCTGGCTCCGGGTTTTGAACTTTCTATTTTGTGGTTCTCAAATCATCTGCCCGGTTGTCAGTGGCAACGCGTATTTTCTAACGCGTTTGGCCACTCGGCCATCCCGCCACCCCATATGCAGAAGAAGTTGAATTTTAGTTGTGGGAAAGAAACATAAAGATAAAAAAGCTGATTGGCAGATCCAAATGAAGGGCTGTGGGGCAGCAGCCCCCCCCCCATTTAGGACTGCAGCCCCCCCCCCATTTAGGACTGCAGCCCCCCCCCCTTTACAGTCGGCTGGATCCGCCCATGCTCTCAAATCGTCTGTTTGTCACTTCAGTGCGATAGACCAGTTCCTTGAGATATCCTCAGACGGAATATTCCATGGGGTTG
This sequence comes from Aelia acuminata, assembly GCA_911387785.2. Lineage (NCBI taxonomy): Eukaryota > Metazoa > Arthropoda > Insecta > Hemiptera > Pentatomidae > Aelia > Aelia acuminata. The sequence goes on from OU426982.1 coordinate 77,746,238, forward strand.
TACATTCTCAAACATTAACAATCCTTGAATCATAATTTTTTCTCATTTTGTCTTAAAAATACCAAATTAAAAAATTAAATGAGTTATTTAGATAAATTGGGCCAGTTAATCTCGCCGGAAAATCGAAGTAGGGACTGATGAGTACATTTCCAATAACTCCCGCCCATACACTGATTGAAAAACGCCTTACGGAACACAGTTTTTCTCTTTTTGTCATCGATATCTTGGTCTTAGAAACACCAAATTGTTGTTCTGGCTGAAAGAAAACACGAAAAATTGGGTCAAAAATTTTGATATTGCCATTTTATTATTGAAAAATTAATGTACATTTTAACGGTGCTATTAGCTTTTCGGAGACATTTCGAGATTTAAAGATATCACGGTTTTCCGATGCCAGTTCGTGATATTTTTCAAAATCGATGAAATGCGAAATTATTCCGAAATGGTTGAGAATCGGACCATGGTCAATATAAACTTTTTTATTCAATCTACGGTGGAGAATCTACTGGTGAAGTTTGTCGCATGAGTAGAAAGTCACCCTGTATATTCTTTTGAAATTCACAATTGGCTATTTATCTCAAGGTGTCCAGATGTGATGGCTATAACATCAGAGGTAAGATGCCCATAACTTATTTCTAGTTTTACATTTTTTTTGGTCTTATTTTATATTTTTGAACATTATTTTTTTCTTTGGACCACATTTCTTCAAATTGAGTGCAATTTTCAAGCACCCAAAACATGCACACTGTGCATTTAAACCAGTCCTAGGTAGAGAGTGTTTCTTAATAGTTCAATACACACCTGCATCAGTTATTTATTTTTCATTAAATTTGTTTTCTTATTTTTATTCAGCAACATTAATGATTGCATATCTTCATTCTATCAGATAGTTTTCGAATAGCTTTGTTTGTTTACACATCGAGCTATTTTCATTTTTATTTTTCCTGTTCTGTTTTATTTATTTTTTATTTTATCCTTTTTATCTACTGAAATTTTCTGGTGTTTATATGTTATACTGAAGTTTATAGTTTTCCGACTTGTTTTGCCCCTATAAGAGTTGCAAGTTTTTCCTGTAAAACTCAAGGTGTTATATAATGTGGATCGTTATTGAACAGAAGTGTTTTCAGTGTAATTTGCTATAAAATTACTTCTTGGCTCACTAGAAAAACCTGGGTAGATGCGTCTTCATTTTTCTTAATTCTTCTGTCAAACATTTTTCGTGATATATAGCACTGAATAGCTGCTGCAGGTACGTAAAATTCATCATATGTATACCCAAAAAGTCATTTTTTACAGCACTGGTAGCTGCTTTAGTGATTCTTCATTCCAATTTCCTCAACATATATATAGTTAAGTGAAAGTACAAAGTACTAGTGGTTGTACTTGGTATTTTATGATCGTGTAAAATTTTGATTTCCAGTTTTCAATGGAAATACTTGTTTTGAGGTCCCCCGAGTCCAATTACCAAGTTCCGCAAAATGGTCAGTGTGTGTGTGAACAGACTAGCTCAAAAACTCATAGCCTTTCTCTTGTATATATTTTTAAAACTTTTATAAGAAAATAAATGAACAATTTGAATTAGACATCATTCCTGTGTTATCTGTGTATAATGGCCATAGGATCATCACATAATGACTTAAAGTGGCCATCTCTCCTTTTTTTTTTGGTAGAGAAGACAACACCCAAAATAAAAACAATTCAAGACACGACACGAGTAATTTATAGGTTAGAACAAAATACTAATAATTTACTTTTCGACAAATTCATAAATCACTGTCATTTTAAGAAACTAACATCACAATCATGTGAAAACTGAACCCTCTGAAAAATATTTACACTAGGGAAAATAAGAAAGAAGGAAATTACTTAATTTTTTTGATTTTTGTCCTAAAAAATGTTGTTCTACCTTAGTTACCGCACGCAACGAAAAGTTAAATAACCAGTTGTTTTTAACTAGTTAGCAACTAACTAAGCAACTAACTGGTAACTAGTTAGCTGTAGTGTTGCAAGATACACCTGGCGAATAGTACCTCAAAATATTTTGATGGTCCATCTACCCTATAATTATCCTTTTAATGAGATTATAATTATATTATATTATTATATTAATTATTTACTTATTAATTAATAAAATTATTATAAAATGAACAATAAAAATATATCCAATTAAAAATATTTGGATGGACATATACAGATAAAAAAAAAATTAATGCATCGCTTGATATATTAAGTTCAAATCAAATCTGTCATCTGTCTTCACTATTTTATCGAATACTAATGAATAGGTTTTTTAAAAGTTAAAATAAGCTATCCTTAATATGCATTTTTCTTTGTTTGTGTTCTACTTGTAAATGATTTTCCTTTACTTTTCTCCTTTATTGGCTTTCTTTCTTCAGTGAATTTTTCATAATTATCCTGTCCAAGTAGCCTGTAGAATTGGTATGATTCATTTGAAGGGATTATTTAATGATTTTGATAAACAGTATTTCACACAAGGACAAGATATGATTGAAGGAGCTCAACTGACAGAGGTAGAGATAGAAATGATAATATTATCAGACTTGAAGAACCTTATCATCATTGTAAAGAAGATAAAACTCTGATTAGACAGATCCAAAATGTTTTGGTTTTCAGCAAAACTTACGAAGAAGATTCAATGAAAATAAATTCAAGACTTCTAGATGGCGCATCGACCTGATCATCTTCTTATAACCTGCTTACATAATTTGGATGCTTTAATTCATACCTTAACCTGTGAATGGGGCATTAGAAAATATCCCATTTTCCATGTTTGTCCAGTTCTTTATTCTCTATGGTGGTGTTTAGTAGTTATAAGAATAATTATTCTTTGGAGAAGCTCTTTGGAAACAAATAGTCCCCCCCAATCAATAATATGAATTATCTTCTTTTTTTTCTATATTTAATCTATGTATGTTAAACAAAAGTTTATTATTTCTATTCAGCTCAACTCTCTAGATGATTGTTCCAGTTAATCCTTCCCAGCTTATCCTTTTCCAGAGTCTTTCTAAAATCAGTCCAAGCATCAGCCTGATTGCGATGGTTGTTCTCAAATCTCAGGCAGAATTTTTGGGTCTCATCCCAATACTTCCTCTATAATTTATGTTGGTCCAGACACCATCAACACATGGATGATGTGGGTCAGACCGGTTAATCAAATCTGGATCCTTTGGGTGGTGCTGGTTTCTTTGAATGCAGTAAAACCTCGCTTTTATATTAAGTCTTTATTTTCATTCTCTAATTCTTCTTCAACCAGAACGTTATAGCTAGAATTACTTTCAGCATTCCTGCAACCCACCCAGCTGTTGAAATTTACCATTCTCCTGATAGTATTTGTTAAATACTTATAATGTCTTCACAGGATTTGGTCCTGAAAAGTCCAGTGAGCCAATCCCTATTCTTCTACTAGGCTTTAAAGAAGCAGGAAACTATAGCATAAGGAATGAATCCCCAATAATAAAAGTAATGCAAGAACAGAGCCTTCTTATACATAGAACAGTGTATGATTTTCTGTAATTTTTAAAAAAAGAATGAATCTTTGTGGAGGACTTTATATTTTCCTGCATTGCTGATTTTCCTGCTCTTCCATTATTGAAAGTTTTATTGACATAAACCCATTAAAACTTACTAGATGTAATTCATAGTTTCCTCTGCATCTTTTTTTTGTTCTGTTTTTTCTCCCATAAAAAGACAGATGACCTACTCCATTTCAAACTGTAACACTTAATTGCATCAGGCATAAGCCTGTTATTTGGTTAAAGAAAATAATTCTGCTCAAGATAGTAAACAACAAATTATCTTATTTATTTTGTACATGAAGTAGGTTATTAATAATATGTAATATGTAACTAACCAGATTCACTATTAATTTAGATTTAATAGATCAATGTTTTTTTTTTCATATTAATTGAAATAATATAAACTTCATTGGTTGAACTTAAAACTGCATTTTCTAGGACATATAGGCATTGTTACAAATTATAAAGCTGAGTTATAGTGATAAATAATTTCTTATTAATCTGTTTTCTTTAATTTAGTATTATTTTTGTATTCCTTTTCTTTTCTTTTTTTTTTTTTTTTGCTGAGTTTATAAACTTAGGGAACATGCATTGACATATGTAGTTTAATATAAATAAAAACTTAAAAAGTATGACAAATCTTGTCAGTTTAAGATTTTTGTTAACATAACTTGGTAGGCAATAAAGCTTTTGAATTACAGAATTGCGTGACAGTGACTTCAGGGCCATTTTCTACATTAGAGGTGAGTTCTCGGCAGAATCGTATCGTTTAATTCAATCCCATGAATGGTCAGTTTTCTGTTAGCAATACGGTTTTAGTCTCTATGTCTATTAGTGTTTTTGAAAGTTGTTATATAACATTGCTAGTTAATGTTTTCTTTATTCTTCTGAGCACACCGATATATTGTACCATGGTTTTATGTGTCATTTGCATGGCTTCACAATGCTCACAGTTTTATGTTTGTTAAATTTTTATCAAATGAATCTTTATCAATTTATTTTTCTTTTATTCACACAGGTGAGGAAGAAAGAACCTCCACATCCTATACGAGTCGCCAAAACAATTGATGTCATTGCTCGTATAACATTTCCTACAGCTTATGCTATTTTTCTTATTTTTTTCTTCATTCACTACAAAGGCTTTTCTTAATTTTAGAATTTCGGATTGAAAATTAATTTATCGTCATATGGTGGAAACATTTGTTCAATAGGTGATTGTGAGACCGAATTCGGTCATTATGTGTTACTTGGCATTAAAATAAGTTTTAAAAGATTTTTATTAGTGACACGTGAGACTATTGCGAGAGTGAAGCGACAAGAAACAAAATGCGGCTTAATAGATCAACGAATTTAAAGCTAGTTTTGTGTAAATATATGTTAATTTTTTAAATCCTTTTTTAAAATTTCGAATAGACTCAACATACCTTCCTTTAATTGAACTTTATCTTTCAATGTCTTATATTGATGCTAATAACCTATTCGAATATACGTAATAAGTAAGTTGAATGAGTTAAAAATAAATTTACTTCAATTATTGAATTCTGTTATTAAAATTTTTAACTATAACCTGACTCAGTATTTATTTTGTGAACATTGTATACTTAATACAGTTTTAGTACTTTGAACATTTTATTTATCTTTATCATGTTATTATTACGAATTTTAAATGAGGATTGAAAAAAAAAAAAAAAATTGTTGGCCGTTTCCTATTATTTCAATTCAGTTTTTACCATCCATGGTTATAACCATTACTATAAATAGCATTCTTCATTTTTGTGATACCAACTTAAGGGTTACCATAATAGTGCCAATTTTCGAGTTAATTAATTAAGCTGAGCAAATTCACACTTATGAAACATTTTATTTCACAGATGAATTGTTTATTTTGTTCTGACAAATGAATATTAATGTTGTTTTTTAGTCGAATCCCAGCCATTTTATTTAAATAAGTAAAATTAATTTTGATGATCATAATCGTTTTTATTTATAATTCTAGTAGTGTTTCCTCCATTGTTTTTTTTTCTTTTGTTGATTCATGCATGTTCTGTCCTATTCACTTTTGCATGTGGAGATCTTTTTTTTTTCTTTCTGGTGGTCAGCATGAGATACAGAGCTGATTATGGTTTTTTACTTAGTAAATGATTATTATAAAGATGAGCAGACATTTGTATGTTCCAATGAGCAAAGTTAACTAGTTGTCAATAGTGATGGGCAAAACTGTTAATTTTGAAAAACAGTTGCAACTATTTCTGCTACTTTCATTAAACAGTTAAAAAAAAACAGATACAACTGTTTAAAATAATACTATATGGGAAAAAAGAAAAAAAACTAGTCCCACTTCGCATTCCTGCATTCTTTTGAATTATGTTTTAATTATTGAAATATCTAACAATTTCGAATGATAATTTCTCACAAAACATTTAATATAAAATAAAGCTTTATGTAAAATAATTAAACAGCACTAAAAATAAATAATAAATCAAAACTTGTAATAGGCATTAATTGATTTTTTGTTTATAAAATTATGGTTTAATTGAATAAATAATCTGGAGAAAAATAATTTAATAATTAAAAAAATTAAGAGCCACATAACTCAGAGTGGCAGATTTGCGAATGAAATAAACAGATACAGGACGGGCGCAAGCTGTTTAATAAACAGTTTCACTGAAACAGTTTCGAGAAGCAGGCAGAATTAGCAGGTTAACAGGCTGTTTAATGCAACCGAAACAGATACGTGAAACAGTGGCCTTGAAAAAGAAACAGATTCATAAACTGTTTCGGTCAACAGGCTGTTAACCTGTTGATTCTCGCAACAGCCTGTTAACCGAAACAGATACGTGAAACAGTGGCCTTGAAAAAGAAACAGATTCATAAACTGTTTCGGTCAACAGGCTGCTAACCTGTTGATTCTCGCAACAGCCTGTTAACCGAAACAGATACGTGAAACAGTGGCCTTGAAAAAGAAACAGATTCATAAACTGTTTCGTCAACAGCCTGTTAACCTGCTAATTCTGCCTGCTTCTCGAAACTGTTTATTAAACAGGTCACGCCCGTGCTATTGCAAGCTAATTGTTTGTGTTTAATTTTTATTATTATTTACCTTTTTTTTTCTCACTTCACTGTTGTATCTGTTTATTTTTTTCCGAAACTGTTAACTGTTTCAGTTTAATTAAATTAACTGTTTCAAATAAACAGATTGCTACTAAACAACACACCACTAGTTGTCAACCAATAAAGAAGGTGCCTTTACACCGAATTGAACCACTTAACCGAACAGCTGAAGGGGCCTTATTTCTATTGTTGTATTTGCTGAGACTGTTCAGGTAGGTGTTTCAATGTGATGTAAATTCACCATTATTAGTTGACAACTAGTTAACTTATCTCATTGGAACATACCTGTTATTAAATATTCAACAATAGCGTTTCATAATACCCTTGTTTGATAATGTTTGCCAGTTACTTTTAAATAAATTATATGAATTATTGTTATTTACATATCAATAATCCATATAAAAAGGAACTTATTTATTATAGGGGCTCCTTTTTCACTTCCAGTAATCTTACCTTATATATCTTACCCACTTAAGAAAATGAAACGTGATTTTTTTTATCATTTTTATACTTGTTCTTCTTAGGTTTAAAATTCTATATAGTCAAAAATTTATTCAGAAAAATTTATTGAGAGGAATGTGCATTAGAATTGTGCAGCAAAAAGGATTGAAAAAGTATATCAAATGAAGTTGTGATTTGGAGACAACGTAATCTGGAGATGTTTTTTGAGGACTGTTTAATTAAAATAGGTGCCAGGAGAGGTTCTTGGTTTGGAAATTTTCAGATAGATTTTGAAACTACCATGATTTCATATACTGTTGGTCCAAGGATTTAGCAAGCATAAAATATTCTAAAAAAATATCCAGGTGTATCTGGATTGAGGCTAAGATATGAATTACATTTAAATGTAAACAAAATACATATGTTTCTGAGTTCCTTATCAATTTATTTTGTTATCAAATTAGGGTTAATTTTCCTGGAGAAGTGAAGCCCCTATAATAAACAAGTATTGTAAAAATTATAATTTTGCCTAATATTTATGCGAGTTACTCTTCAGTCCAATATTCCAAAATTTCCATCAGAATACCATCAAAAAGATCCCTTCCTTGGTATTTTATTTTCACTTTTTTTTTTCTGAAGCAGTCTTTTATCGTTTAAAAAACCTTAAGCTCATGTTCATCCTTAATATTGTTATATACTTCAATATATTAATTAACATAATAAAGAATTACATTTATGAATCATATGTTGACTGAATTACTTAGCGATAGTCATTATTAATCACTATAGATTTGTCCCGACTAGCAGTTCAACTATGTTCACTACTCTTTTGCTTTGTCTGTTTACAAAATATCATTACCTCCTCCACAGAGCTTGAGGCCTGCCCAATCGTGCCATTTTCCAACCTATTTATTTGAGTGGATTTAATAAAAGAACTGTCTATATCCCCCACTCTAAACATGTCAATACAATCACAAATGTGGGTGTAGAGCATTACCCCTAGAAACCAGTCTTGCACAATAGTTTAACTCTCATAAGATTTCTGTTAGTACAGGACTGCTTGCTGTAACAAACCTTATAATTTACTTAAAAGTAATTAGCGAATCAAAATAGACCCAACAATTTGTTTCTTTATTACACATGTATATTTCAAAAATTCTCATCCATTTATTTAAATTATTGCAGTATTAAAAACTAGTTTATTATTTATTTAGATGTTTAGTGTTCATATACATCTATAGCTATAAATGTAAGGCACATTATTAGCAATCACAACAAATGTTCCTCCTATTTACCAACTTTTCCTACTTAACAATATTAATTAATAGTTTTTTTTATATTTCACTTTTTTACTTTCACTTACCTATATATGAAATATATAGTAAGTGGAAGTATTGCGATCGTGAAAAATTTCGACTTCCGGTTTTCAACGGAAATACACGTTTTGGGGTCCCCTGAGTCGAAATGACCAAGTCCCGCGAAATGGTCTGTGTGTGTGTGTGTGTGTGTGTGTGTCTGTGTGTCTGTGTGTGAACAGACTAGCTCAAAAACTATAAACCGTGCGATCATGAAATTGGGTATTTAGTGTAGGTATATGCCCGCGATGTGACAGCATAAATTTCATCAAAATTACTTAAAGGGAGGGGGTACTTTACTTAATAACTTTTTAGGTTTTTTTCGATTTTCTCAAAAACGGCTCTAACGATTTTGATTAAACTGAGTATTTGATGTACTAATATGCCCGAGATATGACTGTAAAAATTTCATCAAAATTGATTAACCGGAGGGGGGACTTTACTTAATAAATTTTGTAACATTTTCAGGTGTTTTTTTTATTTACTCTTAATCGGCTTTAACGATTTTGATCAAACTGGGTATTTGATGTATGTACATGCCCGAGATATGACTGTTAAAATTTCATCAAAATTGATTAACCGGAGGGGGGACTTTACTTAACGAATTTTGTATCATTTTCAAGTGTTTTTTTTATTTACTCAAAAACGGCTTTAAAGATTTTGATCAAACTGGGTATTTGATGTATGTATATGCCCGAGATATGACTGTTAAAATTTCATCAAAATTGATCAACCGGAGGGGGGACTTTACTTAATAAATTTTGTATCATTTTCACGGGGGTTTTTATTTACTCAAAAACGGCTTTAACGATTAATAAAAATAAGATATGAATGTAGAAAAATGTGTGACTTTGGGAAATGATGTTTAACAAAACACGTCAATTTCTTATCTAAGTAAGTTGGTAAGTGAAAGTTGTGTGTTGCGCGCACGCACCAGATTTTTTTTCCTTCTCATTACTAATATGCGTATTATATTTAATCTTATTATATTAGAGTTTTCAGCTCTAGATGTGTTTTAAAAATTTCATTCCAGAACTTAAATGTTCAAATTTTTGAGAAATAATAAATTTTATATTCCTGTTTGTTTGAACTAAAATAAATTGAATGGCATCAACTAGATTACTTTTTAAAATTTATTAGTTTAGGCAAGGCTCTTCAATAGGTAATCAAAGTTAAGCAAATTCAAGCATGGGTAGTACTTGGATGGGCAACTGATCAAATTGGGTGGAGGCCACACAGTCCGATTTCTCTCCTCTTGTTGGAGGTGACTTACATTGACTGGGCATAGGAGTGAAAAGCCTCTCCCGTGTATCCTATCTAGAATCATGATGTGGTTTTCAGGATGTCAGTAGACACTCAGAGGTTTGTTCCATAGACAGTCTGCTTCTGGGAAAGAAATATAGGTCCTCAGGGCCTGCTAACTGTGGCCATATGTGAGCTGCCATAATTAATAAACCTATACTAGTTTATCACTATCCTTGCACCCAAAGGTGCTGATGCCATCGGTATAATAAATGTTGATGTATACTGGAATTTTTCAAATTTAATTTACAATTTTATTTAAAATTATTTTAATATATATCTTCACCTTTAATATTACTATTAGGTACAGGCAATACAGCTCTTTCAAGTCTTCTCTCTGTTCAAAAACTTCATACCAATACTTTTATATTTGGCAAATAATTAATAAATAGATTTATTTTTGGCCAAATAATTTATGAATAAACTTATTTATTTATTTCAACTTTTTTGACCTATTCCCTTTAGTTCTTCTGAGTGGGTCCTGCTGAAATTAATCTTAAAGGTGAACCTTGATTATTCACATATTAAGGTTAATAATAGCAGTATTAAAAATAAAATAAATAAATTTAAAAATTGTGTCTCAGTACAGTTTGGTATGGATAATGGATTAAACATTGGTGAAAATTTATTTAACATTAAATTCCATCAACATTTTATGGATAGAAGGAAATTTTATTAGTCTGAAAGGTGATATAATAAAATTTTCAGGCATGAATATAAGTATACAACACTCCCCCCCCCCCCTATATATTACACTTTTGAACATTGATTAGATCAATGTTTAACTATTACCTCATTCTTTTTGTAATGCGTAGTCCAAAGATTATTTTTGAAGTATTTATTTAAATAGAATAATTTAGTTTCTTAATCATGTTAAATTAGTGATCAATATTTAAAATGTTAATGCCATATAAATTTAAGTTATGAGTAATCTGTGTTGGTAACATATTAAAATTTTTTAAATCATTGTCAGATTAATATAAATTAATCTTTATTCTTCTATTTGTTGTTTTGTTGTTGTTGTTTATTCTTCTCCAAGACTGGCCAGCAATTTTTTTTTTTTAACTTAGTTTTGTTTGTCCATATGATGCACAATTTCCTTTATCAAGCCATGTTATAATTTTAAGGGAAAACTTTCCTGATATAAATGTGAACCTTTTCTTTGTTTATTTTTTAAATAAATCCAAAGAATTTTAAAAGCTTATTTGTGGCTGAATAAAATTATTGGGAAAATTCATTTTTTAACAGTTATTGTTATTGGTGTTTACATGGACCCAAATTTGACCAAAATTTATACATGATTTTTTAATATCGTGAAAATTTGTGTATGTGTGATTAAAAGTTTTGAGTTTATTAAAGCTAACAATGATTAAAATAGTCCATGTTGAATATATTTTCCTATTGGGTAATTACTAAGTTAACAGGTTTTCCTGTTATCTTTATAATAATACAATAATCATTTAGATTATTGTTAACAAGAAAGGATTACTTCTACACACCATATGCAGTAATTGTTTTTAAAATGTCTTTTATTTAAATTGAAATTTGATTTATCTTAGATGTATAATGTTTTAAAGTTTACTGAAGAACAGAAATTTATTGGGAATTGGTGTTTGCATAAAGTGGATGTTTGGTATTTCTTAAATTATTTAAAAAAATCAACCAATTTTTGATTGGTATATTTTAGTTAACTATTCTGTGATTTTTATGTCATTTTAAGTTTTAGTTTTGTTATATTGTAGAAATTAGTCAGAGAGTAGGTGAAATAAATTTCTAAACATATCAACTAATATTGTTTACATTTTAAAGAAATTTATATTGTTGGTAATTTGACAGTATATTGTTTATTTATTTTCTATTAAAAATTACACAAATGGAAATATGGTTCCAAGTTTAAATGATAGATATTTGCAGATAATATAAATTTGTTTCTTTTTAGCTTTAATGATTGTTATACTTATCTCTTACTCTAGTTCTAGTATATCTTTTAAAATAAAGTAGAATTGAGTTTGCTCCTTTGAGTTGCTCTCAACAGTTTAATTACATCCGACCTATCTTAATTAATCTGAAAGGAAGCAATCTAATGAATCTTGGCGTGGGGTGTTGAAATTTTATTTTTCTATTGTAAAATTGTTGTATCTTGCTCAATCACGTGTTTCATTTCACAAAGAAAAATATTTTGTTAAATTTTAGTATTTTTTATGCCAGATGGCACTATTTATTGTTATTGAATTATGTTATTATATTATATCTTATTATTCTTTAGTTCACCTGCTCTCATAAATGTTATTGATGATTCATATTTTATGGTTGTCTTTGCTAGTCACTGTTTTCTTGTATTTATGACATGATCAAATCTAGTCAAGAAGGAAAAATGTCTAACCAATTTATAATAATTTAAAAAAAGTTAAGTTACCAAATTTCGTTTTCAACCACCCAATTGAATTGGTGAAATAACAATCGAATCATTTCCTGTGATATTTGAAGTGTTATATTATGAAATTATTGTATGTTATTATATTTAAATATTTACTATATTAAAAAGTTATTTACTGAAGATATACCATTGGTAAAATTCAAATCGCACTATAAGGAATTATAAGTTAGTTTTAAAATTTAAATTGTTGCAAGCTTAAAGTGTTTTAATTGCATTTCACACTGTAGTGTAGTTTATGAGCAATCTTACATTTAGAAATATTTTTAAATTTTCATAATTGAAAGGAAATATTTCTGGAATATAATTCTGTAAAAAAATAGCACATAACGTTTATGTGTTTAATTACAAGAATTAAAATTAAAAGCTCATACTGTTTGTGATAATATAAAACTACAACAAACAAAAAACTGCTTGCCTTGTATTTTGAGAAAAAATTTTGAGTGATATAGAAATGCTCCAGTAGGTAGTTTGATTTTTGGTGGGGTTTTAATTTCATATCAGTATGTATTACTTTTGTTGAAGTTCAATATTTCTAATGGTTCTATAGTTTGGTTTTCTCTCTTTCTCTCAATAAATTACTTTGAAAAACTAAAATTTCGCAATATACCTTTTGTAATTAAGCTTCTAAATAAGGGTGCCTTTTCCTTTGTCTGTTTAGAGTTAGCTTTAATATTATTAAATATCATAAGAGAAAGGGAACATATAAAAATTAACTTTTTATATTATAATTACCAATAGTATTAAATATTTTATGTATAAATTGATGTAATTAATTAAAAAATTAAATTAATATTTCAAAAAAATTCATTTATATGCAGTAAACTCTCGATTATTATGATGATTTCCTTGTTTTCAAGTAACCAGGCTTATTCATTCATGCTATCGAATGAGTAAACCAGTTAATGTTGATATCCTTTTTCTTACTCCTGACTCTTTTTACCAATAAAGGAAATTATGATTATTTCCAAAAATAACTTACTCCAAACATTTCAATTATGAACATTATTTTATCTTATGATTACTAACATGATGAATACCTAATTATTTTATCTAATGTGATCTTAAGCTTTTAAAAATGATATGCGTTGAGATAATTTTTTTTTTTGTGAAATTTAAAACATTCCCATCTTATCTGACTGAATTAAACAAAAATAAAAGTTAAATTAAGCCTCGCATGCCCTGGAATTATTTGGAGCAGACGATCAGATTTATGCTGCAGGCCTTTAGGGCACCAAACATTGAAATCGTGTCTGCCAACAAGTGAAATTGTCAAGAACTAGGTTTTTTTTTTTTTCTTTCCCCATTGCAATTACTTCATATTTTTGGGCTAACAGCTTCTGCTTTTTTCTTCTTATATTTGTATGTATCCAAAGAAAGGTCCTACAAATGTCACTGCATTTTGTAAATCTACAAATTCCTGACTAACACTTTTTTTTTTCTTTTGGCTTTACAGACCTCATAGGTCTTTACCCACCTGAACCAGTCTTCTCCACCTCTGCCTACCTTGGGCTTCTGCTTTCAAATTTGTGAAATGTAGCTCTGCAGCATCTTTTTGTATCCTATTCTTAACTGTTGGATTCTATTGAGGCTTACTGATGAATTGCTTTGAGCAATATGTTTAATATGTCCAATATGTCTTAACCTCCTTGCTATCATATCATTAAATATGAACTTATTTCATATTTATATATTATGAACAGTTTCAGTCAGCAAACTGACAAACACTTAACACATTACACTAAATCTGATCACTCTGAAAATGCAGCTGGTGCAGTCTAAGAGTTTTCTTTAAGCATAGAGAAATTACACCGCCTGATCCGAAAAAAAAAGAACAAAGCTTTTGGCTAAATAAAAAAATTGTTAAAAAATTTACTTTGATGTATTGAAGACTATTATTAATATTTATTAATTTATCTATTTTTTATTCCAATTAATATTTTTGTTTTATTTATGTTATCAAATTTTAATTCTGTTTTTCCATAAAAGGTTAATAAACACTTTGCTAACTGGTAATATCCAATGGGGGCTGAGACTAACATAGGATGATTAACACTAAAGTTAATATTGCATTTTTTAATAGAATTTTAATAATTAGGGGGTATAAATTAATATTAAAAAAGCCCCAAAAAAATTTTTTAGAAAGGAAAAAGGAAACACATACCTCTTTCCTCATTTGGCAGAGTTAATCGAGGTTTTACTGCACTTTTTTGTTTTTGTCGTGTACATTAATTTATCTTTAACCTTTTTTATTATAAACTAATTAAAATTTCTTATACATTTTTATCAAGAACATAAGGAACTATAATGCTTTGGATTTGCTTTAAGAAGAAAAAAAAACATCTATTGTAAAATTAAATGTAATATGAAACACTCAAAAGTATATAAACTTATGTAATAGTCTGAATGTTTTATATTCATTGTGCATAAAAAGTGTACATGATCATAATATACTGCAATAATATTTACCTATTAACACCACTTGTTTAATATGGTACGTAAATGTAAAGAAATAATAACAACATTACTGTAAATAATAATATATATGTTTTATGAACAATTTAGGAAATGGCTTTAAATTGAATATATAATAATAATTTCTTTAAAATGATGTAAATAATGCACCATTTATCCTTTTTATAGACTGCTTCAGAGGAAATGAGCTTTCATCTTGAGCTTGTATATATATTCCTGTCACATTAAATTTTTATATAATAAAATATGTTCAGAAAAAAACTAAAATAAAAACGTAACCAGGCAATCATTTATTCCTCAGTTTTAGAAAGAACTCCTGCTTCTTGTTCAAAAATGTATATTTCTATATATGTATTGAAAGTGATTATTTTTCAAAGGAGCCTATAATTTTCCTTACACATTGTCCTATTGAAATCTTTTATTAATGATTTTATTTATTCTATTATAATATAGAAAAAAAATTGTTTAGGTATACTTTTAAAGGCATTTCTACATTAAGTGCATAACATTCATTTAAAAATATATATTTTTTCTTTCATAACCAGTAAAGTATTTATATGTTAGATATAATCAAGCTAAAGCTAACAGCACTGGAATGTTCAAGATTTGACTGCACTGTATTCCATTTAACTAGCTTTAATATTTTACAAATTATGATAATATCTATTTCAATATCTATTTTCAGCTATTTATCTTACTTAGATTTGTATAATTAGTTTAAAAAAATTAGATTATAAAAATATTAAATTCATTTTTTATTAATGTACATCTGCGTCCCAAATTTTTAAAACATTATTACTAATATCCAATGCTGATAAGTTAAGTAGTTTTATACTGATTTTTGAGAGTTACTCATTACAACTGTAAAGAAAGGTAAAATTATTTAGAATTCAATAAACAGCAAAGGTATCATTAGATTGTTGTTTACTATATATATTCAAAAATGAGGAAAATCTGTTTTCTTTTAAACCTTTCTGCCATTTGTATATATAACATAAATGATTGTACATATTTTTTTCTTGTATATTTTGTGGAAATAATTTTCAATAAAATGGTTACACACTTCATCAATCAGTCTTAAGTTCTTGATTAAATTGTAATTCTTTATTCCTGATGGTATCCTTTTTTTATTTATTTATTGAAAATGGTTCCATTTTTTTAAACCAGGTACGTGTTATGATCCTCTACTTGTTATTTATTATATTGCACGTTGGCAAGAAGATAGTTAAAACTAAAAAAATGTTTTTTTTTAAATAATCACATGTGAAGTTTCAACTGCATTCTCAATTTTACTATGTACCTACAAACAGGGACTGGGGAAAATACACTTCTATTGGGGCAGTCGTCAGTACTTGTCATTTACATACACCTTCAGTGTTCCGAGAGGTGTTGAGTTAAATATACATATATCCGGCCATTCCAAGATGAAGTCACTGAAGTCGAGATTTGGTCGGTTTCGGACAAGATATCGTTAATGGAGAATCGATGAGGTTGGTGGACAAGGTTGGCGACAGTGGTTTTTTTTTTTTTTTTTTTTTTTTTTTTTTTTTTTTTTTTTTTTTTTTTTTTTTTTTTCTGATCCCTCTAAATCAGAAAAACAGTATTAAAATGTGAAATTCGAACCATTAATACTAATGGAACGATGCTGTTTTACCTCATTAACTTATAATACCTGTGGTATTTGAAGGTGCGTTGAGATGTTGAGTTATGTTATTTTCGCTGTGGTGCAGCTCATCATGATATGTTAGGAGTTGAGGGGCCTCCGCAAACGACAGTGGTGGACACTGCACCACATAATAACGACTTTTTGAATATTTACCTTTGCGAGAGGTAATTAGCTAGGAAAGAAAAAAAACCATAGTAATTAGGTAATGAAAATTTACGTGGGCGAGAGCTAACTTGAGCCCGAGGGCGACGAGTTGGCGATAGTGGTGGTTCCTGGTGGGGAAGGAAACCCTCCCCCCCCACTTTTTTTTTTTTTTTCTTTTTTTTTTTTTTCTGATCCCTCTAAAACAGAAAAACACTATTAAAATTTGAAATTCGAACCATAAATGCTAATGGAACGATGCTGTTTTACCTCATTACCTTATACTACCTATGGTATTTGAAGGTGCGTTGAGATGTTGAGTTATGTTATTTTCGCTGTGGTGCAGCTCATTCTGATATGTTAGGAGTTGAGGGGCCTCCGCATGCCCCTCACCCTGATCTATAGTCTTACCTAATAAAGATTTTTGGGCTAATTACCTATGCGAGAGGTAATTAGTCACGAAAAAAACCCCGTATTAATTACGGTTTGAAAATTTAGGTTCGCGGGAACTAACTACAGCGGAACTATTAATACTATTATTAATATACTTACTCTGGCATTGTAGGTTTAGTCATTCTGATACCAATGGTATGCAAAACTCAAAATTGATATGTTTTGAATTGTAACTATCTTCACGCCGATATGCTTATTTAAAAATATCTGTCACATTGGGGTATTAAATGTTTTGTCAAAAATAATAATAATAATTTATTATTAATAATAATATATTATTCCACTTTTTTTTCCATCAGTGTAGTCAGTTAGTTTACAGGACTACCACTGCCAGTCCCAAGCCTGGTTAAGAAGGAGGGTTAGGAGGAGGGCTGACTACCCTAAAAACTATTAAGTTACTAAAGCTCAACAAGGTAAAATATCGGAATGACTTACGGAAATAACCTGAAACCCTCATAAAGGTAATTAACCCTTCACTGGTACGATACCATTCTACAATGTGAATGGTACCATGAGTGAATTTTCACCCATATTTTTAACAAATTATAATTTTGTGTAGATTTTTTTTTTTTTTTTTTTTTTTTTTTTTTTTTTTTTTTTTTTTTAAACGTTCTGTTTTAAAAAGAAATACCTTTAAAATTTCAATATTAGGAAGGAGAAAAAATACATTTAAAATTTAAATTTATTAAAATAAAATTAATCGATAAAAGGAACAATTTTGAAATTATTTGGAAAAAAATTAAATATGTCGTTTTTTTTTCAAAACAACTTTATATTTATGAACAAGAATAATAGTTCCCTCATTTTTTTTTTTTTTTTTTTTTTTTGCAGCTTTTTGCATGTTATATCCCTGTGATTCCCAGATACAAAATTTTGGCACATACTACACTTCACTGAATACTTCTTATCACTTTTCTTACAAAGTTTACATCTTCCTTGTTTCGGACCTTGTAAGTCTTGTGTTTGTTGATGGGTGTGTAGTGTTGGAATATTAGAATTGTTTACAATCAGGTCAATGGTCAGTGGGGAGATTCCGATTGGCGATACTTTGCTGCAGTAGTGGAACTAATAGATCAAGTCCTATCTGTAGTACCTAGTACTATCTGTTGATGTTTGACTTTCCTCTTGGTCATATAAGATCATATTATAAAAGCGTTAATTCTAGCTGCATTTAATAATCCATAGAAAATGGCTAAAGGCCACCGTTTTTTTGAGGAACCAAAATTTCCTCACCTTGTCTACTAAAACAGGTTGAATTGTCTTTCCTGTCAGGACGGCTCGAAGTCAGTCTCCGTTTTAAAGTTGGTTTTTCAGGTCCATGTACTAATACTTCACTGTCCCTCTCATTCAAAACCTCATTTTCTTCATTAGGATAATTATCATCATTCTCCGAAGGGCAATAAATAACATCATCTACCAAATCTTCTTCCTCTGAACCTTCATCTTCACTAAACACATCATTACCTTCGTCTTTAACCAATCCACTAAATTCACTAGCACTATATTCCTTTCCGTCAACAATTAACTTCACTATGCTTGAAAAATTAAAAACGTACTGAAGTTGCTAAACACACACTAATGGTATGACGGGTGAAAATACACCCGCAAAAGTGAGATAAGCCAACACAGCCGATTCGAATCGAATATTCACTACGACAGCTATAAAGACACAAACAAGATAGAAGCACTTCAGGACTATCAAGCGCCAAAGCCGGGATACCAAGTCACAATCGAAAAACAAAATTTTCGTTGAGTGAATTTTCACCTATGGTACCAATTAAGGGTTAAATTTGGAACTTGGAATGTGTGCTCTCTATATAGACCGGACTCAATGAATTGCAAGAACAAATGTCTTGAGTAAGCATAGATATTACAGCTATACAAGAAATGAGATGGACGGGGTATGGTAAAATCACCAGAAATGAATTTGAATTCTAAAATAGCGGGGGCAAGAAAAAACATGAGTTTGGGACTGGATTCCTGATTTCAAAACGTGTGAAGTCAGCAATACTCGATTTTGAACCAATAAATAATAGAAAAAAATGTACTCTTAGGGTCAAAGGAAAAGATTATAACATTACCCTGATAAATGTACAAGCACCGACGGAGGAAAAGGAAGAGGAAGAAAAAGATCCACTTTATGGATAATTGGATTAAATTATAAGAAATTGTCCCTCCTTCGACATAAAAATAGTGTTAGGTGATTTCAATGCACAACTTGGAAAAGAGCCCGCATTCACCCCTGCCATTGGAAGACATTCTCTTCATCAAGAAACGAATGCTAATGGAGAAGATTGATCAGCCTTGCGACATCTAATGCACTAACCGTAATGAGTACAATCTTTCCTCGGAAAAACGCGCACAAGGAAACTTGGACCTCACCAATGCACAGTGGGACGAATGACCAATCTACGTGGAAAAAAGTCATGATCGAAATTGATGAAACCCTTGCACTAATTGTAAGTGTAAAGGAGAGATGTTTATAGAACAGTATTAGAGAACAATGATGTAAATAGTATCTGACTCTACAGGTTAAATTTTGTTGTAACTGTCACTTTTTTCAATTGAAAATTATACATCATCGTACAGATATTTTTTCATTATTATTTTTTAATTAGTGAATATGGACCGCCGTCATTCAAGTAAGCTATTCTCCAGACAATTTTCCAATAATTTGACCCATTTTATAATTTTGTTTTTTATATGTTGTAATTTAAGGCATTTTTAATCTTCAAAGATCTATACCCAAAGTACCTCTGCGAAATTTATGGTAGAGGTTACTTAGATGTTATATTAAATAAATATGAAAAAATTATCTGCCTTCATTTGCTAATTTGCTTTCCAGGAAAAGAAATTTCAATTCCACGAAGGGAGCTAGTTAATATTTGGCGAAATTCCAAAGGTATTGATTCCATATATTTTAATATATTACAGCAGTTCAAATTAGATAATATTCTTCCATCGTCTTCAGCTGCGTTGAAGAGTCATCTAAAATTAGCACTTGCAAAAATTAAAACGAAATCGCAAAAGGCTGGAAGATATTTAGACACATTTTTCACGAAAAATAATGACTGGCTTGACATTTTATCATTTGAGTGCTTGTGTGAAGAAACTGAGTCATCTCATGTGTCAGCCAATGTTGGTCGCCCCACTAAAAGATTCGAGGACTGTTGTCCCCAGGGAACATTCAATAAAGTTAAAGATATTATAGAGTCTCGGAGTACGGAAGAATTAGCGTTCGCAGCAGAGGTATCAGTTAGGAAGTCAAGAAAGCGGGATGCTGCAAATTTTATCAGAGAAATTGCTCAATCTACTCCCGAGATTGCAACTCAAATAAAAAAAAATAGATTAGATACTAATACTAAACGATCTTTTTCAAACGAGGAGGCCCTTGCTTTCATAATAGATTGCAAATTGACCAAGCACACTTATATTTTAACTAGGAAGCTAGCTCTAAGAAAGGGCCATAATATTTATCCCTCGTACTATCAAGTATCAAAAGCTAAGAATGATTGTTATCCCTCGTCCTGTGATATAACTGCTACTGAAACAGTCGCTACCATAAACGTACAAAGTATTGTAAATCTTACAACCCAGAGACTTATTTTAGCTCTAAAAGAGACGATGCAAAACCTTGCTTCAACAGTTACCAACTTACGTTTGATTTGTAAATGGGGCTGTGATGGTAGCAGTGGTCTCAGTAAGTATGAACAAAAATTTAATGATAGCGGTGCTGATGATGAATACTTGTTTGCATATTCGTTTGTACCCGTAAAACTATGTGACATAGAGAATGAAAATAGTGTAATATGTAATAATATTTTCCATTTTCTACACGAAACTGTATACCTTTTACGCTTATGTACTCAAAAGAGACAACAGAGTTAACTAGAGTGGAAAGTGAAAAAATCAAAAATCAAATAGAATCATTGGAATCAACAAAGGTTATTGTAGACAACAAAGAGATAATTGTAAATTATACATTTTTGCCGACTAGATAGTAAAACTATCAATGCATTAACCGAAACGAAGACTGACTTGATGTCTTGTTGAACGAATGAACGATTTTCCTGCGTCTTCTTCAATTAGAAAGAAAATTGTGACTTTGGAATAGCACCTTTACATGCCTGGATCAGATCACTTGAGTTTTTTATGAATATAAGGAAATGGGCAATTAGAAATTACGAAGATAAAATAGAAATAAAAAAAGGAAAATGCAAATCCAACTGAAATTTAAGGAGGAAATGGGTCTCATAATTAATTGACCGAAACCGGGTTTAGGAAACACTAATGACGGAAATACAGCAAGACGATTTGTCAAAAATCATGTTCTTAGTGCATCCCTAACTGGGTTAAATGTTGATCTTCTGAAGAGATTTTATATTATTTTAAGTATCTTATCTTCTGGATATGAGATTAATGTGGACCATTACAGTACATATTATCAGGAGACAGGAGGCTTATATCTAAATTTATATTCCTGGTACTACATTGCTCCTACTGTCTATAAGCTACTTGTTCACAGCACTGAAATAATCAGGAACTGCATTTTGCCAATCGGAATGCTCTCAGAAGAAGCACAAGAGGCGAGAAACAATGACTTGAGAAAGTCTCGAGAATCGTCTACAAGAAAGTTTTCACGCACAACTACCAACAGAGATTTGATTTCGATGCTACTTTTAAAGTCGGACCCTTTGATTAATTCTTTCCGACAAAAGCCAAGAAAAAAAAAACTTATCAATATATATATATTTAACTTATTAACGGATATTATCGCAGCAAACCTTTTAAAAAGTCAAGGCAGCAATGATTTGAGCATCTCGTCCACAGATGATTCTTCTGGAGAAGATGAAGTCTCTTCAGATGAAAACAGCATGTACTGACAATGAGTAAAACAAAATATGTCATCAGGAATTCCAAATATTGTTTCCAGAATTGAGCTTTACAATAAGAATACCAGTCCTGTATTGTTTCAAGTTTTGTAAAATACACCATTATCTTAGTTAAAAGAGTGATTTCATTTTAGCTTATTTCGAATTTTTGTTTATTTTAATCGGGCTGCCATAACGATTTCATAGAGCCAGAATTTTTTCCTTCTAGATTGGTCATTCGTCCCAATGGCGTTGCTACACAAATAGATCACATATTGATTTCATCCAGGCACTTTAACTCAGTAAATGATACTAGATCATACCGTGGACCTGATGGAAATTCGGACCACTATTTGATGGTGGCAAAGATGGCCCAAGGAATGAGATTCTCATACCAAAAAAACAAGCATCTAAGGCTCAAATGGGACAGAACAAAGCTTAAAGAGGAGGAAATTAAAAGGTTATTCCAATCAAGTATTAAGGAAGGAGTGAGAGAGGTAGTAGAAGAATGGTATCTCCTAAAGCAGATTATAACAGAGACAGCAGAATACTGTCGGGAGGATAGGAGGACCATTAACACCTGGTTTGATGAGAGTGAGTTGGTTCCAACAGATAGCATGGATATACAATTAATTTTTGATCAGCTCAAGAACAATAAAGCACCTGGATCAGATAGCATTAAGGATGCATTAACGGTGCTTTAGATGTAAGGAAGAAGAATGGGTCTTCAAATCAATGAGGACAAGACCAAGATACTTATATTGAGGAAGAAGAATCCACCTCATTTGCAGAGTCATTACATAGTTGGTAACTACAGATTTGAGAGGGTTAAAAGCTTTAAGTACTTGGGATCAGCGATCAATGACACCTTGGACGAGGGAGAAGAAGTAAAGTACCAAATAGTGGCAGTTAAATGAGCTTATTTCATTCTATCTAAACTTTATGGTAATAGACTGCTCAGTCCCACAACTAAGCTCAGGATCTACAAAAGACTCATCCGACCCATCTTGACCTATGTATCTAAAACCTGGGTAAGAGTAAAATATCAGCTGGTTGTATTCAAAGGTTCGAAAGTAGGATACTAAGACGAATTTAATGACCTGTTCAGGAGAATGGTTTGTTTTGACTCGGAAAAAACAAATAGCTGTATACACTGTATGATGAGTGTCTCACAATTTGTAAGGGTACAATGGATCAGATGGCTGGGGCATGTAATCCGGATGAGTGAGGAGAGGACAGTCAAAAGACTGTAATTTGGAAAACCCGATGGAGCAAGACCTCGTGGAAGACCGAAGGGAAGATGGAAGGACACTGTCGCCGAAGATCTGAAGAGAGAGGGTATGTGATGGACATACCCGCTAATGACAAGGAAGACTGGGGAAGAGCAGTTGAGCTGGACAAGGACCGCTTCAAGCGTCTGTTGTGCCGTGTATTAATAATTCCGCTTTTTAGCAATTTTTATTTTTGTTGTTTAATTAATATTTTTTAAAATGTTAATATTGAGATTAGCCATCTTTTGATTAATATTAATAAGTTAATATTGAGATAAGCCATGATATTAGCCACAGCCTTTCTTATCATTCCTATATTTGAAGGCCTCACCCCCCTGTCAACAATATATACCTGACTGTGGTATTTTTTGGGGGGCTTTGTCATTGCTAGGGAGTGAGAAATCAGTTTACTCATATATTTTGCAGGCCCATTTAACTATAAATTTTACTACATAATGATTGACATGTGTGCTTCTAAAAGAATAAATCAAGAAAAAAAATTATATAACAGATTTTAGTTGTGATTAGACCTAATTAATGCACAGTGACAAGTGTGACAGAAATGTTTTGAAGGACCCGGTAGTTTCAATTTAGGAGGGGAAGAATAATAATAATTCTCATGATAAATCATGTTTTATTGTACTGATACTTATAAATACAAAAATACATATAAAATATCTTAAGACTAGAGGAAAATGTAACTAGGAACACAATTTTTAACTAATGTAAAAATACTTGAAATTAATAATTATCTTAATCACTAAAACATCACAATCATCTTATTAAGATGCCATTTTCTCATAGTGACATCAAGTTTAACAAAACTTCACTATCGAAAATAATTCTTATTTGGTTATTTATGATATAAAAATAAATAATTTTTCTTACCAATTATAGCTTTGTATTGTGATTGAGAAGGGTATTTGTTTCTTTAAAACTACTAATAACTCTATTAATAAGAATAAAAAGCAGTAATAACTGAATATTTGGTTATACTTTTCTGTTTATTTTTAAACATATTTTAATATGCTCAGTTTCGGAACTTAAAGTGTTTCAGAATTACCAAACTCCTTATATCAAGTAAATAAATAAGTTTAAAGGATGAATGAAAATAAGTAAATCCAGAATCTCTTGCATTAAAACTATTCATGAATTTCCCCTCAAACAAATTTTTGTAATTATTTTGCAAACTAGGGGAAATGATGATGAACATGCATAAGGAAATATTTAAATGCTATTTCATAGTCTAGGAATAATATTTTGGATCTAAGAAATCATTTCAAAAGCATTTTTTTTTTTTTTTTTTTTTTTTTTTTAATCACAGATTTTATCATTGAATTTCATTATGAGCAAGACATTTTTCATTTTGCTAATTTGACTTATTTTTTCTATTAAAATTTAACATTCATCAAAATATACTAATGACGTTTTTGGTAGTTCTGATTTAATTATTAATATTGTCCAACACCCATGGCAGATAATATGAGAGTCTAGTGTATACATCTGGGTATCCCGGCTTAGCACAACCCGAACCAAAAGATGTTATACCTATTAGGAACCAGCGACCATCCTGCCTTCGGCATTGAAGTGGGCCTCCAGAATCACCCTGTGGAAATAATAATACTGGTAATTCCAGGACTACACAGTCTGCTGTAAGGTACTGCTGACTGTTGTGCTCACATATTTAATTTATGAAAATACTTTTACTCACAATGCAGGCCCCTGTAGACCCATCTAGCTTGCCAGCACAGAGATGACCATCCTCTATCTTCAGGCCTGGTCCATACTTGTCCTGGCATAGGGAATTTTTGTGGAGGGGGACCCTCACCTGACGCAACCTAGCAGAGAGTGGTCCAGCTGGTACGTTCCTCCCCCACCCAGTCGCTGTACAAACTCTGTCCGTTATTTCTCCATCAGATTCTAGGCAAACTGAAGATAGGCCTTTTGCTTCCCTCGATAGGCGCATTAGAGCTGTAGAAATTTATAATTATTGTAATGTTAATAATGTGTAATAATAATAATACAAAATAGTTATAATATGAAATTTTATCATAATGTCACACTTATGTGGGTTTGAATAATTTTATTTGAAGAAAATAATAATTTACAATGCCACACAAGCAATATAAACACAAATAATTAACAAGGTTACAAAATTATCAACTTGTAACAATACAGTAACACAAAAATAACCATATTTTCGAGCTTCAGAACAAGACTTACTTTCCAGTCTGAATCAGAACATTGTAGAACGTTCCAGACAAGAAGGTATTCGAACAGTCACGAACTTGTACTAGAACAGTTTGTTCCATCAAGTCTAGAACTTTTTTCAATAATATGTTTTTCTTTGTTTTTTGTTTTGTTTTTTGCATCACATTACAGTGCCCCTCCTTAGAAAAATTCCTCCTAGATGTCTTCTTTTCCACATGGGCCTGCTCTCTAGTGACAGCAGATCCCTCCCTTAATCTGCTGTGCCTTTTCTTCTTCATTGTGGCAAGTGATTAAATGGAGGACGATCAAAGGCTTTCCTTTGGGATACTTGAAGACCCTGTAGGTCACATCTTTTACTTTTTTTTTTTTTCCTTGTATTAGGACAAGTCGACCATTAAGGTCATTATCATCCATATCTTTTACTTTGTTCTTTTCGTTTTGTATTTATCTTCTTTTCGTTTTTCTTTGTTTTTTGTTTACGTTATAATATTATTATATGTAACTGCAGTTCTTTGGCTTGATTTTCTGCATCACTGGTAAGCAAATTTTAACTTTTTTTTCAATAGTCAAAAAATAGATATGAGGCTATAAAATTGTTTAAGTTTTATCCCTTTGCAATCTATCATATCTATTCAAAGGCCTTTTAAAAAGTAGCTTGTGAGCTATGACTCTCGGATATGCAATATATTAACAGTCCATTCTGAAGTCCTCATGGCAGTGCTATCATAAATTGGCCACTTGGCTGATCTAACTAGTTGTATGGCGTGCTGCATGCTGTAATTGGGGTATAGAAAACACCTAGGAAATTTTTAATGCAAGGAAAAGTATTTTAAGCCCTTTAACCCTAGAATTACCGACCTCTCCCAGGTCGCACTGGAATTGGGAATTTTTTTCTCAACAGAGAAATTGTTTTATTTCATTTTGTTGTTATACCCTCATTCTAGGATGTTTTTCTGAGGAATACATAAAATATCAAAAATATCCCATTAAAATTGGGTGATAGGGAACAAAAACAAAAAGTTGTGGGCTCGAGGAGCCCCCCCGTTGGTACTTCTAGGGTTAAATAACAAAACATAACCCAAAGGGAGGGCTACAGCCTCCCCTTGGAGCCCATGAATAATCTATAGATCCCTAAATTAATTTGACCTGGATTCCAGTAATCATCAATATATATTATGAAGCAAAGGGTACAATGTGCATGCCGATAAGACTCAAAAACAACTCCACATACGATCAAGAAATTTATGTTGTCGTGTCTCCATATGGCCCTTAACGGTGAAGAAGGTTTCTGTTTTTAAATTTAGGGTGTAAATTGAAAAATTGAAGAGAAAAGGGCGAGAATTTTCGGGTTAGTGAAAAATTAAGAAAATTTATTATTACTTAATTAAAATTAAGAGTGAAACATTTAGTTCGAGCTGCAGACTACCAGGAAGTGCTTAGGTGCATTTCACTAAATGTTTATTGTCCATTCATTCGGTTTTTAATAGTTATATATTTTTTCAGCTGTTCTTTTTACATTACTAAACAATTATCTTCTTTATCCAACCCTTATACCTTCCGGTGTCGGGGCAGCCTGCAACCATTTTCTGTATACCTCTCTATCCGCAGCCAACCTCCTAATCTCACTCATCGTGAGTCCCTTCTTCCTCGCCAGATCCTCCCATTTTTTTGAATTTGGGTCGTCCTCTAGGTCGTTTTCCGATTGCTCTTGATTCCCATACCCTTTTTGGCAACCGATTGATTGGCATTCTTTGTACATGGCCAAACCACTTTAATTCTTTTCTGTGGATTAAGTCCATCAGCGGTTCCTGTCCTGTATCTTCTCTTATTCGTTGGTTTCCCACTCGGTCCAATCTTGTCTTACCATGAGCTTTTCTAAGGAATTTCATTTGTGTGGCTTGTATGCGGCTTTCAAACTTCTTGATGCTAGGCCAGCTTTCAGCTCCATAGGTCAGTGTAGGGATGAATACTTGTTTATAAACTGTCATTTTGGTTTTCATCTCTACTTCCCTTTTTCCAATTATGACATTGCGGAGCTCGTAATATACATTTGTCGCTTTCCTTATACGTTGATTTATTTCGTGATAAAGCCTACCATAATTACTAATTTTGACGCCTAAGTATTGATAGGCATTAACTTGCTCCAAATCTGAACCTCCACATGCCACAGTTACTTGTTCCATAGAACCACTTTTGGATACGACCATATATTTTGATTTCTTGGGGTTAATAGTCATACCTTTTCTGCTTAGCTTGTAGTGCTTCTTGCAAAGCTATTCTGCTCTCCGCAATTAAGAGAATGTCATCGGCAAATACCAAATTCTGAATATATATGGGATGCATTCTCCAGTTTCCTACTTTGAATTTGGGGCTCCTCTGTTTAGCTTCCTATATTATTCTGTCCGTGTATATTATAAAAAGAACACTACACATTACTAAACAATTAAGCGAAAAGAATTAGTTTCTCCTTTGCGTTTCAAAATAAAATAATGATTTTACATCTCTGCAATCAATTAGAAAACCAGCTGGATTCCTTAATTAAAATTAATTTTTACATAAGAAGGCTAATTGATCAACACATTACATTTAATCAATTTAATATATATACCTAAATTCATTATGAATGAACGTTTCTTAGTAATACAGTGAGCATATAAAAAAAAGAGATTATGAGTGAATATAAATCGAAAATAAAAAGTTTGTAGTGTTCTTATTGTAGTTATGAAAAAGAAGAAGCATGATGAGCCTTCCAGTTGACAAAATGACTAACTCCAATTTCAACATTTATTTAATTTTATCATCCCTCATAGTTCAGGATAAAAAGAAATACGGTAAAAAAATTGTGCCTTCCTCAAATTTTTGTTTTGACTTTGTAATAGTAGTAAGAATCGAGATCTGCAAAATTAAGGGGGGTATTTTAAGGGAGGTTGAAATGGAAGAAAGGTCTTAAAAAAAAAAAAAATTGCTTTGAATCTTCGATAGTTTTTATACTTCTGGATCCAATAGAACCATTTATGTGACATTACATAAAACAGATCGAAAGTTGTAACAGATTATAGTTGAAAAACCATACCTTGCTAACAAAATGATTATTACACACATATCGCACGTCGGCAAGATGGTTAAAACTCGAAAAAACTATTTTTTTTTGGATAATCACATGTGAAGTTTCAAGTGATTTCTCATTGTTATTATGTACCTACAGACAGCGGCTAGGGAAAATAATCTACCATTGCGGCGTTTAGTACCTGTGGTACTAACTGTAACTCAAAAGTAGCCCTTTACTTGCGTTAAAACGTATATGGTATATGTATCGTAGTATATATACCGTATATAGTAGTA
The DNA here is from genome assembly GCA_911387785.2 of Aelia acuminata. Lineage (NCBI taxonomy): Eukaryota > Metazoa > Arthropoda > Insecta > Hemiptera > Pentatomidae > Aelia > Aelia acuminata. The sequence continues at coordinate 77,774,847 of OU426982.1, forward strand.
CATATAGTAGTAGTGTATATACCGGAAAAAAGAATATGGTAAATTGCGCCTGAAGCTAAAGAAATTATTAATAATGTTGTGAATATTATGGCATTGCAGGTTTTGTCATTCTGATTCAACCTGTATTTATACCTCAAAATTGATATTTTTAGAGTTGCAACAATCCGACGTGCGATATACAGTTATATACGAGTATCAGTCGATTAATCAAAAATAAGTTGATTACGGATATCTCTGTTAAATGTGGGTCTGATATCTACGTAACTATTATTTTAAAAATCTTGTGCTAAATATGAGTAAAATGTAATAAGATAATCACAAAACCTACAAGAAAGTTAACAAATTATACGAATCAATGGACAGGTTTTAATTTTTTAAAAACTTCATATATACATCATTCAATCAATAAATGCTATCATAGATAAATGATCAATTTGACGTTTATAGCCAGATCGTCTGTCCAGGGATTTTTAAAGTAACCTTTTGAATGAATTCTTTACTTAATATGGTGATGAAAGGTAAAATGCAGTTATGTACAGTGAAATAAAGTTTTTACATCACGAAATCGAATGGAAAAGTCACATGGCATTGCAGTCTGTAGATCGGAAGTTATCACAGACTAAAACTGCAGCATTAAGGGGAGGGTCGAGCACCCCAGTAGTCGGTGCCTAAGATGCACTCCAAATATAATTTTTTTAACTGAGATATCAGATTTTTGAACTATAGTCTAATAACTTATTATCTGTTGGCTGCATGGAATGGGCTTATAGGATTATGAATCACAGAAATTATCAAAAACGATGCATAACTCGACAAAGTCGGAATGGGCTTATAGGATTAAGAATCACAGAAATTATCAAAAACGATGCATAACTCGACAAAGTTGCAGCCACATTAATTTTTCATTTAACATTTTCAGCCCCCATAAAGTATATAGTGTTCCCTATTTGGGCGGACTCTGCAGATCTCGAATCTTAATATTAATACCAAGTTAAAACCGAAGTTTCAAGAATGTGCTAATTTTGTTCTATATTTCCTTTCATTTTAAATTTTTTCTGTTATTAAAACTACCACACAACTACCGGAGACAAGCGGGGTACCCTAGCTAGTATAGTAATATAAACAGTAGGATCATAGTTCGCACAGAAACCTTCGAATATATGTTACCTAGTTAAAACATTAATCTATCTCAACCCAGCTTTCTAAATATTGAATAGGAAACTCAGTTCAATCTGAAGCTATTGGCATGACATGTGAAGCATATTTTTTTCATTGTTAATCATAAATGTAATACATACCATATCAGCATTAATATTATGATTAAAACTTATACCTAAACTATATCACTCTGCAAACTCACCTATATCGTTCTGGTAGTTCCTGAAGCTCTGGTGTATGAGGATCTCATCGATGGGTATCCTGGCCTCGGTCTCCTCCTCGACGTTGCGGTCCCAGTCGCCGAGCACTGCGGTCCACAGCGCGGGCAGCGGCAGGTTGAAGATATCGCTGGGACAGGCACCCGATTAGTCAACGCTGGGGGGGGGAGGGCTAATCCTTATATATATAAAAATCTCGTGTCCCGATGTTTGTCTCTCTATTTCTCAGAAACTACTCAACCGATTTTAATGAAATTTGGCTCAATGTATATAGTTTTGGCCAACTTACCGGACCGGATAGTTTTTAACTTGATTAGTGATCAAAATAATTCTTATATAGCGAATTATTGCAAATACAGTAGGTCGTGTTTCGATTTATTAACATGGCGTCATATGTCGATTTCATAATGTTTTTGTTTATAAGCATGCTATTGTAATACAGGTTATCATTATTATAATTTTGTATTGCGTTATGTTAGTGCAGTTATTTTTCCTATATTATTATTTTCCACAGACAAATAGTAATACAAATTTGTATTTATTGTTAATTTTCATTAAAGAATAAATAAATCAAGAAAAGGTTACAATAAATACTCAAATGTGTAGGTACTTTTTCTTCCTTTTTCTTTTTTATTTGTATTAAAATTAAATTACTAGCTAAGCGCTGAAACGCTTTGCTGGGCCCACCCTGATATCAACTTTTAGTATAGTAAATGCATTTTAATAATTTAAATTAGGCTATTATTTGAAATAATACTCTATAAATGTTGTAACAGCACCTACTGTCATAGGTGTAACCTAACAGAAGCCTGACTTGGGGAGTCAGTGTTGCCAAAAATTAGTGAAAATTAGTCAATTGGCTACACTGCGGGTAACCAGTCGTAAAAACTCCCTCTCAAAAAGGGTGTGTTTTGATTAGGTGTTGTGGGATACTTTGTGATTTGCTAAAGAACTGCATAATTAAGACTTTGATATTATATTTTCAGTTAATTTATTTAACAGAAGTTTCTTTATTTTCATTATTCGTTTTGTTATTATTTAAATACAGTGTTTTTTTATTCTACCAAACCTTTTTATCATTTTTATCCCGAGATCTAAAATGTAAAATTTAAAAAATGTCAGTGAAGATTTGTAATTCCTCCTTTATCAACAATAATTTAAAGTTAAGAAAATTTAATCCCAATCGAATAGAAGCTGTTACTTCCTAAGTTGTAATTATCTTTAAATGTAAAATTTAAGAAATGTTAGCGAAGATTTTAATCCTTTCTTTAATTTAAAGTAGGCTATTATTGGAAATGATATTTACTTATCTTTAAATGATTGTTGATTAAGAAATGATTACAAATCGCGGCATTTTTTAAATTTTACATTTAATGATTATTACACCTCTACTGAACAGGAATAATTGTTATTTGGGTAACCTCAAGTTTCAGATTTATCCGCCATAAATATGAGAGTACTACTGCAAAATAATCCATCGGCAGATATATTTTTTAAACAATTGCTGTATATTGGAAACGGTGAAATAGAGCTAGCTGTATCGAAATTCAAAATTTATCAAATTACCAGAAAATTTCTGAACTGTTGTAGAGTCGAAAAATGAACTGTCTACGAAATATAAAGTGTCTTTCCTGATATTTTGAACAATTATTTGGACTATAAGTGGCTGTGTAGTCGTGCTATTTTGGCAGCAAAAAATGTTGATTTCGATGAAATAAACTTCCAAAATCAATTGACAATGTTCTAGATGTAAACGAAGCCGTAAATTTCCCATCTGAATTTTTTAATTCCCTGGATATACACCCAAACAATCTCCAGTTGAATATTGGCTCACCGATCATTCTTCTTCGTAACTTAAATCCATCTCAATTGTGCAACGGTACACGTTTGGTCATTAAAAGGATCACAGGAAATGTTATTGAAGGAAAAATGTTACCTGGAAGGTTTACAGGAGATATCGCCCTGTTGCCACCTATTCCCTTGGAACCGACAGAATTTTCAATAAAATTTAAAAGGCTTCAATATCCTATTCGTTTGGCTTTTGCCATGACCATAAACAAATCCCAAGGGCAAACAATGTCCACTTGGACTTTGAAAATCCGTATTTTTCCCTTGGGCAATGGCATAACTCACGTGGGAAATGGGTATCGCCTGCTCACGTGTGTGGAAACCATCAAATCTTTGGTTTGTGTTAAAAAAAAAAAAAAAAACAGGTTAACCCAAAACATTTTTAACAAATTAGTACTTGAATAAATAAAAATTCTTAATTGTATTATGTAAAAACCTCTTTAAGAAGAGATTTATTATCACTCAAATATATTGCTAAATTAAAAGCTTCAACACACCACCCTCCTACCGAACACTTATTAGCCGAAGGGTTGGGAAATCGAGGTCAACGAAATTGAGAAAAACGCCTATCAAAAGGACATATATGACGCGTTAACCAAGATTGGCATGACCCTGAGCAAAATTTAACCCGTTGTTAAACTAACAATACCAAGTTGAAGTAGTGTAAGGCCAATAATCAATTGATCAATGGCTGAGGTTATCAAAACTTACTTCAGTCATCCTTTTTAAAATTAGTGGAGCCATTTCGAGTTAGTTTATACCGATCCATAAAAAAAGGGCGATAGTGTTGGCAGCTCTGTGAGTCGTAAACACAACCAGCTCCTTTTTAATCAAACTACATTGAAGTATGAGATGTAAAAAATAAAAACTTTAACTTTCCTATATTCTTTACCAAATACTTTTAAATGGTGTAATGCTCTATTCTCAATCACGTTGGATTTTGATTAGCTGAAAGGTTTTCATCTTTATCAATGAATATTGGTATTACTGTATTTGTTTAAAAATATTAGGATATAACTACTGAGCCACAGCAACGCGTGGCCGGGTCTGCTAGTTTAGTTTATAGTACCCTTCTACACCAAGGTGTAGTCCACATATTTGTTCGCCGAGAACGTGTCCACTACATACTCGATTTATCCTTAATTTCTTTTACTTCACAACATCTAATACCATTTTAACAAAAAAAAAGGATCAAATTTTTTATAAAAACTTAAATGTCCACCGCACCTTGATTTCCAGTTCTCGTAACAGGAAAATAGATTGCTTTAATCTGGTGGTGTTTTTCAGAATTTTGATATCACAAATACATTTTTTTTTCTATAGCTGATATAGATAAATGGATGTAGCAAGACAACAATATTGCGTCATATTTTTTCACTACACTGCACGGAAAGTAACTACTTTCGATGCATGCAAACAGTACAGAAAACAGCTGTTTCCCGTTTACATCTAAAAGTGCACCGAAAATTTGCACGCGCACGGAAAATTTATAAGTGCACCGAAAATTTTCGGTGTACTTGTTATTTTGTTTCCCGGCCACCAGTAGCGCTTGCTGGTTGTATTAAGAACAGCTGTTTAATGAAAAATTGAAATCAAGAAAACTTAAAATCCACCGATTACAATTAGTTTTTGTGTCATAAATATTTTCAAAAGTTGTCAGTTTACTTAGTGCTTTGAAGAAATGGCATAAAGAAATATTGAAAATACAACTCAAAATTTACACTTACTACAAAATAAATTAGCAAATAAAATCATAAATATAAGCAACAATCAAAACTGTACAGTAAATATTAATTTCAATTTCTAAAATTCTTAGAACCCTTATTTATTTCAGTATTTTATTTAATTTGTATTCAGCTTTTGTTTGTTGATCAATGAACTAATCACACAGTATACTAGCGTTTGAAATTATAATTTAAGTTAATTAATTATGTTAGTTTGAGATTTCTGTTATACTGCCAGTTTGTAGTGTAATGAAAAATATCGTTCATAACACGTACCAAAAGTGCTTTTCCCGAGCTTACTCAAACTATTCCCGTGTTCGGCTACGCCTCATACGTGAAATTCCGTAGCGCACGGGAAAAGGCCACTTTCGGTACTAGTAATGAAATATACTATTTCGGCGGCCTATAGAAGGTCAATATTATTGAACAATATTAGGATTTGAGCAAAAAATTGAACGCTTGAAGGCGATGTTTGATGGTTGTGCAATGTTTTTATACAGATTAAATAAAACAATAAGAATATGGTCCAAATAACCCTTATACATAACATCCATATACTTCATACCACACCAGACATATTCAATATCGTACATATACATGATCATGTACATTAGTGTATATTGCACAAAGCCTAATATTTCGCTAACATTGACCGTCTTGGTCTGTACTTGCGAACCTTCCAACCTAGGTCACTAGGTTTCAAAACTTGCAACGGCATATACGATTATATTTATGCACAAGGGCGCATAGAGCTTGAACAATTTTAGGAGATAAGTTTCTATAGAAGATTTTTTGTATATAGGGGGGAGGAATAAAACATAATTTAGTCGCATTCAACATTATTTTTGACTCCTTGGTGGGGATTCGTATTTGAAAAAAAAAAAAATTATTCTGCATAATTTACGCCCATTCTGTATTTTTAGTATGATTTTAGGACTAAACAAAAAAAAAATTACGATTTTCAAAATAGCAATTAGCATTTCCTTATAAATATATTATACGTTTGTGATCTAAACACTTACTTGTGGATACAATGAGCAGCGGTTATCAGCCAGGAAGGGTTGACCAGAACCCCTCCGCACCAGTGCCCGATGAGGCCGTATTTGGGGTGCAGCACTTCTAACGAGACCTGGGCAACCAATGTGTTGAAGTCTATTTGTAAACTCTTAATTATTTATATTTATTAACATTCTAATATAAAATGTAATAAAGCTGGTGGGAATCCTTAGTTAAATATATAGCTGTTTTGGATGCTGAGTATAAGTGAATTGGTAAATATGTTAGCTATGAAAAAAATATACGATCAGATTTCAATTTCTATCACAGCAGGGAGGGAGTCCATGGTATATAGACTATTTTAATTATCTAAAATATACATACCTACTTCCATACAACAGTCATCAGCAGGAACCGACTGGGAGAAATAATAAAATAAATATATAAGAAATATTAATCTACTAAATACCTTCTACTGAATTACTTTAATTTGATTTTGAAAAAAAAGACAGCCAGAAACGTAGTTTGACTCTTTTATATTCCCTTTTTAAATAATGTAAAACTTATTAAAATAAAGGAATATTAAACTATCTACCTGCCAGGGCCATGCTCCTTTCAAGGTAGGCTTTCCATTCACAATACGACCTTGTGTGTAGTTGTCCCTAGGTTGCCGGTAGCTTATCGTCACTTTGCTCACACCGCACTGGTCTGGAAAATAAAAAACGACCAGCTTCATTAAAATTCTCTGATTGCTGATAATTTGTTTGGTTTGTTTAACCCCACTTTATGCTAGCTACTACGACTAATCGGACGATGCCACAGTAGGAATCCTAACCTTTGCCAAAGTAGGTTTAATAGGATAGGGATATTTAACGAATACCTCATATTGCAGAGGCTCTGGACAAGAGAGTTCTCATGATTTCGTCTAGGGAGGGGACACTGGTTAAATTATTGTGGTCATGAGGGGCTGGATCGAGGTATTCTTACTTCTAATATTTCATATAATACATACTGATAATTGTACATTAAATTAAGTTGGTACTTTACTAATGAATACGAGGTTTTTTTATTTGTAAATTTTTGTTTCTCATATTTTCTGGGAGACGGGGGGTTCAGGTCTAACTTAAATCTGCCGGGCTACGAACCCGCGAACTAGGGTATAGTAGTTGGCTATATTGACCTCTACACCACAGTTGCCCTCTATTAATTTAATGGGAATATTTATACAGTTGAGACCTTATCAAACGGTAGCGCATTAGTTGATTATGCGACCGAAAAGTGTCTGGTGATATCATCTGGAGAGCATTAGGAAAAGAGACGTAGAAAGTTGACCTTTCCGAAAAAAATCTTTTTTTCATAAGTACGTTCCACTAGCTAAGTACATTTTCGTACTTTCTTTCTTTAATTAAGTCATCGAGCAAAGGATTCATTTTGGTAAATCTGATTTTTGTTTAAAATGAACCTAATGAATTGAAGAAATTGAATTTCTGGTGCTTTAAGGAAAGCTATTTTAATAAGATAATAAAGGTAATAAGATAAACAATTAATATCAAAGGGGTCACCTGTGGTGTTGTGGTTAGCATAGCAACCCACAATACTAAAGGTCACGGGTTCGCGTCCCGAGGTGGCCCTAGGATTTTTTAATAGGAGTAAAAAATCCTTGGCTACTACTATACGCTATACTATACTACTACTCTACGCCTTCCCTCGGATCGGACGTAAAATGAAGCTCCCGAGTACGAAGTCAGGTACTCGTTAAAGATCCCTATCCTAATTATATCTGGATAGGCAAAATTTAGGACTCGTCCGATTAGCATTAGTGGCATAAAGTGGCGTTAAATAATTAACAAACATTATATCTGATTCGATTCATATGTTATGCAATCTTATTACTTACATACTGGTACTTTTCTGCTGATCTTTTTTGAGAGAGGAACCATTTTTGTGCCCATCTTCTCATTTCACCAACTTTAATCCAAATGAGATGTGGTCACACATACTATTGTCTATCAAAGCAACCCATTGTGATAGAGATAATAGAGAATAGTAATTTAACCATTTGTATAAGCGTTAAATTGCATTTTTCGAAACGAATTTTGGGTTCATTCACTCGTTTTAATATTTCATTTGATATCAATGGTACGTATTTTCTGTAAAACAAAAAGAAGTCGTTTGCTATTCCACACCGGGGAGGACTCCTGACAGTTTTTAAACTCGGACTTAGTCTTGTAAATTTTTATTCAGGTCAGTTATCAGTCAATAATTGTAGGTCATCTGTAGTAAAGAATACATAAAATAGTGCTCTAAAAAGCTTTTCCTGGTAGAAATATAGTAAAAACCAAATCATCTATTAGGAATGAATTTTAAGTTAATGCCATTGCTTATGGCGATGACTTGACTTAAGAATCTTATACCTTTCAGCTCGAAGAAGGCCTGAAACATTGCTCAAAACATCGGTTTACATAATATTAAATTTGTAATTTTCTTTTTTCAATATCAAGGCCGCATGCCTTAAACATTTCTATGCTGCAATAGCTTAATTTTTTAGACGAGTTACCATCAAACCTGCAGATGATGCTGAGGTAAGGGTTGTATTGAATATATTTTGTACTTTAACACTAACAAGTTAATGCATAATACGGCCCATTGTATATTATGATTAACGATTTGTTTCCTATTTAAAAAAAAAAAAGGATTGGAAACAATTTTAAACGACTGGATACTCTAGGTAAATATTTTATTTACAGGCATTCGTTCTTGAACTTGGTTTGGGATTACTTTCATCCAGTGTTACGGTAAATGGGTTAGTTCCTGATGACGGGGAGGCCGCTAACACTTTCACAACACAAGAAGGTTAATACATACCTCGTAACCCAATGCATTATCAAAAGAAAGCTTCCGTCGGTAATAATTCTTAGCGCCTTCCTGCATCAATGTTGTCGAACGTGCAATGATATCCGATACCTTATCGAAATCTTGTTTCTCGCAGTTATTCTTCGTAAAAATATTAATTTGAAAATTGGATTAGATTTGGTCTAATGAGGCTAGATCTAATTTTTCGACTTCTTCTCACCATGTTCGTTTAAAGGTAACAAACCCATATGAGATTTGAACGTTTACAGCGGATATAATTTCAATGGTTCAAATTTCTATATTCATGAATAAAAAATCATTAAATTTGTTTTCGATTTCCATCAATACCTACACCAGTGTTTGTGAAATTTGTGAGATTATAAACATTATCGTGGATTGCGATTGGAAATTCCGTGTGTACCATAGTTGCATTTAGATCGTTCTGTTGGTGGCAGCCAAACTGTTTCAGAAATTTTTTGTTGATTTATAAATGAATGTTTGTTTTTTATTTATTAACCTCACTTTATGCTATTATGGCTAATCAGACGAAGCTACTGTGAGAGTCTGAACATTTGCCTATAGGTATAATTAGGATAGAGATCGTTAGCTAGTATCTGACAATGTATGGGCTCGGATTTTTATTATATTTTCGATCCCTCGGAAGTACGGCATAATCAAATTTACGTGCTACTAGCCCGCGACATTGGGAATAGTAGGTTGTCATGCTAACCACTACACCATAGGTTACTCTAATGAGGATTTCCTTTTTGTTAATTAAAAGAGTGACCGCATCCTCCACACATATATTATATACTTATATTTTTACTTTCACTTACCTATATATGAAATATATAGTAAGTGGAAGTATTGCGATCGTGAAAAATTTCGACTTCCGGTTTTCAACGGAAATACACGTTTTGGGGTCCCCTGAGTCGAAATGACCAAGTCCCGCGAAATGGTCTGTGTGTGTGTGTGTGTGTGAACTAGCTCAAAAACTATAAACCGTGCGAACCTGAAATTAGGTATTTAGTGTATGTATATGTCCGCGATGTGACAGCAAAAATTTCATCAAAATTGTTCAAAGGGAGGGGGTACTTTATTTAATAACTTTTGAAGTTTTTTTCGATTTTCTCAAAAACGGCTCTAACGATTTTGATTAAACTGAGTATTTGATGCATTAATATGCCCGAGATATGACTGTAAAAATTTCATCAAAATTGATCAACCTGAGGGGGGACTTTACTTATTAAATTTTGTATCATTTTCACGAGTTTTTTTTATTTACTCAAAAACGGCTTTAACGATTAACAAAAATAAGATATGAATGTAGTAAAATGTGTGACTTTGGGAAATGATATTTAGCAAAACAGGTCAATTTCTAATCTAAGTAAGTTGGTAAGTGAAAGTTGTGTGTTGCACGCACGCACCAGATTTTTAATATATTATTTTTTTTTCGCTATTAATAAAAGTTCCTAAGAGATTAATGTAGGGAAATCTTTCAAAATTTGAATATTTTTTTTTTCATATAAAAGGTTAATGTAGCATTTCTAATGTATTCAATCCCGGAATATATCTTTATTTTAATCATTTATATCAGATAAAGGTGAATGATAAAGACAATCAATTCTAAATTTCCTAAATCAAGCTCAAAGCGATTTTAAAAGGATTTTTTTAAATATATATATACTTCAAGTTTTCGGTTCGAATCTTGAGTATTAGATACCTCACGTCTTGGTTATCTTGAATAGGGTCGTAAAGAAGGCTGAATACAAGCCCAAAATCCCCCCCCCCCACCACCCCTAGTGTCTTCCCAAATATCTTTTTATTTGCCAATCGTTACGTTAAATGTGTTAAGTCCAAATCATTAGTTAGTTTAATAAAATGCAAATAAACCTTGAATGTCATTTCACTCCTATTACCGACTTCGAAAGAGGAGGTTACTCAATTCGATATGTATGTGCCTTTTTTTTTTTTTTTTCCTATGTATGTTCACCTATTACTCAGAGATTGATGGACCAATTGGAACGAAACCTTTTGCATCTTGTAGAGTATTTTCCCAAGGTGGTCCCATTAAAACCTTTTTTGGGTTCTTAATTTATTTAAGAAGTTATCGGGAAAAAACATGAAAATGATTATTTAATTATCGCTCAAAATGTTTACTTATTGGAAAAACATATGGCATATATAACATGAGGTATGCTCCAACAAGCTATTAAAACTAATTGATGACTAATAAATCTCAATATTGTTTAACTGCTGGATGAATCAAATACGAAAATCAACCAATCAAATTCAGAATCAAAAGAGTGGCGGGAGAACATGAGCAGTCTGTTAGTTATCGATGTGTTTCAAGTGCTTGTTGCAACAAACCTATACATAACCTTAACTAATTTTTCAACAATAGCTTTAAATAAAGATATATAATATCAGCAGAATATAACATCGCTGTCCTTTTTTGTTATTAGCATAAATATTAGATAGATGTATATTTCTTCACCCATAACAGTAAACCTTCTTAATTTAGATCTAATCGACGCACATAGGGACAGATAATCAATTTACAACGACAAAAATATAAATTGGGATTTTATTTGATATTCTGATTAGTAATGTTATAAAAGGGCTATTTTAGTACTAAAAACTTTAAATATATCAAATAAATAATAATAATACTCTTTATTGCTTCAAATTTTTTACACTTTGGTGCAAGGAGGTGGCCTCCATGCCATTTCTTAAAAAATATTTATGTAAGCTATAGGACAAGAGACTTAAAATTAAACAAATATGTACCTACTAAAAATAAAAACAGAAAGAAAAAATTTTTTCTTTTCAAGATACATGTTAGCAATATCTTTTGATTACATTTTTTTTTATACAGTTATATAATATGAAAAACACAGTATAGTATAATGTAATATTCCTGAAATATTCTAGTATAATATAAATACTAGTATAAAGAGCAAAAAAAGATTTCCTTCAGGTAAAGTAAAAGAAAATGTTTAACTCTAGAAAATACAAATATATTAAATAAATAAGTACCTATAGAAATGGATAGTGAGATGTGTACTCAGCCACTATTTTGAAAATAATAGCTATATCCTCAGCATACTCATCCTCATCATCCATATGATCATAAGCATTGTCATCATCTTCAACGTCTTCATCCACAACCCCATCATCATCACTATCAGACCACTGATCACCACTACACATAAATTTGACAAATTTTTTGACTAAAAGTTTTATTTGTTCTATAACCTGCTCGGAAACATTACCACCATATTTATCTAAAATATACTTTATTAACTCTTCATTACATTTTCATGATGATAATTTATACAACTGCTCATTTTTGAACGGTAAAAATAATTCTCTTCTCTTAATCTTTATTTCCTTCAAGGCGTGGTCACCACGACTTCCTGAAAAGAAAACACTCATTTACCTAAAGGGGGAAACAGGGGGACGAGTAACATACATCTTCATATTCGTCATAAGGTACGTTTTCAAATTAATAAAGAGAAGAAGGTGTACTCTGCGGAACTTTTTTTGTAGGACTAGCTGAAGTTAGCATTTCTATATTTTTTAATCGAAAAATAGCATTTCATAAAAACATTTATTATACCTACCCTATCTAAAATAATTATGTTAACGATGATTGTCTATTAGAGTACGCACCTGACGCTTGAATATCCATATTGAAATTAGTGAGATTTTAAATTTAGGAAAATAATACTGGGGTAGTTAATCCGTCAACAATCCAAGAACAACTGGCCTCTATCAACGTGTGAAAGATAACACAACTTTAGACCTATGCCCTGGGTTAATCCTGTCGTCAACTTAAAAAATATTTATGTTATCTTGTAGACTATTTAATAGAGATTGTATTGAATGTATTTTTAACTGGTTTGAGGAAAATATTTTTTTCGATTTTTGTCGTCGTAATTTTGACACTCGTCCTTGTGTGCGACGGTTGGACAGCATAATCATAAGACCACAAATTTCGTGGAATTCCAAGAAAGACTGAGTATTGATGCTAAATTGATAACCGTTTTAAAGCAGACTTCTTCAAGTTCCCGAAAGTTCGTTTAAATTTAAAATCGTAGCCATTATTGATTTAAATTTTGATTTCTGCCTTTTACTCGCTATGCACATTTAAAAGGAATACAATAATTCCTGGAAAAGCTTATTTTCAGTTGACTTAAGAAAGGATTCAGATACCTCTGTCTTCTTCCGGATACACTCGGTCACTGTTGAATATCTTGTCGGAGATCTTGTGCCGATTCTTCATGGTTGACACTGCTGTTATGTTATCCGGATTACTATTATCGGTTTTTACTTTCACTTACCTATATATGAAATATATATAAGTTAATTTTCACGTGTTTTTTTTATTTACTCAAAAACGGTTTTAACGATTTTGATCAAACTTTACTTAATACATTTAGTATCATTTTCACGTGTTTTTTTTATTTACTCAAAAAAGGCTTTAACGATTTTGATCGAACTGGGTATTTGATGTATGTATATGCCAAAGATGTTATAGCCAACATTTCATGAAAATTGATCAACCGGAGGGGGGACTTTACTTAATAAATTTAGTATCATTTTCACGTGTTTTTTTTATTTACTCAAAAAAGGCTTTAACGATTTTTATCAAACTGGGTATTTGATGTATGTATATGCCAAAGATGTAATAGCCAACATTTCATTAAAATTGATCGACCGGAGAGGGGACTTTACTTAATAAATTTAGTATCATTTTCACGTGTTTTTTTTATTTACTCAAAAAAGGCTTTAACGATTTTGATCAAACTGGGTATTTGATGTATGTATATGCCAAAGATGTGATAGCCAACATTTCATTAAAATTGATCGACCGGAGGGGGGACTTTATTTCATAATTTTTTTTCCAATTTTTACCTTTTTTTCGATGATCTCAAAAATGGCTTTAATGATTTTTATTTAATTCGTCATGTTTAATGAAAATTAGGTGTTCTTTAATATCAGGTAAGCTTTATCATTATTAAAATGTTCTGAGGGGGCTTTTTTGGGGGGGTAGGAGCGTTTTTTTGATTGTTTTTTTTGTTTCCTATAAAGTACCTTTGTTTTTGTTTATATGGAGAAATTAACTGTCTCTCGTTACGCCTAAAAATAAGAAATGGATAAATATGAGATATAATAAAAATAAAGAAAACATAAAGAGGAGAAAAAAAGAAAAATATTCAGTCAACTCATAAAAATCGTTGAGCCCATGCTTGCGGAGTACGCCTTTAATGACAGACCATTGTTCATAATTAAAGCCGTTCTGTTTATTTGAGAAGTGGCATTAATTTCTAAATTAATTAAAAACGCATTAATTTCTAATCTAAGTAAGTTGGTAATTGAAAGTTTTGTGTTGCGTGCACGCACCAGATTTTTAATTTTGTTTCTACAACTATTGAGGCTTTTGCTGATGTTCATCTATAAAAACTGCAAAATAAAACTTGATAACTCCCAGAAAACAACCTCATTGTATGAAAGTCCCCTCAGCAAAAATTTGGCAGCCGTGTTTAGCTATTTACTTTCTGAATAATGTTTTATTACGAAGGAGACAATTCATAGTACTTCGGTAATAAATTTAGTCAAAAATTCATCGAAAGGAATTACGAACATAATTGACTCAACCTTTTGAATTAAATCAGTAGTGTAGTATCGAGATTAATAATATCCTCTGTAATAATAAATTAACCATAAAATGAGTCCCAAAACCTGTTGCTTCAATCCTAGCGGGGCAGTCTTTTTGATATCGATCAATTTAATAAGGCCCCTTTTTTGCTGGGACTTCTATCCAATGATGTTGTATAATCACTACTTTTCCAACGATCGATTTAAATAAAGCAATATTAACGGTCCCTACTGAAGTAGTGTATAATATCGCCATAGTGTTCAGAAGGATATTCAACAGAAGGATAATTCCAAAATTACTTTCCAATTTATTCATCGATTCTCCATTAACGATATCTAGTCCAAACCGACCAAAACCTCGTCTGTTCAGTGACATACCTACTTCATCATGGAATGGCCGGATTTATGTATATTTAACTCAACACATCTCGAAACACTGATGATGTATGTAAATGACAAGTACTGACGACAATATTTGGCAAAGGAAAAATATTGTCATTGTGGAAAAACATTTTATGTGTTCCCTTCCCAATGGAACATTGATCTTATTTAAAAAAAAAAAAATCAATCTATTATCATAAAACGTAGTGTGTTGAAAGTTGTATAATGCACGCACCGCTTTCCAAATTTTCTGTGTTTATTCATAAAATTGAAAATGTGACTGTTTATATAATTATAATAAAAAGGCCCGGGAAAGACGAACTTGGTAGAGCGTAAAATGATTTCGAATTTTTTTTTCAAACCAACGTACGGTTTTCTACATTTGTTATCTTCCGCCACAAAAAAGTATGAAATAAAAAACATTTTATAAAAAAAATTAAACCGACTTCGAAACCTAGGAACCAGTAAAAATAAATTCACTGAAAAGTATGAAATAATTACCTTCTGATTTCTATGAATACACAGCAAAATTGAAAATGGTATAAAAAGTGGAAAAATGCAATAAGACGAATAATTTTATTTTGATTTGTACAAATACGAAATAATTGTTAAAAAAAAATATTAAATTAAAATATTAAATACTATGTTCAATACAACACAATCTTTTCGGAGGCGGCGCAAAATTTAAAATTTTTAACACTAGACATTATGAAAATCTTCTAAGTAGATCTTCTCTTCCCATCTATTGATTTCAATCAGTATCAGTAACATGTCATTCCTATTTTGCGCCGCCTCCGAAAAAATTGTTTTTTATTGAACATAGTATTTAATATTTTAATTTGATAATTTTTATTAAGAATTAGTTAGTATTTTTACAAATCAAAATAAAATTATTCGTCTTATTGCATTTTTCCACTTTTTATACCATTTTCAACTTTGTTATGTATTCATAAAAATCAGAAGGTAATTATTTCATACTTTTCAATGAATTTATTTTTTTTGGTTCCTAGGTTTCGAAGTCGGTTTAATTTTTTTTTATAAAATGTTTTTTATCGTTATACCCTTGATTGAAAACGGATAAGAAATTTTCTCCTACAATGATGGTTTCACGTATCGATCCTTATTACAAACATTAGATTTCAATATTTTACGATGCCGTTTCACGAACCAATTATAATATTTTAACATGGACATGATCTTAAATGGATATCTGAAGTGAATAATTATATTAATGGCTTCGTTGGCTCCTGAGGGGTAATTGCGTAATAAAGTTGGGCTGAATAGGAAACGGAGATGGAAGTGAAATGCTGAAAGCCATGTTGAATAGAAAAGAAAAGGGAGCTCGTAGATGACTAATCCGCTTCAATTTCCTCCCTTTCCATTCCGATAATGAAAAAAACAGCGGGTTAAAGCTCTTTTTGTCCGCAGTTGGTTAGAAACAGTTAAGGAAATGTTACGCTTGGTGAAGGATACTTTTACTTTCGGCGCCGCTTATTTTCGAACCCGCTATCTCCTCGGAAACGTGATGCTGAAATGAGAATAAATTAATAATATTACTGATACGATTCCAGCTGTGAGTGTTTTAATAATATAAGGAATGTAATGTTGATTCCACTTGAGAAGTAATGAGGCATAATCATCATCTTAGCTCGCTCAACTTTTTGGACGGAGAAGAATTAAACCTAATTTTGAAAAAAACTATATATTAATATATAATTATAGAAGTGTTTGTATTAGTTATTACAATTATTTGTTGGAAAAAACAATTTAATTTTTATTCTAGTTACATGTATTTTTCTTGCTACTAACCTCTGTCCTCAGCTGGGTACGCAAATGATTAAAAGATTAATTCAAAATATCTTATACAATATGTCTTTAAGCTTATCTTTGTTTTATTGTTTAACGTCCATTTATGCTACTAAGGCTAATCGGACGATGCTACACAGGGAGTCCTAAATTTCGACTATCCAGGTATACTTAGGGATCTTTAACGAGTACCTCGAGGCCTCCATTTTACGTCCAATCCGAGGGACGGCATAGCCAAGGATTTTTTACTCTCATTAAAAAATCCTAGAGCCACCGCGGGACGCAAACCCGCTACCTTTAGTATTGTAGGCCATGCTAAGCACTAAACCGCAGGTGACCCCCAAAGCTTATCTTTGTCGGAAGATAGTCCCCCTGATGTACCAATCTTGGTCATTCTGGAAAATAAATAAAATTGTGATGTGTGCATTATTTTTCCCTTGTTTTGAAAGTTCCTCCGAATCGAAATCCCTACAAAATATGGTTCCAAAAAACTTATAAATTAGTTTAAATGTGGCCCGGAAAATACAATAAAAAACACAATTTATAATATAAATAATGTATAATGTATAATATACATAATATAGGGTAAACCATACAGTTATTGGCACTCAGTACAGTTATTGGCACCCCAACTTTAACTTAAAGAAATAGGTAAACAAGTCCTAATTTTATTACAAGATATACTCATGTATATCTTATGTATATAAAGATATGTTGACTGAAAGGACCCTTTAAACATTAGACTCATGTTATGACTTAGAGGACGCTTCAAACGTTAGACTCATGTCTAATGTTTGAAGGGTCCTCTAAGTCATCTATGAAGTAAGACTTTAACAAACTAACCATAAGGAAGATTTCACAATTAAATCCGCAGGGTGCCAATAACTGGATTTGGCACTTTTAACAATAAATATTGCCATATTGTAAAACTATTGAGCTTTTGACCCAAAAAAAAAGCCTCTTGAGTCTTTATGAGGATAGATAATGAGGAGCTATTGGAAATTTCTATTTGATCCCTTTATAAAAAGTATTTTTTTAATTTAACCACAGAAATGAGGTCTTAAGGGTGCCAATAACTGTACGGTTTACCCTACATAGTAAACAATGTAAACCCCTTCCCGAAATCGTAATGTTGCCCTTTAAACCATGTGCTAAACGGTGTTGGACCCATCAGTTTCACTTTGTGTGTAATAGCCAATTCCGATCAGTGTTTCTTAAAGAAACGGTTTTTGAAAAACCACACTTTTTTTAACTCGAGATATCATTATTTGTGATTCACAGTAAAGACTTATGAAACTAAGGTTATTTGTTCGAAAATAATTATTTTAAAGTGCTTCCGTGCACTTAAGTTCCGTCAGCATCAATTTGAGCTTTAATAGTAGAGTTCTTTATGTTCAATGATTGAAATTGGCCGTTTCTCGCCTGATGAGCATAAAGACCTATATTAGAGCTCAAATTGAAGCTGCATGAACGCAATAAAAAGCATTTAACGTAATTTTGGCTACATTTCATATATAGGTAAGTGAAAGTAAAAATGGATCTTATTTAAATATTTAAAACCATTAGATTTTAATATTTTAGTTCCTTCCTTTACATAGACGCGAATTTAAAACGACCTTCCTTTATGTTGGCGTACTGTTAGAAATTGAATGCTGGCTAAAATGTGACTACTTAGTGATGTTGTAAATCATTATAAAATATTTAAATAAGATCCATTTTTACTTAGTAAGGGAAAGTATCCATTTTTACTTTAGTAAGGGAAAGTATTGCGATTGTTAAAAATTTTGACTTTCGGGTTCAACGGAAATACACGTTTTCCAAGTCCAAATAACCATGGTGTATCCGAATAAAAATGGTCTGTGTACTCCTGAACAGACTCGGTCAAAAAATATTTGCTGTACGATACTGAAATTAGGTATTTAAGGTACGCATGTGCGTGCCCGCGATGTGACAGCAAAGATTTCGTCTAAATCGAGTAAATATAAGGGGAAGTTTATCCCAATCTCTATTTTTCTCTTAACGATTTTTTTAAATTTATCATCTTTAATCCTAATGAAGCATTCTTTAATATGAAATAGGTTTTATCGTCATAGAAAAGGTCTAGTAGGGCTTAATGGCTAAGGAAAAAAATCTTCTTCCTATAAATCTTTAATTTTGTTTATTTCGAGTAAATAACTGTCTTTTGCCATCCCTAGTGACAAGAAATGCCTAATTGTAAAGTATGAAAGGATTTCAATTTCCGGTCATATGAATAGTAATATATATGTATAATATATCGTTGGAAAGCTCAGAATTTAAGAAAAAATAACATTCAATTTATAATATGGTGGAAGGTCACTGAAACGAAATATCATATCGATTATTATATCTACAATATTCTAACAAAATATTTATATACAAAAATGCAAATGAATCTCTGTAAATTACGGAGTCCAATAAGTAAATTGGGCCAACTTAATTCTTGCTACACCACTCTATGAATTATTGACTCCATTTTCCAATAAAAGAACCAAAAACAATTTTCATTGAGAAAGATAGTTTAGTACTCCCTCTCCAGAAGCTCTTAAGTATGCTATTTTCAAAAAATTGTCTAGGATTTTTTAAACTGAAGTCTTTTCCATGTGTTGTATAATATTTATTTGTCCCAACGTTTCGGGGTGTCGGCCCATCTTCTTTGGTTATCTATCTAACAAATCTTTAATTCCCTCCCCATTTGTAGTTATTTTAAGTTGTTGTATATGAACATATAACTGTCATAACATTATTTTGCACTATCAAAATATTTTTAACATTTTTTGGCTCTGGACCAATTTCACTGTCACATGTTCTAACGGTAGCTGCCTTTTTTGGGCCAACAGCCCGAAACATTGGGACAAATAAATATAATATAACACATGGAAGAGATTCCTTCATTTAAAGAAATTCTAGAACAAACTACCAAAGTTTCCTCACGAAAGTGAAACATATAACCAAGTAAAAAATTGTCTATTTTTAGTTTAAAAAAACGAAGGTTGGTAAGTTAAAGTTGTGTGATGCGCACACCGCATCTGATTTTTCATTTAAGAACATAAAATAATAAATAAAATAAAAGCACTTTTTTGACAGAAATTGTAATAGGTTATAGGTGTCCTTAACTCTCGGGGGGGGGGGGCGACCCTGACTTGGTTCTGCTGGTGTTGTAATGGTGTATGATTAAAAGTTTTAAATTTTTATACAGACTACAAAATTTTGACGTAATCCAGTCCATCCTAAGCGAGCGGAAGTCGAAAGCTGGCCAATAAAGCTAATAAAAACCCTTTTTAACTGAAGATGACGTGATGAAAGTTGGATAACATCACGATTAAAATATGTCACGCCCCGTAGTAAAATAGCAGTAGTTTTACCAAAACTATTTACGATTGTTTACAGTTGAGCATTGTTTGAATAAGTAAAGCACGTCTATGGAGACACTAAATATTTATTATACTTTTTAAGACAATTATTACTTTTTCCATCATACTTTAATGATTGTAGTTTCCCGTTCGTTCCGCCAATCAGGATGTTGTGAGAGAGCCTCCCCGCATGATCGACCCTGCCAGGGAACGACACGAACTGAAAGACGTGAAGAAGAGAGTATGCGCTTTCACTGTTTGCGTGAAAGAAGTAATATTCTTCAGCCGAACCGAGCAGCCTTTCTCAAACACTTCCTCTTTCTTGCGGACAACACCCGCCGCACAGTGGTTGAAAGGCGGAAAAAAACCCATTTTTTGAAGGTATTGGAATATTCTTTTTCTTTTCTATATTAATTAATAGAATAGTTACCTGACACATTCCATCAATTTATTCGGATATATTCTGATTTTTAAACTTGTTAGGACCCTTTGAAAATCGATCATTGAAAAGGTATATTTTTCAACGGAAAATTTATAGCACTATAAAAATTTTTACAACTCGCATTTTTGTTTCTTAGAGCGATTTTTCGTCATAATCGTGAAACGCGATCTCACATATTACACTAGCATAAAAATGATGCTATTTGGTCTATGTTGTAACCCAGAAATAAAATCCCGAATAAATGCTATAAAATTAAGACAACAATATTTTTTGGTAATCCATATTTTTCAAGCGCAGCCGAGCGCAGTTTTAAAATCCATTTTTTTAAGAAGAAGATACATTCAAGGAAATATTACAACATATTCTAGCTGCGTCCACCTGCGTCTGTACATGTGGGATTTTTTTTTTTATTGAAATACCTAAGCTATATCGTGCAGTTTATTCGCTATGGAGCTTGTGCTTCGAATTAGGATTTACTAATCGTTTAGTAAAACATCATGCCATACTTACCAGGTCTGTAGCATCATTTATAAAGTCAGTCTGAATCGTTGTTAAGTCGATAATAAATCAACTTTTTCACCTACCGTGATTTTAGAATGAATTTGGAAATTATTAATAATAAGTTTATTAAGAGGACCTCCGATAACTTAAAGGCTTCGGCACTTTTCATTTTTAAAAATCCATTTGTTTTTAGAAGATTGGTATTAAAAAAATCTGGTGCGATGCGCGCAACACACAACTTTCACTTACAGACTTAGTTACATTAGAAATCAACATGTTTTTTTAATTGCCATTTTTATAAATAATATAAAAAAGATGACTTGATTTTGATTAAAAATGATTAATTTAATCAAAATCATTAAAGCCGTTTTTGAAATATTCCAAAAAAAATGTAAAAATTGGAAAAAAAAGTTATGAAATAAAGAGCCCCCTGGATTTGACCAATTTTGATGAAATGTTGTCTGTCACATTGTGAGCATATACATACACCAAATATCCAGTCTGATAAGAATCATTACAGCCGCTGTTGAGTAAATAAAAAAATCTGGTGCGTGCGCGCAACACACAACTATCACTTACCAACTTACTTAGATTAGAAATGGACGTGTTTTGCTAAATATCATTTCCCAAAGTCTCATTCATATCTTATTTTTGTTAATCCTTGAAGCCGTTTTTGAGTAAATAAAAAACCCCGTGAAAATGATACAAAATTTATTAAGTAAAGTCCCCCCTCCCGTAGATCAATTTTGATGAAATTTTTACAGTCATATCTCGGGCATATAAATACATCAAATACCAGGTTTGATCAAAATCGTTAAAACCGTTTTTGAGTAAATAAAAAAAACACGTGAAAATGATACAAAATTTATTAAGTAAAGTCCCCCCTCCATTTGATCAATTTTGATGAAATTTTTACAGTCATATTTCAGGCATATAAATAGATCAAATACTCAGTTTAATCAAAATCGTTAGAGCCGTTTTTGAGTAAATAAAAAAAACATGTGAAAATGATACAAAATTTATTAAGTAAAGTCCCCCCTCCAGTTGATCAATTTTGATGAAATATTTACAGTCATATTTCAGGCATATAAATAGATCAAATACTCAGTTTAATCAAAATCGTTAAAACCGTTTTTGAGAAAATCGAAAAAAACTTAAAAAGTTATTAAATAAAGTACCCCCTCCCTTTGAGCAAATTTGATGAAATTTTTGCTGTCACATCGCGGGCTTATACATACTCTAAATACCCAATTTCAGGTTTGCACGATTTATAGTTTTTGAGCTAGTCTGTTCACACACAGACACACTGACACACAGACCATTTCGCGGGACTTGGTTATTTTGACTCAGGGGACCCCAAAACGTGTATTTCCGGTGAAAACCGGAAGTCGAAAATTTTCACGATCGCAATACTTCCACTTACTATATATTTCATATATAGGTAAGTGAAAGTAAAAAAACACGTGAACATAAGAAAAAGTTTATTAAATGAAGTACCCCCTCCGTTTCACCAATATTGATGAAATTTCGGCTGTCGCATCGCGGGCATATACATACATCAAATACCCAGTTTCATCAAAATCATCAAAGCCGTTTTTGAGAAAATAAAAAAAAACGTAAACATTAGATAAAATTCTTTAAGTAAAGTCCCCCCTCCAGTTGATCAATTTTGATGAAATTTTTACAGTCATATCTCGGGCATATAAATAGATCAATACTCAGTTTAATCAAAATCGTTAGAGCCGTTTTTGAAAAAATCGAAAAAAACGTAAGAAGTTATTAAATAAAATACCCCCTCCCTTTGAGCGATTTTGATGAAATTTTTGCTGTCACATCGCGGGCATATACCTACACTAAATACCCAATTTCAGGTTCCCACGGTTTATAGTTCTTGAGCTAGTCTGTTCACACACACACACACACACACACACACACACACACACACACACACACACACACACACACACACACACACACACACACACACACACACACACACACACACACACACACACACACACACACACACACACACACACACACACACACACACACACACACACACACACACACACACACACACACACACACACACACACACACACACACACACACACACACACACACACACACACACACACACACACACACACACACACACACACACACACACACACACACACACACACACACACACACACACACACACACACACATAGACACACACAGACCATTTCGCGGTACTTGTTTATTTCGACTCAGGGGGTCCCAAAACGTGTATTTCCGTTGAAAACCGGAAGTCGAAATTTTTCACGATCGCAATACTTCCACTTACTATATATTTCATATAAAGGTAAGTGAAAGTAAAAAAGGTTCAGCTATTATTTAGCGTGAATAAGGGAACTAAATTTTCACAGATACAGTTGCAGTTATTCATTGAACAGTCCATCCCACCATCTCCTATCAAAATTATATTAAAGTCGGATGATCCCAATCTTATATTTTAATATGATATACATTTAATACTTAAGAATTAGAATATAACGACAAAAAACATTGATAGTTGCTATGTATGTTTTTTTTTTTTTTACCTAACTTTGGTGTTTTCATGAAATAAAATTATATTGCAAGTAGTATCAATGATATTACTAGCATAAAACAGCAAAAGTGTTTAAACTAGCCGATTTCGAGTCGAAAATTGATGTCTAATTTTTTTTCTATTTTCCTTACACTTCCGGTTAATCCGAATAGCAGGTTAAGCGGGGCTCGAACCTATACATTTTATAGGAAATTCAATCGTGGTTATGATAATATCAACTTTATTTTTTTGCGGCTCACAGATCGGGTTTGACAAGGTTTTTTTCCGAAAATAGTCGATTTTCAACCACTGTGCGCCGTCTTGGGAAAACTTAGAACGTAACGTTTAATCTTAGAAGCGGGAATATAAAAAACTGCTTTCAAAATCAACATAAACACCACTTCGAGTATAATGAATCTCAAGTGACATAATTGAATTCAAAATAGGTATTATATAAATTATCATAATATATTATCATAATATGCTATATCAATATGCATGTGTGTTTATGGAAACATATTAAAATTAAAAAAAAAAAATTAATTAATAGAAAATAAAAAGAATGTCTCAATAAAAAATCAAAGTATTAGAGTTTTAGGGCAAGGAGATTACGATAAAATAGTGAAAAATAAATTATATGATCAGAATGTGCTAAAAAAGGGCATAGGAAACAATTAAAAAAAAAAACGAAAAAAAAAAAACACGGCTTTGTGAGTCATGATGTCTATTGTAAACATGTGAAGGAATGCCTCAGAAGGTACAATAAAGCGGATGAGGATTGTATAAAATATGTCTAAAAAGTGGTGCTGATATTGCCGATATAGCAATAGTAACCTGGATTACTATTGCTATATCGTCGATACATAGGTCGATCTATAATTACATTAATTATAAATTAAAAGTTAATTTATTTCCTAACAAATTTTCGTCCCTTTATTTTCAAAAATAAGCCAAGTGAGCCAGTGAGAGTTTGTAATTTTTTTTTCAATACCAACATTATTTAGATTTACTTAATTCCATTATTAATTACTTCTATTTTGTCAGTGACGAACAAACCATGCACATTACACTCACGAGCAAACTGGTTCATACTCTTTATAATAAATAAAATCGCTTATACTATCAAAAGAAACTAACTGGTATAAAATTAACTGGAAGAACAACATAAATTGCTTTTACGCCGTCATGACCCTCATAATCTAGTTTTATTTTTTCTATATTTCCACAATAATTGATTTAACATAGCTATGAACCTGGCGCAGGACATTAACAGTCCGGTTTACTCATGTTGATCCGCTTTCGTCGGATCGATTAGAAAATGAAAGTATCAAAACATTTTCCATTTGTTCTAAGGCTTTTTACTTTTCCCCGCAATATTTTCTTTGTTCTGCTCGGGCGCCGTTTTAGTTCGTTTTGTGGCTGATTATTTTAGCCCATAACAGCAACTGATTTCTCTTTTGTATAATTGTTATTTTCTCTTGTCGAAAAGTTTATATTTCCATAATGCGATTACATTGCCCATAATACGAGATAGATTTTCCATTAATTTTATAATTAATTTTAATGATAATATTTACAATTGAAGGTTCTATATAGTCATATTTAGGTGGCATTTCCATTATAGACATATAGTCCTTCGTAATATACAGCTGACTGCAGCTACAGTTTATTTTTGTTAAAAATGTTGCTTGGCACTATTTTGCCCCGACGCCTTCAGTTGTATCTGCCAGTGTCAGCACATTATCACATCTAAGGTAAGGTTGGGGTCGGATTCGACCCCAGCGTCCTTAATTTGTAAATAGAAAATGCACGCTATCTTTGAAGGTTACATTGTTGAGCAGTAATGTGCACATGAAGATACCCTACTAGTCAGTCTTATTTCACTCTTTGCCGGTGCCAAATTTCAAATAAGCCTCTTCTTTAATAACAATTATCTTCTTACTTTGTCATTCAGTTACTGCCCAGACATACGACCCTCTTACCCACTAAGCTAAGAATTTTCTTTGTGACTAGTTGTGAAATCCTGCTTTATTTTTATTTCACTTGAAGTAACTTGGTGGGTAAAACATTATTTTTCAACTCAAGAAGAAGTTTTAAAAGAAATGCGAAGTTAGAAAGATCATTGTATCCTTTAATAACAGAGAGATTTCATCATCGTTGAAATATTTTGATGGGGCGTAAATGGCGAAGGAAAATTTTCCTCCTATATAGTACCTTTGATTTTGCTTACACCGAGAAATTAACCGTCTCTTATTATGACCAGTAATGGGAAATGGGTAAATATGAAATATAAAAGAATCTGACAAACATATACGAGAGAAATAATAAAAAGTGTTTCCACATGATGAAAATTTCAATTTCCGTAAATGAGCGAAGTAATATATATACCTATATATATAATATATCGTTTGAAAACTGAAATTGTTAGAATGAATAATATTTTGTATATGAAGTCGTAAAATGTATATATGCCCGAATATTTTGACATATATAGGTACATTTTATTGAATAGGTACATTTACACGTAGTCATTAAAAGCCAGGACAAGAACAGAGATGTAATTATCATGGGTGACTTCAACGCTAGGACTGGGAATGACTACGCCAGAGCACACGGAGTAATGGGAAGGCATGGAGGCGAGCGTACTAAGAATGGTAATGGTCAAAGACTGGTTGACCTATGTGTTGACTACGATCTGCTCATTGGAAACTCATTCTTTCCGCACAAAAAAATCCATAAAATAACTTTTTCCGCTGAAGAAAGGAATGTAAATAGTATAATCGACTACTACATATACAGTCGACGGATTAGAAGACTATTTACTGATGTTAAAGTAATAAGAGGTGCAGAGATTGGCTCAGACCACCTCCTGTTAGTCGGAGATACTCAAATTCTTCCTCCCAGAAAAGAACACCCAAGAAGTTACCAGAAAATTGACGTTGTAAAGCTCCAGGAACCTGAGAAAAGAGTGGAATATTCAAGCCTATTGGACTCTAAACTGCAGGAAATCAATATGAATGGAAATGTTGATAAAATATGGACAGGAATAAAGAAAGCCATATTGGAGGCCGCTACTTCTACTTGCGGGATTGCTAATGTTTCACCTACACGCAAAAGATCCAAGTGGTGGAATGATAGGGTGAAGGCATCAATAGCGAGAAAGAAGGCAGCATGGAAGGAGTACGTTAGGCACAAGACCCCAGCCAATTGGGAACTGTATGTTCGAAGAAGGAATGAATCCAAACTTGTAGTGAGGACGGCAAAAAGAAAGAGCTGGGAGGAATTTGGCCAAAATTTACAAAGTCATTACCAGGAAAACGTCAAGGTTTTTTGGAAAAAGATCAAGGCAATGAAAGGAAAGATGAGCAAACCATTACGAAATATAAAAGATGAGGGAGGCAGATTGATTACCGGATACCAAGGTATTTTGGAAAGATGGAGACGACACTACAAGGAAGTGTTTTCTGGAGATGCTGAGGAGAGTATGCCTAGAGAGGATATACAAAGAGAATATGATGAGGTGATATGGGAGGAGGAGGTGGAAGCAGCGGTGAAGAGATTAAGACTCGGAAAAGCTCCAGGAAGAGACGGCATCACCCCTGAATTCATCAAATTTGGTGGGGCAGAACTAATGAAAGCTTTGCAGAGTCTTTTTCAGAAGATATTCACTGAAAAAACGATCCCTAAGGAATGGGAATACAACATAATTGTCCCGATTCACAAAAAGGGCAATGCTAGTGAATGCGATAGTTATAGACCTATCTGTCTATCCCAGGTTGCGTACAAGCTCTACACCTCAATATTGGAAAAGAAGCTGCGAGGGCTAGTGGAGGACAACTTGGAAGAGGAGCAGGCTGCTTTCAGGCCTCAACGCCAGACTCAGGACCATATCTTCTCCCTCAGAACAATAATAGATAAATCATGGGAACGGGGTAAGAGTATCTTCTTGGCATTCATAGACCTGAAAGCTGCATTTGATTCGGTCCCTAGAAAAGAACTGTGGAATGCTCTCTCACGAAAAAACATTCCCCAAGGATTGATAGAAGCCATTAAGTCGACATACCACGATTCAAAAGGAATAATAAGGATTAATGGAAGAGAGTCCGATGTGTTTGCTATCAAGAAGGGTGTAAAACAAGGAGATAGTTTGAGCCCCCTCCTGTTCATTGCATACATGGATGAAATCCTGAAAATATGCAAACGTAGGACAGCCCGCACTACTATTGGAAACTGGAATATGAGGACAATCCTCGCCCAAGTAATGGTATTCGCGGATGACATTGTCCTCATCGCGGATTCTAAAGAGAGCCTGCAGCAAGCTGTAATCGAATGGGAAGCCGAGTTAGAAAGAAAAGGAATGACAATTAATGTCAGGAAAAGTAAAGTGATGCACATTGGCAGGGAACAAGAACACGTCGAAATACTTTGCAAAGGTGAAATAATGGAAATGGTGGACGAGTACACTTACCTCGGAACAGTGATCAGCAGAAATGGAAAGATAGACCAGGAGATATCCAATAGGATAAAAAAGGCGAACGCAATCTACTACCATCTCTGCAACACACTTATAGGGAAAAGGGAGGTGGAGAAAAATGTTAAGCTGCATATCTTCAAAGCTGTTTACCTACCTACCCTTCTATATGGAAGTGAAAGCTGGGTACCATTAGATAAGCACCTAAGTAGAGTTACTGCATCGGAAATGAGGTACCTCCGAAAAGTAGCGGGCCGAACCAGAAGGGATCGTATCAGGAATGATAGGACTAGAGAGGATCTAGGGATTACTTCTCTAAAGGACATTCTTGAAAAGAGGCAACTTAGATGGTTCGGACATCTCTGTCGGATGAATGAGGACCGGGATGCAAGAAAATACTTCGAGGCCAGACCAACAGGAAAACGCCCCAGAGGGAGACCCAGGACTCAGTGGACAGACTACATCTCCAGTGTGGGAGAGAAAAGAGGTAAAAACTGGAATGCCATGAAGGCGCTGGCTCGGGACCGGGAGGCTTGGTTTGCATGGACAGAGGCACCTCCACGCTGAAAGGCACAAAGGAGGAAGAGAAAGAAGAAGAAGAAGAAGGTACATTTTATACGTAAATACGTATTAGGTATGTCCCGACAAGCACTTGACAATTCATTTGCATGCGCATTACGCCTTTACTAACAGCCCATTGCTCACAAGTAAGGCGTAAACGCATGTGAAAGAGTTGTCCACGTGTTTTAACATACTTTTTGAAACATAATTAATGTAAACCATTTGTATCCCTCGTAACTATCAAGTTTCCATAACAACTAAATAGAGAAATAAAATTAGACGCCATTATGTTTTGCGTTGTCAAAGATAAAACTAAAAACAATTTTATTATTTCTTTGGTGAGTGAATGCTTAGAAAAACACGTAGTGCTAAAAATATTTAACGATTTTTTTAAACAAATGATACGATATAACCCTAAATAATTACAGTGTAGTTAAAAAATATATGAAATATAAAATATTTTTTGCTGGCACAATCATCGATAATCATCATCGTCAATTTTTGGAAAGGCATTAGGGAATAAAATTCGAAAACTAAGTTCCAATTTTCCACGAACCGTAAATACGAACCGATTTCCGTTCACTATATTCTTATATACAAAAAAACAACTCAAAACACATATACAATACAATAACACACAAATACAAAACACAAATACAAAAACACAATAAAATTAGGATTTTTTCCCTTAAACATAAATAAGGAAAAACATTTATATAAATTTAAAGAAAAACTAAAATAACAAGGTATAACAACATAAATTATATCCCTAGATATATTATACCTGATAATATATTAATCTATAAACGGTTTTACCATCGCAAAATTCAAAAAGAATTTTAAAAAAACATTTTCTTTATTTTACTAATTGGCTCTTGCACAAGATGGTGTCTTGCACCTTAGCTTCAAAATCTTTCTATTTTAAAATATCTACTTAAAATATCGCCGACATCGCTTGCTCAAATACTTTCTTCTTTTAGGGTGTAAAATGGGAGTGAAATTCCAATTTTATACCGAAAATGAAGATTAAGGTCCTCCTTCCATATTTCATTTTTAAACAATTATTCAATGGCACCCCCCAAAAAAGTAGTACAATTAATCATTAAAATATTCTTGCATCGACGCTTATTTGATAAATCTTATATTTTCAGTTGTTTCCTTCCAATGATTCATTCGCATTCATTCATAATAAAAAATAAGGAAAAATAATATATGTGTGTGTGTGTGAGTTTGTGTATAAATTTATAAATAATAAATTTTGTCTCATTTTCACGTGTTTTTTTTATTTACTCAAAAACGCCTTTAACGATTTTGATCAAACTGGGTATTTCATGTATGTATATGCCCACGATAAAACAGCAAAAGTTTCATCAAAATTGGTCAAACGGAGGGTGTACTTTATTTAATGAATTTTGTCTAATTTTTACGTTTTTTCAATTTTATCCAGAACGGATCAAACCATTTTGACCAAATTCGTCATGTTTAATGAAAATTAGTTGTTGTTTAATATCAGGTAAGCTTTATCATTATTAAAATGTTCTGAGGGGGCTTTTTTCTGGAGGGGGGGGGCCTTTTTTGTTTGTTTTTTCCTATAAAGTACCTTTGTTTTGGTTTATATGGAGAAATTAACTGTCTCTCGCTTTGCCACATAAAACACGTTGAGCCCACTCATGCGGAGTACATGCACTGTTCATAATTAAAGCCGTTCTGTTCATTTAATTGAAATTATTTGTTTCATGGTAACTAAATGAAGTTTTCAACAACTACATAGAGAATTATAAAATCAGACGACTTGGGGTATTATGCTTGCATTGCCGAAGTATCACAAGTAAAAACTTTTATTAGTTAACTTTTTTGTAGAGAAAAGAGAAACAAAAATAAGAAATGAATGTGGAAAAATGTGTGACTTTAAGAAGTGGCAATTAAAAAAACAGTGAATTGTAAGTGAAAGTTGTGTGTTGCGCGCACGCACCATATTTTTTATACATATTTTATATAAGGAGAGAAAAGATTGGTCTTGGGCGGGATTCGAACCCGGATTTCCTTATCACTAGTAAAGCGCTCTTGCCGCTTTAGCAACCACCGAACCACAGTGGGACGAATCGCTAATCTAGGTGGAAATAGTTAATATCAAATAAATGAAAAAAATATATCAGTCTTATGAAATCAACAATCTTTCTTAGGCATTTACATATTATCAATCGCTTGAAGCAAGTATTAACTGAACAACGGAAGTTTAACACGGTAGATCCGTCATGAAGCACAGTCAGTTTATTTGTTAATAATAATGCAAAATTATTTCCACCTAGATTAGTCATTCGTCCCACTGTGCGATCTCGCAAATTTTGCGAATAATACAGGAGTCATTTTATGTCATTTCAACTCACTTTTTTCCCTCACCACCTCAGATTTTAATGAAATATGGTACATAGGATACTTTCCTGTAGACTAAAATAAATACCGAATTTCAGCTCAAGTGTAGGAAAGATATTAGTTTGATAAAATAGGCTACAGTTTGAGAAGCTTAATAGCTAATGGTTTTTTCCATCCACAAGCAAAACTCAAATTTTTCATTAATTATTTTAAGCATGAAACTAGGTATGGAATAAGAATTTTAAAAAATACGCTTTTTGAAAAATTCAAATTTGAAAATTTGATTCAAATTTTGAAAAACAAATTCCTCTTAACCCCTATCGAGTTGCATATCATAAAGGTCATAAATTCAGTTTTAAAATTACATCAATTTCAACTCTCCATCTTGTCTAGAAGAGCTGCAATTTCAATTTCCAGATGATGCGAAAGGTCGATATTGTGCGTTTTTCAATTGGTTGACATAGCTACATTTTGGAAACCGGTTGAGATACTGAGCTGAAATTCGGCATTTTTCCTAGTCTACAGGAAGGTATCCTATGTACCAAATTTCATTAAAAGGGAAAAAAGAGGAAATAAGTGATAAGAATAAGGTAAAGGTAATAAGAAAAGTGTTGATGTGACATGGAATGACTCACGGAGTAGTGAACAATTTGTCCATTTGGTGAGATTTCTTGACTGTTGTCATTTTTTTTTGTCATGATAGCATGACAAGTGCTGTTATTATAATTTTCAAATATTTAAAAAAAAAAAACAGAAAAAATTATTCGAGCCTGGTAGCTCAAGTGGCAAGAGCGCCTTACTAGTGGTAGGGAATTCCGAGCTCAAATCCCGGTCAGAGCAAATCTTTTCTGTTCTTATTAAAAAAAATTTACGAAAAGAAAAAATAATTATATATATATACTAGCTGTATATCCCGGTTTCACCCGGGGAATTTCATTTTTCTAATAAACGTGAACAAATTTAAAGTGAAATCATAACGATTTTTATAACAATAAAGAATATACCCAGAGACTGGCTGAAGTTATGAAATTTTAATATGGACAGGTGTTCGCACCTAGTAATGTGTAGTAGTAGTGTAGTAACCTGAGCGAAATTTGGGGAATTTAGGACAAACGGTATGGAGTTTTATTAAGAAAAACAAACTAACAGAAATTCATCTTTGAGCTGTATTACCCGGTTTGATCGGGGAATTTCATTTTTCTAATGAAACGGTTGATTTCGTAAAAAACCACTGTAAAGTGAGTTCATTACGATTTCTATAACAATAAAGACTATCAGCTGAAGATCGGCTGAAGTTATGCAATTTTAATATGGAAAGGTGTTCGCACCTGGTATGAAAGAACTACTGGCGAAATTTGGAGAATTTAGGATAAACGGTATGGATTTCTATAAAAAACAAACAAACAAACAGAAATATTGGCCTGCAGTTTCAGCTTCTCGCAAATCGGCTTGCCTAAGCCTTTGTGGCGCAAAGCGGGCCTCGTATTCCTGGGCAGACTCAGTTTCCCGCGATTCTGCCTGTCTAAGCCTCTGTTGTTCAATCCTAATTTGATGTTCGTCGAGAGTTTCAGCTGCTCGTATTTGACGTTCTTTTTAGCTTTTGAGCTCACTACTCCTATTGAAGCTCGCTTCTTATGAGGCATTTATAAAAAATAAGTTCACCATACATGTAAATAAACGTATTGTAATTAAAAAAAAAAACAAAAAAACATATGGTTTAAAAATCCGAGAACTCGACGCCTACCAAGGGACGGTCTTACCGGTCCTTGTTGGCCTCTTCAAAATGTATAAAATGATATTTTAGGCTGTTTTTCAACTCAAACGGTCGATTTCGTAAAAAAAACCCATTGTAAAGCGAGATCATGACGATTTTTTTAACAATAAAGAATATACCATGAGATTGGCTGAAGTTATGCAATTTTAATATGGACAGGTGTTCGCACCTGGTATCAAAGAACCACTAAGCGAAATTTGGAGAATTAAGGACAAACGGTATAGATTTCTATAAAGAACAAACAAACAGAATTTCAACTTTATTTATAAGAATATATACTCTGACCGATATTAATGAAATTTGGCTCAATGTATATAGTTTTTGCCAACTTAGATAAGATAGTTTTTAACTTGATTAGTGATAAAAATAATTCTTATATAGCGCATTATTGCAAATACAGTAGGTCGTATTTCGATTTATTAACATGGCGTCATATGTCGATTTCATAACGTATTGTTTATAAGCATGCTATTGTAAAACAGGTTATCATTATTATAATTTTGTATTGTGTTATGTGCTTGCAGTTATTTGTTCCTATATTATTATTTATTAGTAATACAAATCTTTGTATTTATTGTTAATTTTCATTAAAGAATAAATAAATCAAGAAAAGGTTACAATAAATTCTCAAAAGTGTTTGTACTTTTTCTTCCTTTTCCTTCTTTATTTGTATTTGAATTAAATTACTAGCTAAGCGCTGAAACGCTTTGCTGTGGCCCACCCTGATATCAACTTTTAGTAAAGTAAAAACATTTTAATAATTTAAATTAGGCTATTATTTGAAATAATCCTTATATATATAAAAATCTCGTGTCCCGATGTTTGTCTCTCTATTTCTCAGAAACTACTCAACCGATTTTAATGAAATTTGGCTCAATGTATATAGTTTTGGCCAACTTAACGGACCGGATAGTTTTTAACTTGATTAGTGATCAAAATAATTCTTATATAGCGAATTATTGCAAATACAGTAGGTCGTGTTTCGATTTATTAACATGGCGTCATATGTCGATTTCATAATGTTTTTGTTTATAAGCATGCTATTGTAATACAGGTTATCATTATTATAATTTTGTATTGCGTTATGTGAGTGCAGTTATTTGTTCCTGTATTATTATTTTCCACAGACAATAGTAATACAAATTTGTATTTATTGTTAATTTTCATTAAAGAATAAATAAATCAAGAAAATGTTACAATAAATTCTCAAATGTGTAGGTACTTTTTCTTCCTTTTCCTTTTATATTTGTATTTAAATTAAATTACTAGCTAAGCGCTGAAACGCTTTGCTGTGGCCCATCCTGATATAACTTTTAGTAAACTAAATACATTTTAATAATTTAAATTAGGCTATTATTTGAAATAATACTCTATAAATGTTGTAACAGCACCTACTGTCATAGGTGTAACCTAATAGAAACGTGACTTGGGGAGTCAGTGTTGCCAAAAATTAGTAAAAATTAGTGAGTTGGCTACACTGCGGGTAATCAGTCATAAAAACTCCCTCACAAAAAGAGTGTGTTTTGATTAGGTGTTGTGGGATACTTTTGTGTTTTGCTAAAGAACTGCATAATTAAGACTTTAATATTATATTTTCAGTTGATTTATTTAACAGAAGTTTCTTTATTTTCATTATTCGTTTTGTTATTACTATTTAAATACAGTGTTTTTTTATTTTACCATACCTTTTTATCATTTTTATCCCGAGATCTAAAATATAAAAAATTTCAGTGAAGATTTGTAATTCCTCCTTTATAAAAATAATTTAAAGTTAAGAAAATTTAATCCCAATCGAATAGTGGCTGTTACTTTCTGTTCAGCAGAGTTGTAATTATCTTTAAATGTAAAATTTCAGAAATGTTACCGAAGATTTTAATCCTTTCTTTAATTTAAAGTAGGCTATTATTGGGAATGATATTTCGTTGTTAATTTCACCAGAATACAATTTTTTAC
Source organism: Aelia acuminata (assembly GCA_911387785.2). Lineage (NCBI taxonomy): Eukaryota > Metazoa > Arthropoda > Insecta > Hemiptera > Pentatomidae > Aelia > Aelia acuminata. The sequence goes on from OU426982.1 coordinate 77,809,519, forward strand.
TTATCTTTAAATGATTGTTGATTAAGAAAGGATTACAAATCGCGGCATTTTTTAAATTTTACATTTAATGATTATTACACCTCTACTGAACAGGAATAATTGTTATTTGGGTAACCTCAAGTTTCAGATTTATCCGCCATAAATATGAGAGTACTACTGCAAAATAATCCATGGGCAGATATATTTCTTTAAACAATTGCTCTATATTGGAAACGGTGAAATAGAGCTGCATCGAAATTCAAAATTTATCAAATTACCAGAAAATTTCTGAACTGTTGTAGAGACGAAAAATGAACTGTCTACGAAATATAAAGTGACTTTCCTGATATTTTGAACAATTATTTGGACTATAATTGGCTGGGTAGTCGTGCTATTTTGGCAGCAAAAAATGTTGATTTCGATGAAATAAACTTCCAAAATCAATTGACAATGTTCTAGATGTAAACGAAGCCGTAAATTTCCCATCTGAATTTTTTTATTCCTTGGATATACACCCAAACAATCTTCAGTTGAAGATTGGCTCACCGATCATTCTTCTTCGTAACTTAAATCCACCTCAATTGTGCAACGGTACACGTTTGGTCATTAAAAGGATCACAGGAAATGTTATTGAAGGAAAAATGTTGCCTGGAAGGTTTACAGGAGATATCGCCCTGTTGCCACCTATTCCCCTGGAACCGACAGAATTTTCAATAAAATTTAAAAGACTTCAATATCCTATTCGTTTGGCTTTTGCCATGACCATAAACCCAAGGGCAAACTTAATCCACTTGGACTTTGAAAATCCGTGTTTTTCCCTTGGGCAATGGCATAACTCACGTGGGAAATGGGTATCGCCTGCTCACGTGTGTGGAAACCATCAAATCTTTGGTTTGCGTTAAAAAAACAAAACAGGTTAACCTAAAACATTTTGAACAAATTAGTACTTGAATAAATAAAAATTCTTAATTGTATTATGTAAAAACCTCTTTAAAAAGAGATTTCTTATCACTCAAATATATTGCTAAATTAAAAGCTTCAACACACCACCCTCCTACCGAACACTTATTTGCCGAAGGGTCGGGGAATCGAGGTCTACAAGAAATTGAGAAAAACGCCTATCAAAAGGACATATATGACGCGTTAACCAAGATTGGCATGACCCTGAGCAAAATTAAACCCGTTGTTAAACTAACATTACCAAGTTGAAGTAGTGTTAGGCCAATAATCAATAGATCAATGGCTGAGGTTACCAAAACTTACTTCAGTCATCCTTTTTAAAATTAGTGGAAAAATACAGCCATTTCGAGTTAGTTTATACCGATCAATCAAAAAAGGGCGAGAGTGTTAGCAGTTCTGTGAGTCGTAAACACTATCAGCTCCTTTTTAATCAAACTACATTGAAATATGAGATGTAAAAAATAAACACTTTAACTTTCCTATATTCTTTACCACATACTTTTAAATGGTGTAATGCTCTATTCTCAATAACGTTGGATTTTGGTTAGCTAAAAGGTTTTCACCTTTATCAATGAATATTGATATCACTGTATTTGTTTAAAAATATTAGTATATAACTACTGAGCCACAGCAACGCGTGGCCGGGTCTGATAGTATATATATATATATATATATATATAAGGATATTCCAATGAATAAACTCTCAATAGTTGCTCTGTAAAAAAAGTTTTTATTTTTAATAATTACAAATAAAATTTATCACACATTAAACTTAATATTCCTAAAACATTTTTCTAAACACTTACCTGTAAAAAAAGAAAGGTCATTACAAGTTTATTCTTAGGTAAGCATTTCTTAATAACATTTCAAATCGACTGCTCACAATATTTTAAATCAAATGTTTTATCATTCACTTTAACCATATGTTTTAATTCATAAATACAAATAACCTATCACTCACACACCTGCTTCCACTTCTCTCACTCAATTCCATAGCAAAAATTAAATTAATTAATAAATATATTTTCTTTACATCTCCCCCCGCGGGGAAGAAAATTTTCTCGTAACTTATCCCCCATTATCTTCTTCTAATTTAGGTATTGGAATAAGTTTTGTAATATGAAAAAGATTTGATTCTGTTTTTTTCCTGTGACCAGTATCAATCCTGTATATTGAATTGGAAATTTTTTCGATAGTCTCATATGGTCCTATTTTTAGCTCATCCAATTTCTTTCTATTTAATTTATTTCCATTTTCCATGTATACCATATCTCCTACATGGAATTCCCGGTATTTCCTATGTTTATCAAATAGTCTTTTATTGTAGTCGTGTGACTTTTTTGTGTTGTCGAGTGCTATTTTACTGTCTCTATCCCAATCACGAATGGTGTTGCCCTGCTTCAATTCGTCCGGTAAGATAGAAGTATCAGAGCCATACAAAAGATAACTTGACGTAAAGCCAATAACTGAATGATTAGTTTTATTATATACTTTTACACATTCTTGAGCTATCGTTGTCCATGCACTTCTTTTCCCTTGTTCGTTTATTTTGCATCTGATTTTGTTCAGTAAAGTTTGATTTAATCTTTCATTTAAGCCGTTGGAGAAGGGTGCATTTAATGCTGTGAAGATCAATGGTATCTGTTGGTCATGTAAGAATTTTTTGAATTCTTTCGAATTAATTCCTGGGTATTGATCGGAGAGAACCATACCAATATCCTCTGTTTCTGTTATGTTCATGACGAGTTTTATGAAATCATTGGCATTTTGAGTTTTCGATGTTAGTATGAACGCGTATCTGGTAAAGTGATCTACTAACACATGCAAATATTTTTTTGTAGATCTTGAACCTCCAAGGCCTCCTATTGTGTCTATAGAGATTATTTCGAAAGGCTTTGTGGCAGGGCCTAGATGAGACATAAACCCAAATTTGTCATACCCTCTTGATTTGTTTTTTATACAAATGTCACAACTTCTACAAGCTTGTTTGATGTTTTTCCTTAAATTTTTACGATTAATTCTTGGATTTTCAAATTGTTTCCTAACGTAAGAACTCTTCCTATTTACCATAGGTTCATATTTGCTCAATTCATTGAACAAACCAACCGTATCTTCTAATCTTTCTCTATCAATTTTATTAAGTATAAAATCAGGTAAACCTACGGCAATCAGATCCACCATTGTACCTGTGTCGATTGTTGTTCTCATATCTAGTAAAAGTTTTTCTTTTGTTATTGCGTAATCTAACAATGTGCCTTCTTTGAATTTATATTGCAGTGCATGTGTGACAGGGTTCCATACTTTGTTTGCAAATGTTTCACAGAATTTTTTTTTCCATATCGTCCATTCGGAGTTGATGGTTAACTTTATGCTCATTGAACTGTACCAATCGATACTATTTTTATCCATAAATAACCGAAGTATTTCTATTTTCTCTTCATCTGTGATTACATCAAATCGGATGCATTCTTTTTCAAAAATATCCATCCACTGGTTGGCATTCGAATGTTTGCTAGTAAATTTTTCAATCACAAACTTCTCTGCTACATATTTTAGGTTATGATGTTTTGTTGCCTCTGTATTTTCTACTAACTTCTCAAGCAATTTATCTAAAGTACCTGTTTCTTTTTGAAGAGTATAACACGGTTTTGCTTGATCCATTTCTTCTAGATATTGATCCTCGAACTGTAAATTACCATCCTCATCTATGTATGTTCTTTCGAGTTCTTCTGTCATTGTTAACCATACTCTCCTTATCTGGTACCTTTTCTTTATACTATGTTTTACTTTAGCATAAGCAGATGTTTTTTGTATTTCTGTAGGAAGACTCACTGATTGTAGCTCTTCTGGTATTGCATACACTTTATTGTCATTTGTGGCTATAGAGGTTATAGAGAGAATGTTCGACTTACCCAGGCAACAAAGTAAACTCAAAAAGAAGTTTCTCCATGTTCAGCAGACTTTTGTAAACAGAAATGACGTTTTATAAGGATATTCCAATGAATAAACTCTCAATAGTTGCTCTGTAAAAAAAGTTTTTATTTTTAATAATTACAAATAAAATTTATCATACATTAAACTTAATATTCCTAAAACATTTTTCTAAACACTTACCTGTAAAAAAAGAAAGGTCATTAAAAGTTTATTCTTAGGTAAGCATTTCTTAATAACATTTCAAATCGACTGCTCACAATATTTTAAATCAAATGTTTTATCATTCACTTTAACCATATGTTTTAATTCATAAATACAAATAACCTATCACTCACACACCTGCTTCCCCTTCTCTCACTCAAGTCCATAGCAAAAATTAAATTAATTAAGAAATATATTTTCTTTACATATACAGGGTGTTTCGTAATTGCACGGCACTATTTTAGGTACGTGTTCTCTAACAAAAAATAAACAAAAAAGTTCATATTAACATATATCTCAAACTCATTTATTAAACAGATATCAAAGGTTAAAGATTTATTATTTATTTACTGCATTAAGACTGACTGTACAACGTTTAACGTGTTTAATACTAAATAAAAGGTTTTAATCACCTGATAAACAAATGAACGATAAGCAATGACAGTAGTTGCTCATCTGTTTGTCTAGTTCTGTGTGTTTTAGTGTGAGTGAATCTTGTGACACAGTTCAATTTATGATTATCATGGGAGATACCACAAATTTATTCACTTTTGATGAGCAAACAGACATGCTTTTAACTTATGGCGAGGTACATACAAACGGTGCTGCTGCTGTTCGAAGATATCGTGAAAAATTTCCTAACGGAAGAATACCAAATCGTAAAACGTTTGAGGCCATTGAAAGACGTCTTAGGGATAATGGTACGCTAAACCCTATACGAGTGAACGCCGGTCGACAACGATTTCGACGAACTGCAAACGTAGAAGAAGAAATACTCGATGCTGTTCAGTTATCTCCTATTACTAGTACCAGAAGATTGTCACGTCGTTTCGATGTTTCCTCTACCAGCGTATGGCGAACAACAATTATATCCATTTCACGTATCAAGTAGGCAAGATTTGTTACCACAAGATTATAACAAGCGCAGAAATTTCTCCCAGTGGTTAATTCGACAATGCACACGAGATCCTAACTTCCTGAACTGCATTTTGGTTACTGATGAATCTTGCTTTACAAGAAACGGGATTCTTAATTTTCGAAATACCCATACTTGGGCCGAAGAAAACCCTCATACAACTGCTGTTGGACATTACCAACATACATTCTCTTTAAATGTCTGGTGTGGTCTTCTAAGCGACAAAATCACCGGCCCCTTCTTTTTGCCTCCTAGGCTGTCAGGTATATCTTACTTCCATTTTTTGCAAAATAATCTGCATGATATTCTAGAAGATATTCCGCTAGGCATTAGGCAAAGGCTGTGGTTTATGCATGACGGTGCTCCAGCTCACTTTTCTCATAGGTTCACTGATTATTTAAATGCAACTTATGGAGACCGATGGGTTGGTCAAAACGGACCTGTTAAATGGCCACCACGATCTCCGGATTTAATGCCATTAGATTATTTTGTGTGGGGCTGGATGAAGTCTATGGTTTATTCTGCGGCAGTTGACACGCAAGAAGAGCTAAGAAATCGGATCGTGGAAGCCGCAGTAACTATCAACCACCATCCTGATGCTATACGAAGAGCCAGAGAAGCATGGATTCGTCATGCTGAATGTTGCATTCAACAAAACGGAGGCGCCTTTGAACATTTACTCTAAATGTTGTAATAATAATAAATAAATAGTAATAATAAATCTTTAACCTTTGATATCTGTTTAATAAATGAGTTTGAGATACATGTTAATATGAACTTTTTTGTTTATTTTGTGTTAGAGAACACGTACCTAAAATAGTGCCGTGCAATTCCGAAACACCCTGTATACATAAAGTTAATTTAATATATTTTGCGCAAAATTTTCGACTTTCATCTCATAATTAATATTGAGGACTGGGAATTTTGAATTAGGATGAAAATATTTTATTTATCAATTAGATTTTAAAAATTGTATGTGGCTTGTAATAAGGGTAATTTAGAAAAGCTCGTGCAAAATCATCTTAACCTCATAAAGAAAAAAAAAATCTGAAAAAAAGCATTGTGTTTTTGGGTGAAACCATGTCCTTTCCCGCTTTTAATAGGGAACATATTTTAAGAGGGAAGAAAACTTCCAGAAAAAATGTATTTTTTTTTTTGTAAAACTGCAAAAGAAAATTAACATCTCTTGAGTCACTCTCATATTATCTCGAACAATTACATATCATATGTGACATTGGAGGGAAAGGGTAACCATGTAAAGAGAAAACGGGTTCGGTACATGTCACTAGCAACTACTGCTGTGTCATGCGAGCAAGCGAATAAAAAAAATGTACCATCGTACGCAGTTCTCTCGAATATTAAAGAAAAAAAAAAGGAAAAAAAATATATCGCTTTCGAACATAAGCTAAGATGTCCCTTGAAAAAGGAAAGGAATAAGGATAACAAAAGAGCGGAACGTGATTTTTAGGAAGATAAAAAAGAAGATTAATTAATTAATTTTAAAAAAATATGATATTATTACTCGATAAGATTATCCCTTAAATTTAAAATTAAAAAGTTATTTTCTCGTGAAAATGACTTTTTTCTTATCGATGTATCAGATATAACGTTCAACTGTGCTACAAAGTTTTAAATTAACTATGCTACTTATAAAGATTAAAGTCAAATATACAGTTAATCCTTCCATAGATTGATGATTCGTTGGAATAATTATATCTAACTCAACAATAGCGATTTTTCTGAAGAGTCTATTAAAGTTTCTTCATTCCATTCCTTGCGTATTTGTCACCTGCTTAATCCCATTGTTAATTTCTTCACGGATCTCTTACAGTAATCTAGAAGTGGTCTTGCACAAAGACAGTAGAGGAAAATTGGAAGACAATTGGCGAAAAAAAGTAATTAACAAAATACTATTTTGGTTTAGACGAGCGAAATATTATTATCAAATATGATTATATTTGTAAGAATTCGGTTAAATTTAAAACAGGAAAGAAAAAATGTTCTGAGAGCGCGAAAATGGTATCAAATTAAAATTAATATAGGTTTTCAATTTAAGTTATGGGACTTAATTTTTTTTAGGATAGAATTTTGATTTTATGGCGATAAATTTTTAGATTATTATGCCATTATTTTTTATTTATTCATAATTATCAGGCTGTTCACATCTAAAATTTCTTACTATTTTTGTTAAGAGTATTTGAAAAGATTGTTTTTTTTTTTTTAACGTTCTTTTATGCTATTAAGGCTAATCGGACGATGCTGCAGAGGGAGCCCTAAATTTTGCCTATCCAGGTATAATTGGAATAGGGATAGGATCATCGCACAGCCCCGGGATCTCCATTTTACGTCTCATCCGAATAACGAAGAAATGTTTACTCCTTAAAGATCTTATGATTACCTGGCTGGATGCGAACACTCGACCTTTGATATTTTAGGCTTGCTCTACACTACTACTACTCCACTGGTATGTACCACCTGGATTGAAGTGCTTAGATATAATTATTAAGGAAATACACATTCGAATATAAGTAATAAATAAAAGTAATAATAAAAGTTTTATCAATCAATTTGTTGATTAAATATGATTGAATTAAAATAAATTCATGATTATGAAACAGCAAATCAAAGTAAAGAACCAGGCTATTAATAGATCGTAACCCATATATTTCTAAAACACTTCATTAATCAAAACCAATGAGCATAATTAAATGACTACAAAATCACGACTCTGATATATGCTAGAGATAGAACTAGGCATTAATCAATCCCCTGGAAATAATAAGTTATTGGTTGGAAAGGAAAGCTTTCTCTCTATAGCCGGAGCTATATGGAATAATATTACTGATTTATGAAGGACGAAGGCTAATAAAGAACTGCGTACAGAAACTGGAAAGAAGGTTAAGATTGTCTCGACAATTTTCATGTAGCGATCTATTAGTATGAAAAGCAATAATGCCCCAAAGATTGTATAAAGGATCACGTGGGATGCCAAGAAATAGTTGGATAGATAGGATCAGCTGAGATTCCGAGCTTCAAACGGTAAGTTAATAATCAGTAATCCAAAACAGGCGGGAGTAGAGATAATGGAAAAATAAACGTTGCGATTGGGAAGGCCGCTATACAGAAAAGCTGGTTAAAGATATGCGTCTTAAAACCAATTAAAGAAACTAATACTTTCTTCCATGCTTTAATTATACCTTCATTTTTATCTCAATCAGGTAGTTCGTTAGATTTTTTGGGTGCTTAATTGAGGATTAATTAATTTGTGATGTCATATTCTTGTTTATGCATTGTTATTGCTAAGATTCTAACTCTACATGCGCGTTTTCCTCGGTGTCACTGTCGCAACTATCATTTAACGATTGTTAATAAATTTCAAAAATATACGTTTGGCAAATCTAAAAATTATTGCTTTTCGGGAAACCCTATTTTTCAATATTCGCATTTCAGAAGTGTGCATATTGGAATTTTTCAAGTTAAAAAAAGAAATACTCTGAGAAACTTCGACATTTTTAAACATACATTAATTAAAAATATTAATAATACATTAATTAAACATAAATTAATTACAATACATACATAAATGCAAATTGAAATTTTTCAAGTTCAAAAAAAGAAATACTCTGAAAAACTTAGACATTTTTAAACATACATTAATTAAAAATATTAATAATACATAATTAAAAATAAAATAAAAACATAGATCCACCCATGAAAAAAAAAAACATATAATAGTTTTCGTGGAAAAAAGTTTTATAAAAGAAATGGGACAACACTCTCATATAATGATTTTATATATGCTTATATACTCGGAGGTGGCGCAAAATAGAAAATTCCCAAATGATATCTTACTGATTACTGACTACGATTTTATTAGAGAACTATAGACTTTGAAATCGATAACGGGAACAGAAGATCCGTTTAGAAAATTGTACGATTTTCATAGTTTCTAGTGTTTAAAATTTAAAAATTTCTGCCGCCTCCGAAAAGGTTGTGATGTATTGACCATGTGTAACATGGCATTTAATATTTTAATTTAATACTTTTTATTAACAGTTGATCTGTATTCGCACTAAAATTATTCGTTTTATTGCATTTTTCCGCTTTTTAAACCATTTTGAATTTTGCAGTTTATTCATAAAAATCAGAAGGTAATTATTTCATACTTTTTAGCGCATTTGGTTTTACTAGTCCCTAGTTTCCGAAGTCGGTTTAATTTTTTTTATAAAAAGTTTTTTATTTCATACTTTTTAGAGGCGGGAGATAATTTGTATAAAGCCATACGCTGGTTTCTAAAAAATTTCGAAGTGTTTTTTTTTTTTTTAAACAGATTTTAAGTGCATTTGGTACTGGTTTCTGGTTTTCGAAGTCGTTTTTTTATTTTTTATTCAGCACCCCTTCTCGGCCATATAGCCACCTTTCAGGTGAAACCAAACTATTCTATCCATGGTGGTAAGGACGAGATTTATTGCGTGGATCACTCGCCAAATAAAAATTAACCCGCCCAGTTATATCCCGGGCATATGTATTATAACTATATTAACAGTCACCTTTTCAATTTTATAAATACGCACAGAAAAGTGGAAAAAACTAGTGCAGTGCTTACATTACAAAACTGTTAACAACCTTCCTACTTTGACTAGAAATGGAGTTTTTTGGGGGGAATGTGTTCCCAATTGGGAAGGGAACACAAATTCAAAAACTGAGTTGCAAAACACTTTGGCTTCAATTCTAGCGGAGTAGCCAAAAATGAAACAATTAATTACACATAGACTAAAATAAAACAATTAACCATCAGAGATGGAATTGGAGGTGAAAGAAAATAATATTGAAATTATTTAGCAGGACGTATTTTTTTCATGACTGGACATATCCATAATATTTTTTTCTTAATTTTCGAACCACATTTAAGCTTATTTAATAGTTTCTTGTTTTCTCAAAATCGATAATTTGGCGCTTACAGCCTTTTTCCTTTATACTCCTCAATAGTTGCAGAAACAAAATTAAAAACCGTTAACAGTAATCCGGATAAAATTACTAGAGTGTCACTCCAGAATGAAGAATCCGCACAAGATTTTATGATTACGTTGTATATTAATATCCGACAGTAACCGAGTGTATCCGGAAGAAGACAGAGGTGCCTGAATCCTTTGTTAAGGCCCCTAAATCAACTGAAAATAAGCTTCTCCAGGAAGAATTGAATTCCTTTTTAATGGGCATAGCAATTGGAAGTCGAAAATCAAAATCTAATTTGAATCAATAATGGCCACCATTTTAAATTTAAACGATCGTTCCGGAACTTAAAGAAGTCTTAAAAATCTGCTTTCTGAAAGGTTATCAATGCTCGACCTTTATTGGAATTCCATGAATGTGTAGTCTCATGGTTATGGTGTACATCCATCGTTTAGACCTATATTTAGGATTTCTACTATTTCCGGTTTTTATAGTAGCTTTAATCTCCTTAAATCCATAAAATTAAAGTTCATGAGCAGTTTGTTAGTTATCGACGTGTTTTAATAGCGTGTTGGAGCACATACCTTATGTTACTTATGCTAAATGTTTTTCCAATAAGTAAATATATTGAGCGATAATTAAATAATTATTTTCATGTTTTTTCCCAATAACTTCTTAAATAAATTAGTAACCCAAAATAGGTTTTAATGGGACCACCTCGGTAAAATACTCTACAAGATGCAAAAGATTTCGTTCCAATTGGTCCACCCATCTCGGAGTAATCAGTGAACATACATAGAAAAAAAAAAAAGCACATATGTATCGAATTGAGTAACCTTCTCTTTCGAAGTCGGTTAAAAACGAATATCTTTGACTTAAGACTGGCACCAGGTCCGAAATATAAATAAGCACTAATTTGAGAGTGTTCATTCTATAAATTAAACATTTCAAACGGTTTTTTTAATTAAAACTTTGAAAGATTCGAAACTGTTACACTTAATGTAATAATAATACAAAATTATAAGAATACATACTATATACACTAACAACTAAATATATTGTATTAAAATTTAAAACTAATAAAATGTTCTCTTTAAATAATAACTAAAAAATGGTAACTACGCATTCCATGTTGTGTGTGTTTTCGACTTTTTAAAACTTATTTGTATTCCTCGTGCATTTTCCAGGGAGTGAAACTTTAACAAGAAAATTAACACCTAATGCTAATGAACAGCGACAATTGTAATTCATTTGTGTGAATAAACCGTTTGCGATAACATATATTATTAGTAGGAAATGAATGATGAAAACAAATAAGGATAATTACTGAATAATAATTAAATTCAACTGTAGCTGTGGCATGGGTGATTCCCTGTCTACAGACAATTTTTTTAATAGAATTCGAATAATATGCCCTGGATTGGATATATATATATATATATACATGGAGTCATAAGTTCTCAACACGATGTATAAACTTATTGTTACTAATTGAAACAATGTAAAAAATTATATCAAAAGAATGCTCTCATATTTTAAAATTTGATGGAACATTTGTACCAAATTTCCTCGCTTCTTGTAATAAGTGCACTCTTATTACCTTTTATATATTTTTTTACCAACCAACCCCCCCCCCCCCCAATTTTTTTTGGGCCTGCTGCTAATTTTGATCTTCTATATAGTGTTCATACCATATTTCATCATAAGTATTATAACAAAATCGTATATTTTCACCTTCGCCCCCCCTCCCCTAAATAATGACGAAAATAAAAACATATCATTCCTTCATTCATCCAATCATAGTTTCAAAACCTAACAATTATTATTGAAATACTTATAACTGACAGTTATAAATCGTTTGTTTCCCAAAAAAATGGGCAGTTCCATATATAATTTTATGTTGATATTTATTAGTGTAGGCAAAATCGTATTTCCTTCTTATTTAATTTTTAAAGGCATGATCTTTCTTTGCAATAAGGTGCCAACAATTTATTTCTAGCATGAAAACATTACGCCTTAAAAAAAGAAAATCTGTAATTTTTTCAAAACTTTGAATTTGGAACATAACACAAAGGTGTGTTATTTATCAGTGCAGGAAAATACACTCTTATCTTCAATCATTATATTATTATTATAAATGTTTTGAAAATATATAACTAGCATTATTAACTAAAAATCTTATATTTATGTAAAAATGAATAAAAGAAATTTATTATTTAAATCATGATGATACATTTTTTTTTCGCATTCATCTTTTGTTTGAAAGAATAAAAATGACTGAAGATCGCACTTGTTAATTAGCAGTAGTTCATAAAATCTTTATCATTAGTAGAGAGAAGTTGGCAGTACTGACCTTGAAGGTAGGAAGCTGCTGCTGTCAGTAGCGGAACAGCGAGGGCCAGGAGAAGGCATGAGGACATTATAGTTGGGCACTGAGGGCATCGCTTCACTTTCGATCTCGGTGAGTGAGAGTTGGACTCCCACCTCCCCGTGGAGGGGTATCTAGGGCAGCTACGTCATCTAATCACCATTTTAAGGGAGCCTTTAAGGGTCCAAGGGCCCTATGACGGAAACTCCTTCATCCCCAGCGAATAGAATTAGCTAGACCTTAATGGGTTTGATATTCCGTTGCCAACTGGTGAGGTACATTTAAATCACAAGCCATTTCATGTGGCAAAACAAGTTTGCTGAGGCCGAGACGGAAATCAATGATTTGGTTTCCCTGTAATTCGTTTATTATTTAAGAAAACGGCAAACTACCAATCAAAGGTTTCATTATCCTCTGCACTCTACAGCCATGTTTCGTCGTGACCTGATTCCTCAGTTTATCTATGTGTTATATCTGTACATATTCATAATAGCTTAGTAGTTGCAACTATCAAATACTATCTTATATAATTATAAGACAAATCTTTCATTAGTAATAACAAATTCGAGCAATACATGACGGATTATTTTCGGACAGGTCAATAAATGCCAAAAACGCCGCATAACAACATCCATGTTCTCTTTCACAATATGGTTTTTGATATTAAAACCTAGCCTAATCGATTATAACATAACAAACCTAGACAAAGCAAGACGCACCTCTCTTGAGCAATCTTCCCAACCGCCCTTCTGCATCAAACTAAAGAGTTTGCTGTAACGATGTTCTTTAAGGCAAAAGTAGCGACGCCAGCGCTATTCGAATTCGGCCTGCATGAGCTGAAAGGTTTTTCTCGTGCCGACACGGGAATGTTCAAGGCAAGTGCCTAAGTATATGGACCGTTACATTCAGGCTAAACGTAATTAACCTATAGGATACTATAGATAGTTTAAACGCTAAAAATGACTATTTACATAATAATAATAATAATAATCAGAGGTTTAAATTTACCGTTCATATAAGAAAAAAAAATGAACAACTAATGAAACCCCCCTAGTAGCTTCTTACAAGAGCGTATAAGATGCTGGAAGCACCTTATCTCCGCGGCTGCTGGCAGTATGCTGTCAATATATGTCAATTCACGCTCGACCTGACAATATACTGTCGAAGGTGGAGGAGATGTCGAAAAACGGTAGCAACTTTGCCCTCCCATCAACATCTCTGCGCACTCTCAGCGGAGTATCATCGGTTCTTCTGTCACTGGTCGTAAACTATTCATCATGAGGTTCTCCAAAACCGGGAGAATTTCTTACTAATATTATAACTTTTAGTAGACAAAACTTCTTCGAACTTTGTATTGTGTTTACTATGGAATTGTAGAGTTGTTTTATAACGGTTTCATTAAAATAGGGAAGAGTGGGGATGGGGGTAAGAGGGAGGCGTGGGAGAATTTCTTACTAATATTATAACCTTTAGTTGACTAAACTTGTTCAAACTTTGTATTGTGTTTATTAGTGGATTGTGGAGTTGTTTTATATCAGTTCATACTTCATTTTATATTAAATTATCATGTAAAATGTTTAATTTATACCTAACAAAAAGAACTCTTTTAATGCTCTTCAAAATTACTCACACTAAGTAATCATTTAATAAGTCATCACTAGAGCATTTGTGAATATTGGGTACAATATTTTTTTATAATTTAATAAACACGACATTTTAAAACACAACATTTAGATAATAGGGTCATTCCATATCAAAGTGGGGTTGCGGTCCAAAGTGGTTGCTGGATCATTTTAGAAAAAAATTATGATTTTACCACCAATTACGTATGGAATTAGTAGTTCAAATCATTTTTTTAAAAATTTTTAGGATCAACCGTTTCAGAATGGCAGCCATTTTTGTTTCACCTTTCAGACCGATTTTTGAGTTTTTAAGCTCTCACAGATAATTCATTTTCTCAAGACTGGTAAGTCATAGACTAATAATTCAAACACAATTGTTTTCCTTGAAGTCTGTTCTATATTTCGTCTTCTCGTATATACTTTACCTAATTGTTTTTAAGAATTTTTAAAGTTCAAATTTTTTAATTTTTTGTTAACTTTAGGCTCTAATATCTCTGGTGGGCTAGTTAATAAAAATCTCATTTTTTTACACGTTATGCTTACATGCAACATAAACCTACTGTAAGAAATTCCAACCTGTATATTTGAGTACATTGGTAGCTACGAATTTTTGAAAATGGTCATTTTTGTGCTTATTTAACAATGAAGAAAAACTCATTTTCTCAAGACTGGTAAGTCATAGATTAATAATTCAAACTCAATTGTTTTCCTTAAAGTCTGTTCTATATTTCGTGTTTTCTTTATTATTTCAATATTTTGAAGTCCAATACTTGAAAAGTGCTATTAAAAAAACTGCTTTAAATTCTCAAAACACCGTTTTCGAGGGTAAGTTCTGGGTATAAGGGCTTGTACATCAAAGCTGATTTTAGGCATGATAATAAACCTAACTAAGTAGCTTTCATTAAAAGTACTTTTAACCCGTATATTCTTTTAATTATTTTATTTTATATTACCCGTATATTATTTTATTTTTTTATGAATTTTTAAACTTCACATTTTTTAATGTTTGTTAACTTTAGGCTCTAATATCTCTGGCGGGCTAGTTGATAAAAATCTCATTTTTTTAAATGTTATGCTTACATGCAACATAAACCAGCTGTATGAAGTTTTAACCCTGTATACTTAAGTACTTTGGTAGCTACGAATTTTTGAAAATGGTCATTTTCGTGCTCATTTAACAATACGTAAACTTGATCATACTTCATTAAAATTTTACTATTTGTGAATTTTTTACTTTTAATAACCCTTATTATTTATGGTGGTAAAATTATAATTTTTTTCTAAAATGATCCAGCAACCACTTTGGACCACTTGATATGGAATGACCCACTATACAATTAAGAACGCAAAAAAACAAAACATATGTGCACATTTACATAAGAATATAATAAGAATGTTCACTGGTAATAATTTGAAGTGTATACAATAGTGTAATAAAAAGAACACGTTTTAAAATACACATATTGCTAAGTAACCATCTGGGTTTTACCTCAGGTATCAAACTGCTAACCCTTTGGAACAGACCCGGTTCCGACAGAAATTTTACACGTTCTAAAACATCTGAATCATCGGATGAGGTCTCTTCATTGCTTTCATTGGTTTCGTCTTCTCTATTTTCTTCACAGGAAACAAACAATCTTTTTAGGCCTTCCATTACATCTCTTGATAAGTGTTTTCTTGTTTTCTTTGGGAGGAGTGAAATAAAATACCTTTTAGAATTGAAGGCTTTAATTGACATTATATGAACACATGTTTAAATAAATAGTAAGATAACATTATATAAAACACTAGCTGACCCGACAAACGTTGTTTTGCAATATAAGTTATTTCTAGTAATTAAATGTTTAATATTTATGCGACTTGTCCCTTCCAGAACATTATCGGATATTGGATAGCGTCACATGACCGGTGTGTATCGGCAATGAACTACAGATTATTATTTCTTCCACGAATCACAATTTCTTGTGCACCTGTGTGATCCCCAACGATGATTCCAGCAACCTCGTCAATAACAGGTGCATTGAATCTACGAATGTGCTCTCCAGCCGGTGTTTTATCAAGATTAATGAAAATAGCGTGATTATCGCTTTGTAATTAGTGCATGTGTGATTTGAATATTTTTAACAATGCATTGTGTTCATTCAATAGAGCGTCCAGCTCGCCAACGATGCATTTGGCAAAAAATGAATCAAGGTTATTGTAGTCTCACATTCACAGGATTGGTATGTGCGCTTCCGGAATCCTCGCCGCCCATAAAGTAGATCTGTAAAAATTTATGTGGTTCGTTTGGCATTGGCAGCAATGAGCCCATTTTAGGATAAGCTTGGCCTCAGATTTTGAATGGAGAAATGTATTGTTGACCATTTGTATTAGTATTTCGAACTATTTCTGTTGCTCCAAATGATGTCATTTGAAAGCATGAATTGAATATTCGAATTGACTTCAGGAACAGGTTAGAATCTGGATCCGTGCTGATAAGTAAACCGTTCAATGGTTCAGGTGGTGTTTCAATTTCGGGTAGTTGTACCATTCCTGACGCGCAACACATCCCGGCTGGCTAATTTTTGAATTTGAGAGCATACAATGCGGGCATTCCCTGAATATTCCACCTGTCCCTGTCCTATACCTGTCCACAGCACCCATTACCACTTTTGAATGAGCATAATATTCAATATCGGACTCATACTGGAATGCTAGACGCAGGAATGAATTAGATGTAAATGCTGTACCTGCATGATGTAAATGCTGTGCTGTATGATGTACCTGTTGGCGTTGTTGCTCATTTGTTCTGTGTCTATTGACTGGAAAACAGCGCGATTGTCGTTGTTCTAATTTTATTATTTCATTGCGTTCAGCTCGAGTATCCTCTGAAAGTCCTTGACGCAATTGCGCCAGGATCACACGCGCATCAATATTTTGTTGCTGGATTTGTTCTTCGGTTCTTTGAACTCTTCTATTTCGCATGCTTCTAGATCTACTTGTATTACGGCTCAGATTAGCCCCTTTGCGTTTTGTTGCCATTTTTCACTGTACAAAACACACATAAATAGAAATAATTGAATTACTTAATAATGAAAAACACTATAGTATTAATGCATTTAATCTTTGATAGTACACACATAAATATACATATACATGTAATTATTACGACTGTTTTACGAAAGCGAAACATTTTATTTATAGAAATGGTGGAAAAAAAAATCTGTGGAGTTAGAGCTCTTAAAAGAGAATACAATAAAAAAAAAAAATTGCCTAATTGTAATAAAAATCTAACTTTCATCGAATTTTTTTTTACCATTTGCAACAACATTTTCGATATAAAAAAAAAATTATGGATTTTATAATAAACTAGCTGTATATCCCGGTTTCACCCGGAATTTCATTTTTCTAATAAACGTGAACAAATTTAAAGTGAAATCATGACGATTTTTATAACAATAAAGAATATACATAGAAACTGGCTGAAGTTATGAAATTTTAATATGGACAGATGTTCGCACCTAGTAAGAAAGATCCACTGAGCGAAATTTGGGGAATTTAGGACAAACGGTATGGAGTTT
Organism: Aelia acuminata; assembly: GCA_911387785.2. NCBI lineage: Eukaryota > Metazoa > Arthropoda > Insecta > Hemiptera > Pentatomidae > Aelia > Aelia acuminata. The sequence goes on from OU426982.1 coordinate 77,827,012, forward strand.
TATTAAGAAAAAACAAACTAACAGAAATTCATCTTTGAGCTGTATAACCCGGTTTGATCGGGGAATTTCATTTTTCTAATGAAACGGTTGATTTCGTAAAAAAACATTGTAAAGTGAGTTCATTACGATTTCTATAACAACAGAATTTCAACTTTATTTATAAGAAGATGTATAAGAATAATTTATACTTATAACACAATTGCCGCGGGGATAACTTACCAATTGATAATTGATCAGTTATCGAGCGGGAAGAAAAATTATTAAATAACTATTAAAAAATAGAGGTTGGTGATAGAAGGGTGAAAATTTAGGGTCGTATGTATGTTTTGAAGCCACATTATAAAAAAAAAAAAAAATGTCCAAAAAATAAAAAAAAATTTTAGGGGTGGACAACCCTCATCACTTAGGGGTATGAAAAATAGATAGTAGCCGATTCTCAGACCTACTGAATATGCATATAAAATTTCATGAAAATCGGTCAAGCCGTTTCGGAGGAGTATGGTAACTAACATTGTGACACGAGAATTTTATATATAAGATTAGAACAAGGTGGTTACAAACATGCAGTATAGTAGAGATAATAAATTATATCATCTCAAGGAGTCTTCTTAATGATATTACCGGGTCTGAAGATAGCATTAGTCTACAAAATAAGTCTTCTACATTCAGTCTCCTACTTGCTTTTCTTGTGAATAATTGCCTGTAATTTCTAATATCTTTGTTTCTAGCCTTTTGAGCCTCTTCTGATAGTTGCCCGAGAGGCAATACGGAATTTTTCATAACTATAGGTCCATGTACTAGAATTTTATGTACAGTAGGGGTCATCAGATACCAATTGTACTTTTCTTCGTAGAGTGTACAAGTTGTGGAGCAATATTCTTGAAAGTCATCAATATTAACCTCTCTGCTACTAGAAAGAGAAAATAAAATTACTGAAAATCTTCTTATTGGGGGCTGTAGCCCCTCCCTTTGGAAAATTTTTCGTCATTAAAAGGTAGAATTTGACTTTCCTTAAAGTAAGGAAGCAAGCTAAAGAACAAATAATATGCAGAACAAGTAGAATTTTAGTTGTGGGAAAGGAACATAAAGGTAAAAAAGCTGATTGTCAGATCCAAATGAAGGGCTGTGAGGCTGCAGCCCCCCCCCTTTAGAACTGCAGCCCCCCCTTTTCAGTCGGCTGGATCCGCCCATGGATATGACCGCCAGGCCTTGTATAGGTTTCAAAGTAAAGCCGGCGTCAATCACCGGACTGTCTATAGACTTGACAACAGCCATGAGTTCCCGCCTGGTTACGCAATAATTATGCTCAGGTTTTGATAGCGTCTTGCTGAAATATCCAATAACCCGTTCCTGGCCCTCCTGCAATTGTGATAAAACCCCACCAATGTCTTCTTCGCTGGCGTCTGTCTCGAGGATGAATTTGCCCCCTGGAACTGGGTAGTACAATATTGGAGCCGAGGTCAACCGTTCCTTCAAGGCGTCAAACGCTTCTTGATACTCGCCCTTCCAGCTGAAGGGTCTACCTTCTTCAGTCAATCGACTCAGAGGCTTCGCAATGTCCATAAACTTCCTTATATATCGGCGGTAGTAGGAACAAAGGCCCAGAAAACTTCGGATCTGTTGTTCATCGGCAGGGGTAGGCCATTGCAGGACCACCTCAATTTTCGCTGGGTCGACCGCTACACCTTCTCCGCAGGCGACGTGTCCTAAATAGGTGACCTTAGTCTGGAAAATATGACACTTCTTAGCGATGAGTGTCAAATTTGAGTTAGAATTTGAAAGTCAGAAACAAATTAAAATTTAAGCTGGTAAATTTGTCTTTTATTTCCGCCGATTGGCTTACTAATTTTTCATGTATCTCAGCCGATTGGCTTGCTTTTTGTTTAATGTCTGTTTGGGGACCTGGGCCCTTTTTCTAGCGTCCGTTTTAATCTTGCAAGCTAATACTCAAACGCGACAGCCCATGCTTCTTGTTGAGCCAACCTGTCATTCATCTCATCGGATAAGTTATTCAGCTTTTTATTCATTTCGCCAGAGAGGTTGGCCAACCTTTCATTTACCTCAGCAGACTGGCTGGCTAACTTGTCATTAAGTGCATTAACGTCACTAGACAAGTTAGTAAACTTGTCATTTATCTCAGCCGATAGGCTGGTCAGCTTATCGTTTATTTCCGCCCTCTGGCTTGCTAATCTGTCATTTATTTCAGCCGCCAAATTGGAATTATGGCTGGATAACTTATTGAGCTAAGGGGACTGGCTTTTGAATTGGTCATTTAACCTATTTATTTCTACCGAAAAATCATTTAAAGGGGCTTTTAAAGAGCTATCCACAAACTCCATTGTATCAGGATTTACGCCTTGACTCAAGTAGTACTCACTTAACGGAGCCAATAAGATCGTCTTCCTACCTGTAGTGTCTATGTCAAGCTCTTCATATTCTCTCCTCAACTCCCCTACTTTAAGTTCTCCAATTCGTTTGCCTGACTTTTTCTTTCCTTTAAACCCCACAGCTGACACCAGTTGTAACACTTGAGTTAACAATCTTTATTGTTTATATATGCTATGGATGATGAATCTGAAATGGAGGATTTTTTGATATCCCAAAATATCTCCTATTTCTTTCACTAACACCAGCCAGACATCCACAGGTACAGGACAGTAAATGCACACAAATTTAAAACGACTTCAGGCAAGACTTAAGACAACTAACTTATAATAAACTGGACTGTATCAAATAAACTAGGAGTTGTGACTACTGAGAACAGATTTCTAATTGACTAATTTCTAAACATGCTATGTAAATTCACTAAACTCCTAAATGCAATCTGTACAGTCAAGAGTTTGCTTTTGTTTTGTGGTAAATTTCATATAATTTTGCTTGAAAACCAATAATATTTTAAGCAAGCATGATCTCCTAAAAAAATTTTGGGAGATGGCTAAGTCGGGAAGAAACAAATATAGGTAAGCCTCTTAGACAGAAAAAGGTATAAAATGAAGATTACAAAAAAAAAAAATCTGGTGCGTGCGCGCAACACACAACTTTCACTTACCAACTTACTTAGATTAGAAATTAATGCGTTTTGTTAATTGTCATTTCTCAAATGAACAGACAGACACAGACACACACACACACACACACACACACACACACACACACACACACACACACACACACACACACACACACACACACACACACACACACACACACACACACACACACACACACACACACACACACACACACACACACACACACACACAGACACACACACACACACACAGACAGACACACACAGACACACACACACAGACACACACAGACACAAACAGACACACACACACACACACACACACACACACACACACACACACACACACACACACACACACACACACACACTCACACACTCACACACACACACACACACACACACACACACACACACACACACACACACACACACACACACACACACACACACACACACACACACACACACACACACACACACACACACACACACACACACAGACACACAGACACACACAGACACACACAGACACACACACACACACACACACACACACACACACACACACACACACACACACACACACACACACACACACACACACACACACACACACACACACACACACACACAGACCATTTCGCGGGACTTGGTTAATTGGACTCAGGGGACCCCAAAACGTGTATTTCCGTTGAAAATCGGAAGTCGAAATTTTTCACGATCGCAATACTTCCACTTACTATATATTTCATATATAGGTAAGTGAAAGTAAAAAACACGTGAAAATGTTACAAACTTTATTAAGTAAAGTCCCCCCTCCGGTTAATCAATTTTGATGAAATTTTTACAGTCATATCTCGGGTATATTAATACATCAAATACTCAGTTTAATCAAAATCGTTAGAGCCGTTTTTGAGAAAATAAAAAAAAACCTAAAAAGTTATTAAGTAAAATACCCCCTCCCTTTAAGTAATTTTGATGAAATTTATGCTGTCACATCGCGGGCCTATACCTACACTAAATACCCAATTTCAGGGTCGCACGGTTTATAGTTTTTGAGCTAGTCTGTTCACACACAGACACACACACAGACCATTTCGCGGGACTTGGTCATTTCGACTCAGGGGACCCCAAAACGTGTATTTCCGTTGAAAACCGGAAGTAGAAATTTTTCACGATCGCAATACTTTCCTTACTATATATTTCATATATAGGTAAGTGAAAGTAAAAAAATCTGGTGCGATGCGCGCAACACACACTTACGAACTTACTTGGATTAGAAATCGATAATATGTAAACGCCATTCCTCAACTTCACACATTTTTCCCCATTTAAGTATATACTTATATTTGTAGATCTCCATAAGTTATAGAGTATCTGTATAGCAAAATTTGGTAATTCTCAGCACTTTTCGATTCATTATTGCTAATTTATATATGAAGGGACTAATTTCATCAACAGTCGAGTTTTTTTACTGCTTGCTTGTTTTTTACTAAGAGTTGCTTTTTGCAAATGTATCGTGAAGGTGAATCGATAGGTGTATTCACGTCTCTTATGCCTTTCTGGAAATCAAGAACGATTACTGTTCCTCTAAAATCGCTTTATATTCTTTTCAAAAATTTATTATGTAACAAAAGTATACATATTTCCATAGGTTAAATGATGGTCAGGATTTTCAGTTTACAATGATTTTATTGTGGTAAGCCAACGTTTCGATCCAACTTGTGGATCTTCATCAGGGCTACTGAGTCCAGGTGGTTACTCCCATTTTTCCCACCTCCACAAAAACCTCGCTAACAAGGAACAATCACTAATTTTTCAATTAAAATGCCGTAAATCATCTATAATACCTAAATTTATGAGTATCCACCTGGACTCAGTAGCCCTGATGAAGATCCACAAGTTGGATCGAAACGTTGGCTAACCACAATAAAATCATTGTAAACTGAAAATCCTGACCATCATTTAACCTATCGTAATTGAAGAACAGTTGACTATCTCTCACCTCTACTATACATATTTCCGTATTTTCATAATACGGTTAATAAAATTTTGGCTGTCATATATACACACATCACATACCAACTTTAATCAAAATCGTTAAAGCCTTTTTTGAGTAAAAAAAACACGTGAAAATGGGACAAAATTTATTAAGTAAAGTGCCCCCTCCGTTTGACCAATTTTGATGAACTTTGGGCTGTCGCATCACGGGCATATTCATACATCATATGGTATACCCAGTTTGATCAAAATCGTAAGGCCGTTTTTGAGTAAATAAAAATAAAAAAAAACACGTGAAAATGGGACAACATTTATTAAGTAAAGTGCCCCCTCCAGTTAATCAATTTTGATGAAATTTTGGCTGTCACATAGCGGGCATATACATACACAAGTTACCGAGTTTGGTCAAAATCGTTAAAGCCGTTTTTGAGTAAACAAAAAAACACGTGTTAATGAGACAACACTTATTAAGTAAAGTGCCCCCTCCGTTTATCCAATTTTGATGAAATTGCGGCTGTCACATCACGGTCATATACATACATCAAATACCAAGTTTGATTAAAATCGTTAAATCCGTTTTTGAGTAAATAAAAAAAAACACGTGAAAATGGGACAACATTTATTAAGTAAAGTGCCCCCTCCAGTTAATCAATTTTGATGAAATTTTGGCTGTCACATAGCGGGCATATACATACACAAGTTACCGAGTTTGGTCAAAATCGTTAAAGCCGTTTTTGAGTAAACAAAAAAACACGTGTTAATGAGACAACACTTATTAAGTAAAGTGCCCCCTCCGTTTATCCAATTTTGATGAAATTGCGGCTGTCACATCACGGTCATATACATACATCAAATACCAAGTTTGATTAAAATCGTTAAATCCGTTTTTGAGTAAATAAAGAAAAACACGTGAAAATGGGACAACATTTATTAAGTAAAGTGCCCCCTCCAATTAATCAATTTTGATGAAATTTTTAATGTCGCATCGCGGGTATATAGATACACCAAATACCGAGTTTAATCAAAATCGTTAGAGCCGTTTTTAAAAAAAAAATCGAAAAAAAACCTAAAAATTAGACAAAATTCTTTAAATAGAGTACCCCCTGCGTTGGACCATTTTTGATGAAATTTTTGCTGTCACATCGCGGGCATATACATACACTAAATACCCAATTTCAGGTCTGTGCGGTTTATAGTTTTTGAGCTAGTCTGTTCACACACACACGCACGCACGCACGCACGCACGCACACACACGCACGCACTCACGCACGCACGCACGCACGCACACACACACACACACACACACACACACACACACACACACACACACACACAGACCATTTCGCGGGACTTGGTTAATTTGACTCAGGGGACCCCAAAACGTGTATTTCCGTTGAAAACCGGAACTCGAAATTTTTCACAATCGCAATACTTTCCTTACTATATGTTTCATATATAGGTAAGTGAAAGTAAAAATGAATAATAGGAACTTAATTTAATTCACATACATAAATGTTCCATTTTTTTATAAAAATTAGATCCCTTAGTTATTCCGCTAAGGCTTATTCTTTAAAAATTTCGGGGGGGGGGGGGCGTAGATCGATCCCTGATCCCTCCTTCATTTCCAGGGACCATGCATGACTTTAAGGGATGAAGAAAATAAAAATTAAAAATAGTGTGTATATTTAATTATTTTAATTTTTGTATTTTGACTACAAACACAACGGTTTGAATATCAGACATATATTCATATGTCTCTCTCTGTGCAACTCTTCAGTTGCATAAAATTCCTACTATTTTATCTTATTTTATTATATTAAAAATCAGTAACTCCTACTATTTTATCTTAATATGCAAAATTTAAGAAATACATTTGACCATTTCACTCCTTTGTAACCAAGTGTATATAGTCAAACTTCAAAGTTAATCAATATATACAAAATAAAAATGAAAAACAAGGATTCATTAAAAATGTATAAGCCTTAGATAATTTACTATAAGACGCATAGATAAAATAGGGATAAATAATCAAATAAATAAATTCCTTTAAAATTAAAATATATTATTAAAATCAACAATTAATAATAATAAAATATATATGAGCAAATAACAAATTCATCACCCTGACATCCAATTAAGGCCTCTTTTTATATAACAGTGGTTTCATTTTCACAGACTTAGTTATTGTAAAGTACAAAAACATAATAAAAACTTTTTTATTTAACCTCCCTATCATAAAATACAGAATACAGTATAAAAATTTAGAATTTTGTGAGCCATACTTATATTCTCTTACATGAGTGGGTATGGAATCAACTTATATAAAGTAACATATGGTAAAAAAAGATATTATAGATCTAATTTGAGCAATATTATAATTTATAAGGTTCTTTCTACTTTAGGTCCTGAATAATTTGATCTTGATGCATAAATCCTCTGAAGAACAGCTACAACCATCTCTCTCAAGGACTGAAATAGGAAATACAAATAATTAAAAAGACAATGGCTACCTTATCATAAACTCAAAAGTTTTGCTTAAACACACACTTATTGAATTAAATAATTGCTGAAAGAAAATTAAAGGAACAAATTTAAATTACAAAAGATAGAAGATAGAAGTCGAATTCCCAAATAAACTGAAATAAACATTTACATGCCTTAAGCATGAACTTTAAGCATGAAACATTTAAATTATTGATTATGACGGTCATTTCGGCGTTTTTGGTTTCCGGATAGCTGCATTATAGCCGAAGTTGTGAATTTTTAAAGTTTTTCTCTCAATTTTTTTTAATTTAAGTGTTTTATTTATAATTTTTAATTTCATTTAATTGAAAATGGGACCTAAGAAGAGGAATGATGATTTTTTAAATGAAAATTCCCATACCCACAATAAGTTTCACTTTCAAAGGAACTACTCTTCACTTTTTATACTTCAAATTCATTCAGAATTGTTTAGTTATAAATTTAATAGATCATTCTTAGAAATTCTTAATTTATTTTTATAACAGTAATATGAAACATAAAAAAAAAAAAATAACGAAATGAAAGGTAACAGCCCTTTAAACTGGTGCGTTACGGGATAAACTCTTTGGCGACTCTGATGGCCAAGAACATCCTGGGAATGTACCGGCTCAATGATGACCCAAAACCCTCTGGCCACCTGGTTCAGCTAGAGAATATGGGGTTGGCGTTGAATGTGTTAAGGAAGCAGTAAGCCATGAACTACTTATTAGTTTTATAAATGTATATACATATGTTTACAAAATTAAAATTAATTATTTAAAATACAGAAATCAATTATTAAGAACAACTCAACGGACAAAGCACTGATTAAAATTTAGCATATCCATATTATATTTATTTGGGATTAATCATTTTAACATGAAAAACTTAATAATAGTCCAACCAATCGTTTAATCTACTTGCTTGACCATAAGCACAACAAACATAAAAAAATCAAAGGATTAAAGTTTAATATTTGTACCTGGGGTTTACAATGTTCTTCAAGCCATGTAAAAATAAAGGCTGAGAGTTCAGAAAAATTGTTAACTGAAACTGTACTGAAAGTGATAAAAAGCTGTTCTAAAATGCTTTGGAACTAAAAAACAAAAAACAAAAATATCTTAAGGGTGAATCAAGAATATTTTATAATTGGGATAATTAATTTAATTAGTAACAGGATATAAAATTTTACCACATGAAATTTTAATTCGTCAGACACCCTATTATCTGCAAGACCTGGCTGGTTTTGCTGAGACTTTACCATTTGCTCATAGTTAGCCTTCATAATTTGTAATGCTACTACTTCCTTACGAAGAGCATTACGCTCTTCTTCTTGCTTCTTTTTTTGCTGTAAAAGGAACTTAACACAAAATTTCATGAATGGAACAGTTGCTGCTGACGAGCTTCATGTATGAATATATCAACAAAGTACCTGGATATAATCAATTGATTTTTGCAAGACAGTAGCTTTACTCATTTTATATCCAGAAATATCCGATTGTTGACAAGCAGGTATCAGCCCTTGAAGGGAATCATATCCTTTCTTAATAGCATCACGTCTCTTTTGTTCTGCTTGTGTGTGAGCTTCTCTTCTCCTGTCTTTGTAAGGAAGAGTGGAACCTTTATCTTCACTCTCATCATCATCTAACATTAAATATTAGAAATAAATTCACTGTATATCATAGACTAAGGTTACTTAAAATTACAAATAAAAGATTAATATTAAAACTTATACCATGGCCACTACTACTACTCATTTCTGTCAAAATCACATAAGTTTAATTTAAAAACTTTGATTGGTGACTATTTTACAGATGATGAATTTTCAACATCTCCAAACATAATATCTATTAATTGAAGCACTTTACAAGAATATAGGTTCTATAACAAACCCACACAACATAAAACTTATTTGAGCACAAAATAACCTTACCCCTATCATAACCTTCACAGAACCTTGTTGACATCCTTTGTTAACATGAGCTCACTAATATTTTTTATCTTATCTCATAATTTCAAGGACTAAAAATCTGATATGGAAGAAATAAAACATTTTAAGGACATTTAATATTAATATAACCTTGATAACTAATCATGGCTAACTTAATACTCAAGAGGAATTATTAATTTACATGAAAATGGATTATTAACAGATTAAGGCAACAAATTATAGTAAGTTATACAGGATAGACAGGAAAATAATACAATATTTTTTAACAATAGTTTAATAAATAAACATTTATATACACAGTAGTAACAAAAGTCAACATCATTTATAATTTTTTTTCCGGTAAAATATCACAAAACATTATCAAAACATATAAATAGCTTTATGAGTTCTCATTCACTGAATTCATATTATTTCTGATTTGTAAAGACATTGCTCTCTGAAACTCCAAAAGATTATGTCTTTGAAAGAATGCCTTGCCATATTCAAAAGTGGCAACCATTATAGCACAGGCAGGAGCCACTTTTACAATCCTTGGAATAAGTCCAGTAAATAGACCTTGAACCCCATTCTTCTCATAAATGCTCAGAATAACAGAGAAAGTTGACTGACCAAGGAACTTCGGTGGTTCTAGAATAAAAAATTTATTAAGCTTTCAGAAATCATAAAATACTATAAATAATACTACATTATATAATACTAAATCTAAAATAAAAGAAAGCCTGCCATTTTTATTGGAAAACCTACTGCCAACATTCTAATTTTAAAACCCATCATTTTAAAAAGAAGTGCGAAATTCATTAAGGTTTTCATGCCCCAGAAGGTTATCTGAGCTCCAGAGATGATAACCAGCAACAGCCAGATTCAAACTCGGAACTTTTAGCATAGCTGTAAAGTACATCACCACTGAGCTGACCCGCATTTAGTGTAATTATGAATATTATAATTATGATACTTAATATTATTGACAACCTGAGGCCCTCGACAATATATTGTGAGGCCAACAAATAACTTGTTTAGTTGTATTGAAAATTTTATTTTTCACTATAATAATACAAGAAATATCAATTGAATCTTTTATTTGATGGCTGAGCAATAAATTATTCTAATTAAAACTCGACTTTCAAAAAGGAAATGTAAAGATTTGCTAATAAATTAAGAAGATAAATAAACGTTTGCTAATGTGTTACAATTAAAATGTGCAATTGCGAAAATTAAATCCAGTTATTTAATTGATATCTATGAGCACCAGAGTTTAACTAAAGAATCGAGAAATTTTAGTTAAAGGAATGATGAACCAATAACTCTTCATTTAAAAATCAAAACTTAATGGTATTGAATCATAGAATAGGAATAACTGCATCTTTCTTTCCTTAATTATATTGCATTCTTTAAAAGTAAGATAGCTAAATTGTGGCCATACAAGTTTTTAAAAGCCGGACCTAGGAAAGTAAATAATCAAATAAAGAAGGCTCCAGTATGACAATCAGACATTGGAACAGAAATCATATCTGCAGAAATTAAGGGTTAGAAAGTTTGATGAATCGTGGATCACCTACTACATAACATACTATTTTTTGTATAAAACATGAAAAAAAATTAATAAGGGACAGTAAAAACAGATTTTATACTATTGATGATTTTTATCTTCAGCCAGTTAACCTTCCGTTACTTGCGGTCACCTGTGAGGTGTGCCAGAAAAATAAACTTTCTATGATTTAGAGAGGAAACCACGACTGGTCCTCTCCCTCCTGCGGTCCTCCTATCTATCAGTATCATTCTAGACTTCCAGGTGAACTTGGAAGCTGTACACGTGTAATTCACCTCTCAGGTGAGCCACAATTATTAATGTAAGTTTTTGATTTGTTAAGTGTGGCTGGGATAAATGCCCAGGTAATATTCTCCAGTAACGTTTTTAAAATTAAAAATAGAAGGCTTTTCCTTATGAACTGGCCAGAAGTCAAATTTAAGAACAAACAATCCAAAGGGGTACTTCGACTACTGGAATTCACAGAGGACTTATAGCCAGAATTCGTAAAGTTGTGTCACACCTTCAAGTAAATGTTCAGGTGTGAAAAGAAAAAAATTCCACAGGTGATATAAATAGCACTAAATACACCGGTGTTTCATGCGGAAAATTTTTATGCTTAACACAGTGCAATAATAGTTATAGTCGAAATAATTAATTAATTAATTTTTTTTATTTTCTCTGTGTATTTTATTTATTATGTACTGTATTATATATATATATATATATATATATATATATACTAGCTAGGGTGCCCGGCTTCGCTCCGGTAGTTGTGTGGTAGTTTTAATAACAGAAAAACTTTAAAATAAAAGGAAATATAGAATAAAATTAGCACCTTCTTGAAACTTCAGTATTAAACTTAGTATTAATATTAAGATTCGAGATCTGCAGAGTCCGCCCAAATACAGAACCTTATATACTTTATGGGGGCTGAAAATGGTAAATGAAAAATTAATTTGGCTGCAGCTTTGTTGAGTTATGCATCGTTTTTGATGGTTTCCGTGGTTCTGAATACTATAAGCCCATTCTATGCAGCCAACAGATAATAAGTTATTAGATTATAGTTGAAAAATTTGATATCTCAGTTAAAAAAATTATATTTTGAGTACATCTTAGGCCCCGACGACTGGGGTGCTGCACCCCCCCTTAATGCTGCAATTATAGTCTGTGACTTTCAATCTACAGACTGGAATGCCATGTGACTTTTCCATTCGATTTTGTGATGTAAAAACTTTATATCACTGTACATAACTGCACTTTGCCTTTCACGACCATATTAAGTAAACAATTCATTCAAAAGATTACTTTAAAAATCTCTGGACAGACGATTTGGCTATTAACTTCAAGTTGATCATTTATCCATGATAGTATTTATTGATTGAATGATGTATATCTGAAGATTTAAACAAATTAAAACCTGTCCATTGATTCGTAATATTTGTTAACGCAAGGTTTTGTGATTATCTTATTACATTTTACTCATATTTACGAGGTGTGGCTATTAAATAACGAGACTGACGCTGTAAAACATTTTATTTTTATTTCATACATTTTTACTTATTATCACCTTCAATATACACCCCTCCTCTATCGCTACAACGCTCCATGCGAATCTTCCATTGTACGAAACAGTGCTGGAAGTCTTTTTCTGTCAGAACGCGTGCCGCTTTCTCTTTCACAGCTTCAACAGACTCAAATCTTGTTCCTTTTAATGCAGATTTCACCTTAGGAAACAGATAGAAGTCGCACGGCGAATAAGGCGGATGGCCTAACACTGGGATGCTGAATTTGGCTAGAAACCTCTTAACAGACAATGCGGAATGAGCCGGCGCATTGTCTTGGTGGAAAACCCATGACTTGTCCTTCCACAATTCAGGTCGTACGGATCTTTATCAATTCGTACAGTTTCAGCAATCGCACGAATACTTAACCGACGGTCAGATCGAATCAGATTACCGATTTTTTCGATATTGTCATCCGTTTTCGACGTGGAAGGGCGACCCGGGCGTGAATCATCTTGAACGTCTTCTAGGCCATCTTGAAAACGCTTAAACCACTCAAAAACATGTGCACGCGATAAACATTCATTGCCATACACTTCTTTCAATAAATTATAAGTTTCAGTAGCGGTTTTTCCAAGTTTCACAACAATTCGTTGCTCTACTGTTACACTTAACATTTTTCCGGGGGAAACAAAAAAACTACTCTAATGCGAACGAAGGCTACGGCTGTACTGATTTGTTTACAGAAGCGAGAGGCACTACATTCGAAAGAGAAGGCTTCACGATAACAGCTGTTGGTTGCTGGCGTTTGGCGCATGCGCACTTCTTCTGTAGCAGCGTCAGTCTCGTTATTTAATAGCCACACCTCGTAGTTCAAGATTTTTGAAATAATAGATACGTAGATATCAGACCCACATTTAACAGAGGTATCCGCAATCAACTTATTTTTGATTAATCAACTGATACTCGTATATATCTGTATATGGCACGTCGGATTGTTGCAACTCTAAAAATATCAATTTTCAGTTATAAATACCGCTTGAATCAGAATGGCAAAACCTGCAATGCCACAATATTCACAATATTATTAATAATTTCTTTAGCTTCAGATGCAATTTTATGGTGACGTATGGTCGTGTGAACGCAAGTAGAGGGCTACTTTTGAGTTACAGTTAATACCACTGGTACTAAACGCCCCAATGGTATACTATTTTCCCTAGTCGCTGTCTGTAGGTACACAATAAATATGAGAGATCACTTGAAACTTCACATGTGATTATCCAAAAAAAAAATAGTTGTTTTCGAGTTTTAACCATCTTTTTGCCGGTGTGCGTAATAATCATTGTGTTAGCAAGGTATAGTTTTTCAACTATAATCTGACACAACTTTCGATCTGTTGAATTTTTTTTTTTTTTTTTTATACTGTTTTTATTTAGTTTCATTCACATACCAGGTACATACCAACTAATGAGTAAATAAAAACATTCACAGAACTGTGGTCTAATAGACCGTCAGTCCGGAGCTGGCCTTATACATTTTAATACATAACTATTATATACCTACATAACTAATATTACAAGCAAAGGTAAACAACCCACAACAAAACAAAAAACAATTAATTAAAATAAACATATATAAACAATATAACTCAATGTACCACCCTGACACTTCTTATTTATTACTACTAATATCTTTTTCTTTTCTTTTTAAAAACAAATAGTACAACAATAACAATAAAACAATTTTTTGTTTTTGTTTTAATTATAATTAAATTCTTGGATAAGGTTGTATCTATACTGCCATGCCCTTTTACAATATTTATATAGCGCCAGCCAATCTTTACCATTTAGATAGTATATAACATCTTCCCTATTTAAATAACTCCTACCAAAACAACATCTTCTGATTTCCGCTAAAATAGGACATTTTGCTAGGAAGTGCAAGGTGTTTTCAGTTTCTTTTTTATTACATAATGAGCATATTATATTACTGTTTTGATAAAATCTGTTATAATTTAAATATAATAACTCACATCTAACTTTGAATATCCATTTAGCGACATTGAAATTGATTTTAGGGTCTTGTAGGTAATTTGTTCCGTAATCATAGTTTAATTGTTTATATAGAATCATTTTATCAGATTTGTAAGCCTTTTGTATAAATTTTAATTTATAAATTTCTGTTAGGATTCTCTAAATTCCTGTAGTATTAAGGCCCAGTTATTTTGATTATTAGATTGAATGTTATATTTTTCTGCCAGTTCATTTAGATCTTTTAGCCATTAAACCTTTTCTTTTATTACTTCATTATTCAGAAAACTTGGAAGTCTATTATTTGAATACGATAAAAGTTTTAGAATGTAATTGTGATGTATTTTCAAGATGTCAATAAATATGGGAACTAATTTGGTTTCTATGTGAATGAGATATGATGCCGTGGGTTGTGGTAAGTTAAATAATTTCTTAATGAAAAAGTAAAAAAGTTTTTCGATTTCTACATATTCTTTACTTCCCCAAGCATGAGCCCCATATCCCATGAAAGACTTGAAAACACTATTAAATACTTGAATTTTTTATTTAAAAGGTATTCTATCGTTTGATAGGAAGTTTTTCCATAGAGTTTATCGCGATTTTAGCTTTTGATAGTTTTTTTTGTAAGTGTTTTTTTTAAGGACAGTGTAGGTGTAAGGTGAATTCCCAAATACTTGTATTCATTCACAACATCCACTGTTTGCTTATTGAAAAACTATTTTTCATTTCGACCTCGTTTACCTCCTCCATTTCTGAAAATTACTATTTTAGACTTATTTAAATTTACTTCTAAATTCCACACTTGGCAGTAGTTCTCTAAATCATTGATCATTAATTGTAGAATTTTAGTGTCAGATGCTATCATTATGTCATCCGCATAGGCTAGTAATTATATTTTCCTTCCGTTAACATTTATTCCACCACATATACTGTCTTCTAAGTCATTTATGAAGCAAGAAAATAAAAACGGGCTTAAAATACAACCCTGCCTAAGTCCCATTTCGGTTCTGAAAGGCGAGGTTAATCCTTGTTGGCCCCAAACTCTAGTCTCTGCTTCATCATATAAACTATTTATTATTCGTAATATTTTATATGAAACTCCTAATTGACTCAGTTTGTAGAAAAGTGCCCGTCTATCGATTCTATCAAAAGCCTGTTTAAAATCGATGAAAAAACCATCAACTTTTCTCCTTTTCATTTTTAAATTTAGTTTTATAATACTAATTAAGCTAAATTTGTTATCCGCTGTGGAATACTGTTTCCGGCAACCTGCTTGGAATTCCTTAATTATATCATTAGCATCCGCCCATTCAGATAATCTCAGATTAATTAGCCCTGTAAATAATTTGCTTATTGTATTACCTATAGTTATTCCTCTATAGTTATGAACTAAATTTTTGTCACCTGATTTGTGCAAAGGTAAAATCATATACTCATTAAAAAACCTGGGTACTTCTCCAAGCACTATAATTTTATTATAACATTCCAGAAGTCTTTTTAGAAAGTCATCAGGTAAATATTTATAATACTCGTACGGTATACGGTCTAGGCCCAGCGCTTTGTTTGTTTTAGTTTTATTTAAAATAACTTTAAATTCTTCCAGTGTTAAGGGATTATCTAACAGTGGATCTTGTGCCATAGGTTCTGCATATTGTATACATTCTGAGTTTAGTTGTTGATTGTACATTTCCTTAAAATAATGTTCCCATTGTTGAGCTCCTATCCCTTGACCTATGGTGAGATTTTGGTTTTTGAACTTTCTAACTAGTTCCCAGAAACTTTTTGTGTCTCTTAAACATTCTTAAACTTCTCTACAGTATCGTTGAAATAGCTTTTCTTTTTTTGTGTGCATAATTGTTTGTAGATCTTGTTAAGTTCATTAAATCATAATCTATCTTCCGGTAAATTATGTTTCCTATATTTATTTAAAAGATTAAATGACTGTTTCGTTAGTTTTGCACATTCCTTATCAAACCAGATTTCCTTTTTATATCTTTTTGGATCACAGATATTATTTATTGCTAATTGTTTAATAATATTAATTAAACAGTTAATTGTATTAAACTATCTATTGTATTAATCTACTATTTTTCATATTAACTTTAATTTTATATTGGTATTTTTCTTTTATTTCTAATGCCCAGTTCAACTTTGGTGGTAGTTTTATTAAATTTTCATTTTTTTTATTTAATTCTGTTTCCACTGTCACTAATAGCGGCATGTGATCCGAGAATATTTGTGTACCCATGGTGAAATCTTTTATTAATGATAATATTTCCCTAGAAACGCAACAATAGTCAATTACTGATGAGCCCCTTGAGTTGATAAAAGTTAATTCTCCTTCGGAATCACTGTTAGTTCTTCCGTTTAATATCACCAGGTCATGTGTATCCAATGTTTCAACCAATTTATTTCCTCTGTTGTCAATGGTTTTATCTTATGAGTTTCTACATGGTTTAATGTTGGTAGATTGAAGGGTTAGGCAATTTTTTGGAATTTTCTGTATATCACCTGTTCTGATGTTTAGATCTCCGATCACTAAATAGTTTAGATTTTTTTCGCTTAAAATCTCTACCAACTTTGAAAAATCCTCCTCCCATTTATTTAAGTAAACTGGTATTACGTTAACTGTCCTGTAATTTATGTTAATTTTTATAATGTCCTTATCTAAAATTTGAGTGAAAGTTGCTATATTTTTAATTTTTAAAATTTCGTTTATACCCAAAACACAGCCCCCACTCGCTCTACCATATTTTACTTCCTTTTTGGCCGGGGTCCATTTAAGTTTAAAATTAGTGAAATATTTTCCGAATTTATCAATGTTATGTTTTTCTACAAAAGTTTCACTTAAGAATATTACATCAAAACTTGTTACGAATCGGAAGAAATCACTAGTTTTATTACCTAAACCATGTACATTATAAGCCATGTAATAATACATACATACATACTAAACCATGTAATAATACATCAATTACTTCCCTAATCATAGCCCATTCTTATTTATCCACAATACAAATAAATTTATAAAAAAAAAAAAAGATTATTAATATTTTTCGGATGCCACACCTCACAAGGGATCCCAACAAGAACTGTACATACAGGTACTGCGTGTAACGGAAGGTTAAAATAAAATTTTAAACAAAATAGAATAATAATAAAAGTTTGAAGTTTCTTAATACCCTTACCAGTAATAATTTCTTTTTCAGCCATTTCTATCTGTCTGTAAGTTTTTACTACATCAAAAGGCGTAGTAACAAATGCAGCAACCTAAAAAAGATAATGTAAGTTAAAAATTTATTACAAAAAAAAATGTACAAAAAACTGATGTATGAAAAAATCAGGTGTGGAGCATGTATTGCACAACTTACACTTAACCTTCCATTCTTAGACTAGACATTTTTTTTGTAAAAGACATAAGTGGTAACTTAAATGGACTTTGTTTTTCACAATTCTGTTTTAATAAATCAGGCCTTGGCCTCATAGAATTCTAGACAGAAAAATCAAGTTTTTCGATGATATATCATAAATCGGAATTGATAAAGTGGTTCCTAATAAAGGCTGATTATAACTTAATAAAACTTTCTGTTAAATAATCTGAAAGTAAAATATATTATGTTTACAACTATATTTAGTATCAAGTACCTTCTACCAATGAATAAACTATATATTGTTCTTTCTCAAATTCACAGCTTTCCAAGGATATAATATACATAATGGAAAATGAAATTCTTCTTACCAGGTATTAAAATTTTTGCTCAGGAAATCATTTATTCTCTTTTTTTTTTATTTGACAAGGAAACCCTTTCATATTTTATATTTAGCCATTTCTTGTTACCAGGGATAAAATTAGTAAGGTATTTTATATGAAGATTTTTACCTTAGCTGTTTCTATGATCATAAAACCTATCACATATTACAGAATATTTCATTATAATTAAATATGACAACTTTGATCTAAGTCGATATAGCCATTTTCAGAAATTATAAAAAACAAAAAAAACAAAGACATTAAGATAAAGAGTCCTCTACATTTACTCAATTTTGAAAAACATTTAGCTGTCAAATCACGGCCTAATAACTGTCTAAAATAGGTAATTTCAGTTTTGTACGACAAATGCTTCTGAGGTAGTCTGTTCACAGGCACGTGCGCATGGGCACACACACAATATTCCATGGGACTGGGTCATATGGACTTAGTGGACCCTGAAACATTGATTTCCATTGAAAACCAGAAATATCACAAATGCAGTATACAGATAGAAAATACTGCAAATTTCTCAATTTTTCTCTTGATACAATATTTTTCCAATATTTATAGCGTAGATACTCGATATTATTGGGCATGCTTGCGATGCTTGCCGATATCGAGACTTGAAGGAAAATTAGATGATTAGCCAAAGTTGAGCTCATATACTAGTTTCTTATATTTTTATGCCTAGAATAAGAAATGTCTAAATATGAAATAAGAAGGAATTCAATAAACATATACAGGAGAAATAAAGAAAAGTGATTCCACAAGATGAAAATTTCAATTTCTGTTAAAGAGAGCAGTAATATATATGTGTATCATATATAGTTGGAAAGCTGAAAATCTCTGAAAGAATTATATTAATTCGTAAAATGAGTATATCCCTGAGAAAATTGGCATAAAAGCATTTATGTATCATATGTTTAACAAGTTTTTACAACGCAAATAATTTGCTCTATCACTTTTTTGCTGAAACTTGGTTTTCTGGAGGAGTTTTCACGCTCTGGGGTGTTATTTTGAGTCTCACTGAATATCTCAAGTCACTGTAAAAGAAGTTGAACTCGGTACTGCTGCGGACTACATTGTTCTTTCAGATAAGTGAAGCCTATAATATTATTTAATTCATATTTATATATTGACGATAGCTGATTCTAAAAAATGAACGGAACTGAACCACCAAGTCTGCATTTAAAACGTCGGAAAAGAGGCAGAATTAAATCTTATTTAGACATGATAAACTTAGAAAATATTGAAAATAAAATAATTTCCACTTACTTGGTTTAAGTGGTAAAAATGAAAAAAAGTTTTAAGAATATATCACAGTTTTTCTAAACTATTCTAAAGGAGTAATCAAATGCTTTGATCTCCAATATGCAACTATGGAGGATTAAGGATGAGCTAAAACATATTGTTATCGATATCTCCCGGATTAAAGTTAAAAGAGATGGGGTTGAAAAATATACCCATACCTACATCTTAACCTTTGCCACACCCAAACCTCCCGAATCCATTAGGATTGGATTTCTAACAGTAAAGGTTCAACCTTTACACCATTACACCATTGTAAGAAAGTGGCTATTTGCACCAATTTTGGTCAGACACGTCATTCAGATAATGCAATTTGTAAGATAGACCCTCACTGAATTAATTGCAAAGGTAACCATAATGCCCTCAGCAGAATATGTCCTGTTTTTAAACTTCAAAAAGAAATTAAGGGAATTCAAATTAATAAAAAAGTCTCCTTTGTAGAGGCCAAAAATATTTAAGGGAAAAAACCAAATTTATCAAAAATTATGCAGCAGCTACTAAATGCCCTGAAAAAAAAAGAAATAGGAATACAAGTGGATTTTACATTCACTATTCCATCAGCAACAGCTATACCTAAAATAGGCAATACAGCCGCTAAGAGAAATTGGATGGGATAATTTCTAGGACAATTGGAATGTTGAGGTCGTGATGTAAGGTTTTGTTTGTGACGTAATATGGGGCATTGACTATGGTTCGAAGGACTTTGGACTGGAAGGACACGATTCGTTTGATGTTCAAAGGTTTTGCCGTTCCCCACAGTTCAATGCCGTAGGTTGCCAGCAGCAGTGTCCAAGAGACCTCTTGTAATATACTATTGGAGTCCTGGCAATGGCCAGCTTCTGCACTCAAATCCTGCCTGATCGTAGCAGAGTGCTCTCACCTAGTCTCCACTGGTTTTTAATTACAGTGATGCGGCTGGGAGAGAAGCACTGGGATCTCCCAAAATCTTGCTTTGCCTTCAAATAAGTGGGCTGCAAAGCATGAATCGGAGAAGTCCCAGGCTGAATGTATATATTGTAAATAGGTATGAATATATGTTTGAATTGGTGATTGCTATTTCATTTTTCGAGGTTTACATTTTATTTATTAATATTACTTTTTTTTAATTTTTAATTAATGCCCTTGATTGTGGCAGAATGTATTAATTCTTTCAATAAATAAGAAAAAAAAAATGGTAAATTTTGGCCTATTTTTCCTACAATATTTTAAAGTTAATTCTATTATTCCAACTATCGTACGACTCCTTGCACGAAGCCAGGTGCCTTAGCTAATATTATAATAAAAATAAAGAATTTAATAGAAGAAAATAAAAAAATATAGTCCAGCTAAACATACATTTAAAATTAAAAAAATTGAATACATTATTCTAATTATTTTAACATTTTACAAATAACATACACTTCCTGCAAAGCTTCCTCCTAAAAAGCTGTATCCAAATGATGCTTTATTGTTATTAATTATTTTCAGTTTTTCGTAGGTGACCCAATATATACCTTAAAAAAAAAAAATTAATTCTAAATTTTATAAGCCTTCCAACAAAACATATAAAATAAGTATAACTATGAGAGGGTGTCATACCTAGGATCAAAATATGGTTTTGATTTATTTTAATCTTTGATACGGATTTTTTTTTTCCCTGATATACTTCTTAATTAATATTTAAATCATATTACAAAGCAATTTTCAAATCTGGTTCAATATCTCACTAATCAGGATTTTTTCTTTTAATTTGTAACATGTCCCTAGGTACATCACCCTTATGTACCTAATGACATTATATAGAGGGATAAGTTGTTGGCTGGTCGAGGTTTGTTGTCAGGTTTTAACAGAGAAAAATCTAACCAATAAGTAGCTTGATTAATGAGCTATTTTATTTTATCATTATATAATATTGCAGAATAA
Source organism: Aelia acuminata (assembly GCA_911387785.2). Classification (NCBI taxonomy): domain Eukaryota; kingdom Metazoa; phylum Arthropoda; class Insecta; order Hemiptera; family Pentatomidae; genus Aelia; species Aelia acuminata. Next base: position 77,848,522 of record OU426982.1, read on the forward strand.
ATTAATACTTAATCTATGAAAACAAGAAATTAAGGGTAAAAATTAACTTTCACTATCTGAAATCCAAAATTGGTTAATGGTAGATGGTCTTAAAAAACACTCCCCTATGAGATGATGGAGATCAGAGAACCACTTAAGCCTCTACAGCAAAACTAATTTTAACCATGTTTCTTTAGAAGTTATTGTATCTGTCCATATGTACAATCAGCGCCCCTAATTCTATGAAAAACGGAAGAGAAGAAAAAAAGGTCAACACATATATAATTTTTTCTAGGTCCATTAATAACAGAAAAATAATTAAAACTTCACTAACATAACATAGTTCCCAAAATAATGAGCATCAGTTCTCTGAGCACAAATTCTCCATGCCTAAAAGTTAAACCAACTACATGAATGATTTAAAGATCTTTTTTTCAGATTTTGAACACTTTTTTAGGTTTAATAAACAATAAGCAACACTAAATTTTTATTCTTAATATATTTAGTTTAGTAAGTATCATATAAAAAAAAAGGTGGAAGAAAAATAAATAAGTTTAAATTATTGAAATAAACATACCTGAGAATGGTACGTCTCTAAGAAGAGTGGGACCTAAACCTTTCCATAACCCTGTCCAACCATGATACCTCAAAAGACTTTTTAATGCCTCATGGACCTCTGGAAAAGAATTAAATAAATAATTAATGATAGAGTGAAATCTTACAACAACACTGATAAATAAATAAATAGGAGTCCAGGTTTGGACCCAAGGCAAAGAAACAGAAACATAAAAGTGATTGAACTATCATTGAAATAAAAACAGCATTTCTTATTAAATATCCTGAAACTGAATAAATGTCTAATAAAAAGTAATAATAATAAAAATTGTATCAATGATTCCTTGCCTGGAATATTCTGTTAACTTTATGAATGAAACATAATTGTAGAAACCAACAAATTCTAGATAGATGTTTATTGTTTTTAAGGTACAATCCTTATAATAAGAAAATAGTAGCTTATTACAATACAATGAAAGCAAAAATAAAAGAACTACACATAACAAAAAAAAAAAAATCCTGCACCTACCCCCCTATTTTTGGCCTCATCCAATTTACATCACCGATTGTTAGCGCCTACCCTTAGAGCCGTGGCTACGCTCGATTTTTTTTTTTTAATATTTCGATTTAATTAGTCCTTTCTACTATTTCAATTTAATTAGCAATTTTTAGACTGCCTAATAGTCCGTACCCGTCCAATTTGCATGCTTTGTAGGTATGATACCTAAAGCCCGAAAATAGGGTTAAGGGGGTGGGTCAGAGCGGTTACACCGATTTTTATTAATATGCCCGCACCTACCCCCCTATTTTTGGCCTCATCCAATTTCCCTCACCGATTGTTAGCGTCTACCCTTAGAGCCGTGGCTACGCTCGATTTTTTTTTTTTTAATGGTTTTTTTCCCTAGCCAAATACCTCTCGCAAAGGTAAATATTCAATTAGTCCTTATTATGGGTGCAGTGGTGGGGGAGGGGGGTGGGGCTTTCCACCGCCTCCCCCGACTAACGCGACCAACTTTGTTAATGCTAGGCTCCAGTTAGTTCTCGCGAACTTAAATTTTAAAAACCGTAATTAATACAGCTTTTTTTTCGTGACTAATTACCTCTCGCATAGGTAATTAGTCCAAAAATCTTTATTAGGTAAGACTATAGATTAGGGTGGGGGGGATGGTTTTCCCCGACGCCACCAGGAAAAAATTAATATAAAAATTAACTACGCAGAACTTATAATGAAAATTCACTACACAAAGCTTATAATGAAAATTCACAATAGATTAAAGAAAATATTGATTTAAACAATTGACTAGAACGTTAATTTTCAATGTATAAAGAGAATATGAGACAAAACATAAACTACATTATTAACTATTCTTTATCAATAATTATTAAACTTATTCAAGTTATTCATTTATATAAAATTATCTTGTTTTATGAAGCGATAGAGATTTCTCATTCTCTGGGACTCCCAGAATATAGGTACTTGGGAAATATATTCAGCAGCTCAGGAATATTCTCCAAGGCAACTAAAGACGCTTCCTACAGGGCTAAATTAGCTACAGGATCAGCCACTGATTTGTGCCACAAGTCCCGTTTGGGCACCATACAAATTTGCAAAAAATTATACGCGGCGATAACCTTAAACAATCTTCTATACTCAGCCCCTGTATAGAGTCTAAGGTACATGGGAGTACTTGAGAATATCCATCATAACTTTTTCAAATACCTTTTTTCGTTGAGCAAAACCACTCCCAACTACATTAGCCGAATAGACAACAGATCAAGGCATGTAGGTGTAAACATAATTAATAACACTCTAAGCAGGCTAACGAAATGGCTGAATATTGATTACTCCCAGGTGCCAAAAATACCTTTTAAAAAACTGCTACTGGATCACCAGTGTAGCCCCAGAAATACAAAATAAAATTGGCTTTCACAATACAAATTGTGTTGGAGCAGTTTCAAATGTTTGACCTATTGCATCTTTCAAACCTCATAAAAATCAGCATACAAAATTAGCCTGTATAGCAACGACCAACAAATTATATTGACATATCTTATCTCAAATCGAGGATCTAAGCCCTACACTTAATAACTTAATTTTTATATTTTATAATATCCCTAACCTGCTAAAAGCAGGTCACTGGTGGCTTATTTAATAATTAAAACATGAACATAAACTAACTTGTTCGAATTCCCTTAAATGAATACTATAGTAAAGAAATTATTATCTTTTTAAATGAAAGTACCAACAGTTCAAAAACAAAAATAGTAATGGAAAAAATAATATATATGTTTGGTTTGATCATTTAATGCCAAAAATTTTAGAATATAGCAATTATATTTTGTATTTGTAATGGGATTTTTAATTTGTTCGTCTTTAGTCATTAAAAAAATAAATAAGGTCACTAATTGTAAAAATTTTCACTAACCTATACATGAAATATATAGTTAGAAAAAGTATTGCGATCCTGAAAAATTTTGACTTCATTTTCAAAGGAAATAAACATTTTGGGGTCCCTTGAGTCCAAATAACCAAGCCCCGCGAAATTGTGTGTGTGTGAACAGACTAGCTCAAAAACTATAAACCGTACGAACCTGAAATTGTGTATTTGTTATATGTATATGCCCTCGGTGTGACAGAGAAAATTTCATCATAATTGGTCAAACGGAGGAGGTACCTTATTTCATAACTTTTTAAGTTTTTTTCGATTTTCTGAAAAAAGGCTCTAATGATTTTGATAAAACTGGGTATTTGATGTATGTATATGCCCACGATATGACATCAAAAATTTCATCAAAATTGATCAAATGGAGGGGGCACTGTATTTCATAACTTGTTTGCCCATTTTTACAATTTTTTTTCGATTTTCTAAAAAATAGCTTTAACTATTTTGATTAAACACGTTATGTTTAATGAGAATCAAGTATTCTTTACTACCAGGTAAGCTCTATCAATATTAAAATATTCTGAGGGGGCTTAAATGGGGAAGGGGACTTTTTTGTTTTCCTGTAAAGTACCTTTGTTTTTGTTTATATGGAGAAATTATCTGTCTCTCGTTTCGCCTAAAAATAAGAAATGGCTAAATATGAAAAAAATAAAGTAAACATATACAGGGGAAAAAAAGGAAAATATTCCGTCAACTCATAAAACACGTTGAGCCCACGCATGCGCAGTACACCTTTAATGACAGAACATTGTTTATAATTAAAGATGTTCTGTTCATTTAATGGAAATTACTTGTTTCATGGTACCTATATGAAGTTTTCAACAACATAGAGAATTATAAAATCAGACGACTTGGAGTATTATGCTTGCATCGCCGAATTATCACAAGTAAAAACTTTTATTTAATAATAGAAAAAAACAGTGTAATTTAGAGAGCAAATACAAACAAAAATAAGTAAATGAATGCGGAAAAATGTGTGACTTTGAGAAATGGCATTTAACAATAAACGTCAATTTCTAATCAAAGTAAGTTGTAGTGGTAAGTGAAAGTTGTGTGTTGCACGCATCACACCAGGTTTTTTGTAATGTGGCCTGTTTAATAGTATTTGATATAATTAATGAAAATATATTCATATTTTCATAGACGACAGATATCTGTTGGTTTTGTTCTACTGCATAAATTACGTCTGTATTACAATAAGAGATTTAACTGTAAAAAAATAAAGCTTTGCTAGTTCAGGAAGCTATGAGAGGAGGAATGTTCAGGAACAATCAATCATAAAACTAAATTCAACGGAAAATAGAAAGAAAATATCAACATTAAGTGTTAGTGTATCAGAATATCCCAAACTGCTTTAAAAGAAAATTGAATATTATCTTCAAATGTTTTAACCATATTAAAAAAAATGACTTCAATTGTATAACGTTAATTATGATAGCTCTAATCTCTAAATAAAAACCTTATTCCTTTAATAAAATAATTTATTTAATTACAAAATTACTGATTGTGTTTGATTCATCCTGAACACAATTGAGGAGCTGGCGAACAAAACCTGAGTAGTCCACTCAAATTTCAAAATCATTTTTTTATCGAATCGTGGTGTCCAAGACCTGTTGCGTCTATTCCTGTTAATATTTTCAATCAAATCGGGCTCTAATAGCTAACTTAGAGCCCGTTTTGATTGAAAATATTAACAGGAATAGACGCAACAGGTCTTGGACACCACGATTCGATAAAAAAATGATTTTGAAATTTGAGTGGACTAATCCGGTTTTGTTCGCCAGCTCCTCAATTTACTTATGGAATTGCAAAAATTAATTGTTATAAGGCAAAACACTTAACATTGAAATAAATTCTTGATTTTATAATCATTTATAATAAATTAATTTTAAGATGATTGATGAAAAAATCTTTTGTAATTTATGTAATCATTAAAATAAAATTGATTTTATAAAAAAAAAGAAAAGAAAAAAATATATAGATTATTACTGAGCTATAAAATAACTGCATGACTAAAAGTTAAGTAATCGTAATCAAAAAAATAAAATCCATTTTTCCTCAAAATTTGTCAAACCATGTATTTATCTTCGTAAATATTTGAGCCCAACTCTCTAATGGTAATATATAAACAATAAAAAACATTTTATAAAAAAAAACATTAAACCGACTTCAAAACTAGGAACCAGTAAAAATAAATAACGAAAAAGTGTGAATTTATTAATTAATTTCATGAATACACAGCAAAATTTAAAATAGAATAAAAAGCGGAAAACGAATACTTTAATTTTGATTTGTACGAATACACACTAAATGTTCATAAAAATTATTAAATTAATATATTAAATACCATGTTCAATATATCACAATCTTTTCGGAGGTGGCACAAAATAGAAAATCGATAGGAGATTTTAAGAATTTCTAGTGTTAAAAGTTTTAAATTTTGTGCCATCTCTGAGAAGATTATGATGTACTGAACATGGTATTTAATATTTTAATTTAATAATTTTTATGAACAGTTAGTGTGTATTCGTACAAATCAAAATAAATATCTAAATGCAATTTTTTTAGAGATAATAGTTGATTTCTAAAAATTTTTTGAAGTGTTTTGTTCAGATTTTAAGTGCATTTTATACTGGTTTCTGGTTTTCGAAGTTTTTTATTCGGTATCCCTCTTTGAACGCTAGGGGTTTGTTTGGATTATTGTTGGTTGTTCTATCTACGGTGGGAAGGACGAGATTTATTCCCTGGGTCCGTCGCGAAATAAAAGTAAACCCGCCCAGATAGCGCTCTACCAAGACTTTCGTCTATCCAAGGGCCTTTATACTATAATTAAGAGTATTATATTATATTAAGTCATCTTTTCAATTTTATGAATATACACAGAAGTGGAAAATCGAGTGCGGTGCATGCACTACACACCTTTCAACACCCTACCTACTGTGACAAAAAATGAACTTTTTTTAAAAACCAATGTTCCATTGGGAAGACCCGTACAACTTTTTTTCTACAATGCCAATAATTTCCTTTGCGGAATTATGTCGTCAGTACTTATCATTTACATACATACATCTGTGTTCGGAGTGGAGGTATCGAGTTTGCTCCGTCGTCACATAAATCCAGCCACTCAAATATGATGAAGGTATGGCACAGCACGGCACGGAACAGTTGAGATTTTGGCTGTATTTCGAAAATACATCGTGAATAGGGGATAAATAAAGATTATATGGACCGTAATTATTGAATTACGATCACTTGAGTATTCTTTTGAAAAATTAAGAAAATCGACTTTAAAAAACTTAACTGAAACTTAAAATCAATAATTTGACACTTACGAATATTTTCATTTAAATGCCTCAATAGTTGCAGAAACAAAATTAACAATCGATAATAGTAATCCGAACAGCAAAAACAAAAGTTCCACTCCAGAATGGAAAATCGGCTCAAGATTTCATAATTACGTTGAGTAATAATATCCGACAGTCACCGAGTGTATCTGGAAAAAGATGGAGGTGCCTGAATCCTTAGTCAAGGCCCCTAAATCAACTGAAAATAAGCTTTTCCAGTAAGTATTGCATTCCTTTTTAATGGGCATAGCGAGTGGAAGTCGGAAATCAAAATCTAATCTAAAACAATAATGGCTAGGATTTTTAATTTAAACGATCCTTCATGAACTAGAAGAAGTCTTAAAATTCTGTTTTAATAAGGGTTATTAATATATAGTCTTTCTTGGAATTCTACGAATTATGTGGTCTTATGATTATGGTGCCTATCCGTCGATTAAACCTACATTTAGGATTTTTTACTGTTATCGGAGTTTGATGGTAGTTTTAATCTCCTTAAATACAAAATGATCTTTAAAAAACATGTTCTTGAGTTTCATTTCTTAGAAAAATATTCCAGGAACAGGTCGAACCTACAACAACTATGCCATAACCATAACAAAGTGTACTATTTTTCAGAAAGTTACAGCATTATTATATTATGATTAAGAAGTGGTCTTATGATTATGGTGCCTATCTGTCGATTAAACCTACATTTAGGATTTTTTACTGTTATCAGAGTTTTATAGTAGTTTTAATCTCCTTAAATACAAAATAATCTTTAAAAAACCTAAACAAATGTTCTTGAGTTTCATTTCTTAGCAAAATATTCCAGGAACAGGTCGAACATACAACAATCCCATAACCGTAACAAAGTGTTTTATTTTTCAGAAAGTGACAGCGATATTATATTCTACTGTCGTTATGTCATTCATGTTTGGGCAAAGGGCTTAAGTCATAAAAAAACTTTGTTTGTCTCCTCTTCTTAAGATTCATAATTGACTATATTTTATGCGTTATTCATAATTTATAACAGTCTCTTTTGAAAGAATATAGTTTCATTTATTATTCTGGAATAAAGAAATAATATCAAAAAGAATTTATAATGATTTTCAATAGCTAGGTAAATCGTTGATTAAGCTTCACATTTGATGACTTAACCCCTTTTGACCAAACACCAGTGATATATCTTTATTTAAATCTATTGTTGAAAATTTATTTATAATTACACACATCAATAATTAATAGACTGCTCATGTTCTCCCCCACTCTTTTGATTCTGAATTCGATTGGTTGGTGTTCCGAACCGATTCATAGAGCATTAAAACATTATTGAATATGGCTTAAAATCAACCAATCAAATTCAGAATAAAAAAAATGGGGAAAGTACATGAGCAGTTTGTTAGTTATCAACCTGTTTTAATAGTTTGTTGGAGCATACATTATGTTAGATATGCCATATTTTTTTCCAATGATTAAATATTTTAAGAGATAATTAAATAATTATTTTCATGTTTTTTCCCGATATCATCTCAAATAAATAAAGAACCCTAAAAAGCTTTTGATGGGAACACCTCTGGAAAATTCTCTCTACAAGATGCAAAAGGTTTCGTTCCAATTGGTCCATCCATCACGGAATAATCGGTGAACATACATAGAAAAAAAAAGAAAAGGCTCATACCTATCGAATTGAATAACCTCCTCCTTGGTAGTCCGTTAAAAAAGCACTAGAGTATTACTATACAAACTATTTTCCCATATCATTCACCAATTATATATAAATTAGATTTAAAAACAAAGCCATAACCAACATTTCCATAAAAATAGAAAAAACTATGAAATGGATGCAAAATTCAGTAAAAATATACCTTGCATCTGAAAATGATAACATTACTAAGTGACTTCTGGGCATGACCTATTCTGACATGCTGTTTGAACGTGACATTGGAGAACTCCCATTGCCTCCTTTTCAGTTAAAAAAGGGCAAGATTAGCTTTGTTATATCACAGAATGAATCTTCAGTTCGCTCAATAAGGATAAAAATAACCCCAATGGATCATTTTCAGTTGAGGTTGAGTCAAATACGGCTCCAAATAAGCCATGCCCAGAAGTTACATAGCAATAATGGTACTCAGAAAAGTTTTAAATGATTCAATCATCTCAACATTATCACATACCAAAGTAACTAAGTCGTTTAGATTGCATTTTTGTTCGAATAAGTTCTAAAGGACTGACAACAGTAGCAGCCCATAATCTTGCAGTACAACCAGATATCAATGGTGACCACATTGGCTGTGGTGTCCCGACAGGTTTGGAAGCATTGGCCCAGTCTGTCAAACGTGTCCTAAGCTGTTCGTAACTCACAAAGTAAACTACAGTAGCTGGTATTGCTAGAACTAAAGTGGGACTCAATCCGCTCCATAATGATGTTATACCTTCTGTTCGAGCAATTTTAATGAAGGCATCCTAAAAATAAAAATAAAATTGTAAATCACTACCAACTTAATATTTACCATACAACAAAAAAACACATACAAGAGTGCCATTAAAGTGGCTAGGCCGCTTATACCAATCTTGAGTATTAGTGCTATTTCCATTCCCCAAACAAGTGCACATATGATCCATGAGACCATTGCAGTATAGAAAACATTTATTGGCTACAAGGGCTTTCTGCTGTGCCTGCAATCGAATTTTGACCACATCTAATGGTGTTACTGAAAACAGCAATATTGCATCAGTCAACAATTAAAAAAAGAAGGGATGTAATCCTCATCAGTTAATTAAATAATACAAAACTAACCAAATAAAGAAGTAATCAAAGCTCCAGAGCATGCAGCAACCATCTGCTGGGAAGGAGTAATTCTAAATCTTGGATCATCAGCAGACAAGGAAAAAGGTCTGTCATCCCTAGAGGATGTATCAAGCATGTTTGAATACTGTTAAGTTTAAGTTGTAAGCTTCTTTATATTTTGTCATAAAAATAATCAGTAGCGGTCAAGATGAATAATTACAGATTATTTTTCCACTTCTCAAAAAACTGAAAAAGCGTCAATGAATGGAAATTAAAACTTAAAAGAATAAAAATTCCCATCCCTGTGAGTTCAGGTAACACGGTTATACCGGTCTTTCACCACTGCACAGATACCTTATCACTAAGCATATTATCACATTTTAACAATCACTAGTAAAATTATACAAATATATTATCCATGAAAATTTTAATATGAGACTTAAAGTAGTAAATATCTGGTCCCTCCAATTTAAAATTTAAAAATAAGACATTGCTTTAAACAAAAAAGAATAAACTTAGCCTAGAAAAATTAAGTAAGCACAAACTTCATTAAACAGCTGTTTATAGTGAACAGTTTATTATAATGTCATTTCTGGTGCAAGTTTACTTTGTTTTATTTTATGAGAGAAATTTTTAACCATAAATTAACGTAAACATTAGAGTGATCTATTTAGTGTTTAAAAATATTACAACATGTGTGGAGGATTTACTTGTTCAAAAAATGCATTGACTGCATTGAACATTCTTTATGTGGCAAGTTTCTTAGTTGTTTCAAAATGATTTAGTAATTTAAAGTTGCATATCTATTTATTTTTTTACTTTTGTTTTAGGTTGTTGGTTTCATTCTGATAGTTGCCGCTGTTTATGGGCGAGCTTCGGCTTTAGTTACTAATCTACCTATAATCGGTGGAATTTTGGCATGCGGAGTGTTTCTCATTCTTGTTTCAATACTTGGGTTATTTGGAGCTATCCAGCATAACCAAGTTATGCTATTTTTTGTATCCTTCACAATCTTAAGCTAAATAAATTGGTATATATGGCGAATCTTGTCTATTTAAAAAAATCGTGATTTATATTTGAATGACTTTTAATAGAAGGGAACTAATACATAAGATCTAAAAAAAATGAGTTAGAGTTGCTTTGGAATGGGTGCAGTATGTACTTGTTATTTTAACTGTTAGGTTTAATTTCATGGTTTTTGCATCTTCAATGAAAAAATGGAGTATAGCAAAAATATCTTACATTAGAATAAGGAGTCAAACAACATTTAAATTAAATCTTAATCTATCTTGTGGTAAAATAGCAATATTTTGGAGTGGATAAAATTTAGAGTAAAATAAGTTTTGTGCCAACAAAAATTATATATATATATATATATATATATATATATATATATATATATATATATATATATGTACTTGTAAAAATAACAAACTTTTTACAACTCAAATGATAGCTTGAGTTTACTCACAATGTTGAACATGATTGATTTCCTTCTATTGACATTCTCTATCAGTTATTTAAAACATTGTTTTCCTTAATTTTTTCTCAGTATATGGTCATTTTGTTTTTACTACTGCTAGTTCAGTTTAGTGTTGCTTGTGCATGTCTTGCTGTCAATATGGATGAACAACAACAACTGGCTAAACAGGTGAATTTATATTATTGAAATCATTATTGCGATATTCTTTCAGTGGTACATCTGTGAACACAGCAGTAAAAAAATTGTTTAAATGAGATAGGTTTTGACTATATTTTGTCGATATAACAAGTCTGATAGTTTTAGGTCTGAAATCTTGATACCAAAAACCATAACTACTGAATTTCCAATAGCTGAAGTGAAGCACTTCTTTCCCAATCTGATTCTTTTTTGTGTTCATTTTGATGGAGAGCAGTCCAAATGGTTGCACCTGATAATGACTTTAAATTTGGCATTTATTTTTATTTTGCACATTGTTTTTTTTGTACCTTTTCTTTTTTTTTATTACTTTTAGTTTTTTAAAAGTTAATCATGAACAAATATTGATGCCATTCAATTTAGGTATTATAGTTTAAAAAGTTTTGCCAATTTCTGACTTGTTTGTTATTATTGTCATGACAACTTCATATTGACATTTAAGTGAGTTTACTTCTCCCAAGCATGTTAACTATTCTGGGGTGAATAAAATAAAGTGGCTGGTTGGAATACAAAGTAAACTATTGTTGATTAATAGTGTGATTAATTACTTATCAATACATTGGTTTTAATGTAAAAACCGATAAAATGCAAAAGATTTATTTATTTTTAATAGAACTGGTCATAGGGGCTTGATTTCAAACAGGTTTGTACATGTTGAAAGCTTAACCTTTACCGAAAGTAAGAGCAACTGTTGGAGGCTGTTCAGCAAAATAATTGCACTCTACAGACCACCCAAGCAACATAATTGTACAACTTTCGTAGGTGATAAATTTACCTCCTCTACACGGAGTCATAATTTTCTTTCACCCATGGACCTATGGCTTGTCATTCCATATATGTATATATACACTAGGTCAAAAAAGTCTCCATACACTTTGGATTGAAAGGTTTTAACACAGTGTTTCTTTCCAATATATTTATAAAATCCCAACCACTTTCAAAACGAACAATCTATTTGAATATCAATTTTTCAAACTCCAAAGTCTATCTCACTGGTTTTTTTTTTTTTAAAGTCTGAAACAGCTGTTCATAATCGATTATCAGAAATTCAGCCCCTTTACAAATCTAACTTTTATAATCAAAGTAAATTATTATTTCAAATAAAGTTTTGAAAAAAGAAGTTATACATTTCAACAATGGCAAAAAATTTAATAGTAATTACCTATATAAATTTAGCCATCCTCGAGGATATATTATTAATTTTAATTTAAAAATAAATTTTCTTGTTATTTTCACTTCCGTCAGGAGAAATTATTCTCAGAATTTTGACAGCATTAGACTCGGTAACCATACAATTATTTTAATCCTTTTTTTTTTTTTTTTTTTTTTTTTTTGGAGGCAAGTGCACCGCGGCCCATATGGGCCTATTGTGCGCCTAAATTCTTGCCTGGGTTCCAAGCTGCCCTAAAGGCTGATTTTGAGAACCTCAGTGAACTTGAGTAGGCTGCTTGGGTTGATTACCTCATGCGCCTTGGGGTCAGTGATGCGGTCCAGGCCAAACAGCCTGAATCTAAGTGCTGCGAGTCTGTCACAGAGGCAGACTATGTGAAAGGCTGTTTCACGCTCTTTCTCGCAGTATCGACAAATTGGTGATGCCGCCAGTTTGAGCCTGTACATATGACTTCTAAGCTTACAGTGTCCGGTGTAAATAGCTGTAAGTCTTTTAATAGCTTTCCTGTCAAGATTCAGAATTTCGTCGCTCCTCTTGGCAGAAGGACTCTCTAGGAACAATTTGGAATGTCGTAGGTTTTGCGCCATCCAAAATTGTTTTCTTTTTGCTCCATAGATCTCCTCTATCCTACTTTTGGCAGAGCTTTTGCTGATGCCACACACCGGTTCGGGAGTGATAGGTTTGATGTTGGATCCTTTCCTGGCTAGAGTGTCTGCATTCTCATTTCCTGGTATGCCAGTATGGCCTGGCACCCATTCTACATTCACTCTGTTGTTATTTGCTAGGATGTTGAGTCTCGTTTTGCACTCCCATACAACCTTGGAATTAATGTCTATGTTATTGAGTGCACCCAGTGCAGCTTGGCTATCTGTGTAGATAGTGATTGTCTTCCCAAACAGTTGTTCCCTCAACAGTTCAAAGGCGCAGTGGCTGATTGCCAGCACCTCTGATTGGAAGACGGTGGTGAATTTGCCCAATGAGGCATATGTACCTTCCTTGGGTTTGTCCCTCCTCCAGATGCCTGCACCCGACCCGCTATTGGTGAGTGAGCCATCTGTATAGCAGCATATGCCATTGTTTGGTATATGTGATGTGTAGACCTTTTTACTGGTATTAAAGTTGGTTTCCAATGAGCCCCTGATCTGAATGTCAGAAAACATGGATAGGAGTTTATCCTTTTCAAGCTCTTGGAATATCTTCCAGTGTCCCCAATTAGTTTGTACTTTTGAGGTTAAATTTAGCTTTACGATTCTGTAGCAGGCCTTTAGGGCTTGCGCTTCCACCTCCATGTGCAGTGGGGCTAGATTTAACATCAGTTCCATGGTGGCGGTGGGTGTAGTTTTCATGGCCCCAGTTGTCATGAGGCAGGCTAATCTTTGCAGTTTGTTCAACTGAGTTTTATTTCTGCTTGTCCCTGCCTTGTGCCACCAGACTAGGGAAGAGTATAACACCATGGGTTTAATGGCCATGGTGTATAGCCAAAATGTCATTTTGGGCTTTAGTCCCCAGTCTTTGCCTATTGCCCTCTTGCAGGCCCATAGACACTTCAGGGCTTTGTTGGTCGTGTGTTCCACGTGTTTAGCCCAATTGAGTTTGTTGTCCAGCATAACGCCAAGGTGCTTGACTGTTTTGCTTTGGCTCAGCTGGACTCCCTCAATTTTTGGTAGTTTGATGGCTATTTTTCTCTTCGAGCTGAAGATACAAATGCTTACTTTCTGTGGATTAATATTAAGTCCATTATTCTTGCACCAGTTCGTTATGATTCTGGTTACGTTGTTTAGGAGGTCAGATAGGACATTTTGATGTCTACCTCCAACTAGGACTGCTATGTCATCAGCATATCCCTGTGCATAAAAGCCTGAGGTGTTTAGTTTTGTCAATAGTGAGTCCACTACTAAGCACCACAGTAGCGGGGATATCACTCCACCCTGAGGACATCCACCTTTGGGTTTGATTAGTATTTTGCTGAATCCTAATTCAGAAATTATTAGTCTTTCCCTCAGCATGGTCATAATCCATCTGACGGAAACTTCATCAATTTTCCTCTCCAACAGGGTTTTCTCAATCACTCTGTGAGGAGTTCTGTCGAAGGCACCTTCTATATCGATGAATGTGCCTATCGTGATTTCTTTGTGGTCCATAGATTTTTCAATTCTAGAGACTAAATTGTGTAATGCCACCTCGCAGGATTTTCCTGCTTGGTAGGCAAATTGATTTTCATGTATTGGGTATGTGCCCACAAGTTGTTCCCTCACGTGCCTGTCAACCATTTTCTCCAGTGTTTTCATTAGGAAGGAAGTCAGGCATATGGGTCTGAACGCTTTGGCGCTGTCATAGGTCCCTTTTCCGGGTTTTGGTATATAGCAGACCTTGGATACTTTCCACTCATGTGGTAGGTATCCTAGCGCTAGGCTCCCTCGTAGCAACTCTAGGAGGTAAGGTCTGAGTATGTGTAGTCCCCTCTGTAGGAGGGCTGGTAGTATGCCATCGATTCCAGCTGACTTGTATGGGGCCAGTGTGTTAACTGCCCATGTAAGTTTGTTGCTGGTAATGATAGCCTTTGCCTGTCTCCACCTTGCATATCCAGCATCCCGTTCGTGGTGCAAGGTGGCGGGCTCAGCTGTGCTGATTATTTCACAGTCCGGGAAGTGGGTCTTCGCCATGGCCACCAGTGTCTCCACCTCATTAGTGGTGAATCCCTCAGGAAGCCTTAGCGTGCCCAACATACCCCGTTCCGAATATTTGTTGATTATTTTATTAACGCGGCTTGTTTCTGAGATGCTGCTTATTTCAGAGCAGAAATCTCTCCAAGCCCTGCGTTTTGCTCTTCTGACAGATTTATGATATTCAGTTAGGGCTTTCCTGTACTCAGTCCATCTGCCAGAGTTCTTGGAGGCATTAAACAACCTTCTAGTAAGGGTTCTTTGTTTTTGCAGTTCATTGCTCCACCAGGAAACTTTCCTGTTGGATTTCTTTTTCTTTAGCGTGCAGCTGCTATGATAGGACTTGATCATAGCATCTGTAAGTGTGGCGTTCAGGCAGTCTAGCTGCCATGGATTGTTAATTCTATTTGGACAATCAGTTAAGTGTGTTTCAAGGTTAGTGCAGTAGGTCTCCCAGTTAGTCAGTCTGGGGTTCCTATATTCAGCTGCATAACCGTTGCTGTTCAGTAGGTCAAATCTAATGTACCTGTGGTCTGAGCACGTCTCTTCGTCTGAGACGTGCCAGTCCACAATGTACCTACTGATTGGTTTAGTGGCTAATGTTATATCAATTGCTTCCGATCTTAACCTATTGAAAAACGTTGGTTTGTCCCCGCTATTCAAAATGTCAAGATCATAGTTTATGATAAATTCAAGAATTTGCTCACCTCTTTGGTTGGTGTTAGTGCTGCCCCAAATATGGTGGTGGGCATTGCTGTCGAGGGCTGCAATGAGCTGCTGCTCACCCGTAGCTTCTCTGACTCGCTCCAGCATTGCTGTGGGCTCCTTATCCTCATAGGGCAGGTACCCAGCCAGCAAAGTGATGGATTTGTTTGAGCTCCCTTGGGGAGTATATATGGCTGCTGCAGAGTCTCTGGAACAGATTTGCCAAAGAGGCAGCAGTTTTAATTCCTTTCTATAAAGGATGCATGCTCTAGGGTTGTCAGTCACAGAGATAATATTATATCCCGACATATTCAGCCCTTTGAGCTTGCCTTTAAGAAGGTAAGGCTCTTGAATAAAGATTATATCAATATTCTTACCTTTTATGTATTGTTGTAACACTCCACTTGCTGCTATGCAGTGGTGGAGGTTAATCTGCAGCAGCTTCATCAGATTGTTAGTTGGTTGTGCCAGGGGGCCCGTCCCGTGGCGACAGCGGTGGCTCGGGTCCACCAGCCGGTCCAACGCTTGTTGGGCCTTTTGGCTTTCCCCGTCCTCCCACCGTCTTCCACAAGTCAGGGCCTTCCTCAACTGGACACTCAGCAGCTTCTGATGGTGCCTGTGGGTTGGCTAGTTCTTCCTGATGAGCCTTGACACTAGCCTTGGGCTTTGCCCCGCCACAGGTGATCATTTCAGCAGGAGTGGGTTGAGCCGGTAGAACCATCTCCTCTTGCTTTCTTTCCGGCTCTTCCGTCACCTCCATGGGCGTGCTCTTCTGGGTAGCCAGTTGAGCCTGTTCTGCCGCACTGATCATCGGTCTGAAGGTGACTGTTTTCATGCCACAGCCTACCTTCATCCCTCTGGTCTTGAGGCTCTCCATGCTGTATTCGGGTACCCTCATAATTATGAAGGAACCCTTGTCCATTTCCTTGGAATAGTGCAGCCTCCACTCCTTGATTCCATCGACTGCCCTATTCTGGATCTGGATCCTTTTAAGCAGGACGTCCTCGGCAGGCACCTTTCCTGGAAAGAAGGCTCCAACCTTGACCGTCCTGGTCAGCTCCCTGACATCGCCCGTCCTTAGGGTAAGACCCTCTTCCAGAACAATGCCAGGGATAATTTTATCCAGCCATTCCTTTGTTGCTGAGTCCAGGCAGGAGACGATGCATGCACCCTTGTTGAAGCTTGCGCCATCAAACAGAGGGTGGTAGTCTCCGTCGACGTCTAGCTCGTCAACTCTGCCCGTAATCTCGTCCTGCAAGGTTTCGCAGTGGTCTCTTGTCAGCTGAATGTGCGGATAACCCATCGGTATCACCGCCACCAGCTGTCCTTTGGCCGCCATAGCGTAGTTTACAGCAGACCTAGTGGTTTCCCTGGGTTTCTTTGCCACAGGTGCAGAGGTTCCAGGTGACACTCTAGGTCTTTTGTTTTGGGTCTGTAATGTGGGGTTTTGCCTCTGAGGCCCTGCAGTTTTACCTGCGGGCCTGTTTGGCTGTGCCCTTGTGTTTTGAGTTTGTGTGTGTCCGGAGGGTCTCCCCTTCTGCCCGGCGGCTTTGTTGGCCGGGCCAGTCCTGGCCCTTGCCTCCATAGCCGCAGGCTTCTGGGGGGTATCCCTGCCGGGAGTAGGATGGCCCAGCTTGGGCGCCCTTCCCTCAGTTGGAGCAGCTTCGTATGCCGGGCCTGGTTGGGCCCTTGCATCCTTGGCTGTCCTTCCTCGGGCGGGCACCACAGTAGCTGGTAGGTTGTAAAGGATAGAGGCTTTTGCCTTTCTCCTGTGGCGCCTCCTCACATTCTTCAGGTTCCTCGACGTGGCAGCATGACCGCCGTCCGTCTGGTCCCCGCTTGAATATGAGTGGCTTGGTACGTGTATTTGTGAGGGGGCCTGTGAGGCTGCAGCTACAAGAGCTGCATGCTCCGCCAGGGCTCCCCTGAATGTGCTGTGTTCTTGAAGCCTTTCGGCTTCGTCGTTGAGCGACTTCAATAGGGGTCCTAATGAAGCCTCATCTAGGGTGTCGGGTTCCGACTGTTTATATAGCTCTGGAGAGGACAAGTCCTCTACAGATATAGGATTGTGGTCAAAGTAAAAATTTTCTGACATGGTGTAGATCCCTTCCGTGTATGGCTATCCGCCGGGGTATACCCCCATCTCAGCGCTGTTAACGTTGAGAGTCCTGGAGTTCCGTCCAGGAGCCGGAATATATGCTCTCACTGCGGGGAGGATGCTCAACCCGCTTTTAGCATTCAAGGGTCCTACTACCGAAGCCTCGGACCTCCTATGCTCCGACACATAGGCACCAATACACGTGCTTGCCAGGCCGGGTGCTAGGCGGACACATGTAGGATAGAAGCCACAGCCTTCCCATCCCCATCCATGCCGCTTCGCAGGCTCAGTTTGTCTGTACAGTTAGTCTGTGCATTGCTGTGGTGCACAGTGAGTTGTTGTCCATTCAGGCCAGGTCTTAGAGTGGAACTAGTGTTCCACTGTCTGTGTAAACGTCCAAAAAGGGACTTGCCTGGGGCGGCTGGAGTCCAGACCACCTTTGGCAAGTCCCCCGCCTCTGTCGTTCGCGAGTTATAAACTCCTCAGGGGGCACCACAAGAAGGTGACAGTAGGCGTTGATGGGGATAGGGAGGGCGGAGAGCGCGAAACAGTGAGTAGGGCACTATAGTTTCTTGCTCTCGCATGAAGTGAGGAAGACTCCCGCACTCGTCTAACTCTTCAGCCTTCCCGTTGCCCCACCCGTTTGCCCCCCATTTTAACCCTTTCATGATTATTTATTTGGCACAATTTGGCTTAATTTTTTTCCTCTACCATAAATGAGTTTTGGAAATACCTCTCATCTTTTTGATTCAATAGCCTAGGTTTTCCTTAAATGATTGTCTCATGTTTTGGACATGATTGTATTTCCCCACCAGGTACATCCTTTCCCCTCTATTGGGATGGGCTGGGGAAAGACTCTGTATGAAAATACAGAATTTTCTTATTTACTACTTAAATAAAACTGCTTTTTGAGAAAATAATAGACCATTGGAAACTTTTCAATGGGCCCTAGAAGCAGAAAACAACAAAACATTTTACTTACTATTCGTTTTCGAGTGCATAGAGGCGGGGGAAAGACACCAGAGTTTATCAGACCACCCATTTTTTCTTGTTTACTACTTAAATAAAGCTGCTTTCCAACAAAATAATAGACCATGTGAAACGTTTCAGCAAGCTCTTGTAGCAGAAAGCAACAAAAACTTTTAAATACGATTACTTTTCAAGTACATGGAGGCAGGAGAAAAAAGTTAGAGTTTAAGAGGCTATCCAGTTTTTTCTCTTTTACTACTTAAATAAAGCTGCTTTTTGACGTCCATTGGAAACGTCTCAACGAGCTCTAAAATAATAAAGCAGCAAAAACATTTAGATACAATACTCTCCAAGTACAGGTGGGTGGGGGAAAGGCACCTGATATAGTATTGTATGAATAGTTTTTCTCATTTGATACTTAAATACAGCTGCTTTTCAAAAAAATGATAGACCATCATAAACGTTTCTATGAGTTCTAGAAGTAGAAAGCAACGAAAAAGTTTAGATACAATTGATGGGGTCAGTGGATGAAGGTGCTATGTAACAAATGTAAACTTCTGAGAAAAACTCAGAATTCAGATAAAGATGTTGTTGGATGACTGCATTCTATATGTACCTAGAATTTGTAGAACTGAGTACTAAGTACTAGGTAAACATAGTAGCACCCTCATCCATTTAAAATTATAATTATATATGTTACATAGCACCTTCATCTTTTGGTATCTCTACAAATAGGAGGAAAATAATATTTTAAGTCAGTACATATGAATTATATACACATAACACCTTCATCCAGTACAAAATCTCAATTTTCAAAAAAATTTGACATAGCATCTTCATCCACTGGCCCCTTCAATTACTCTCCATGTACATAGAGGTGAGGGAAAGATATAGTGTGGCTTTATGCCATAGTGTAAACTTTCTCACACTGACAGTTCCACGGTGACTGAAAACATTTAGCAACAAAACGATTTGTTACCTGAGATATATTTCTACTTTTAGCCAGAAGCCGCAGTCATCTGCAATGGTTAAAAACAGCCAAAATAGGGAAATACTACGTAGGCAGCGGAAAGACAACACACCTGGGACAAGCCTTATCCGTCCTCTTAATACCATCCTTTCATTGCTAAAAATATGGCAAACTTCACATTCTAATCTTGAGATGTTTTGAATAATCCAAAATCATGAGGGAAGGAGATTGTCTTTACTTATAATGAATATTATGATGATTTTGTAATTTTGTATGTTCGAAACTCTATGTAGTCGATAGGTTAAGTAAAGAAGCATAATTAGATATTTTCTTAATGGACCAAACTGTTGAGGGTGCTTCAGAATGCATCAGTGACAGTGTTTGGCCCCTTCTAGGAATATGACCCATCCATTGGCACAGATGCCTGATATTTTTGGAGTTTCTCTCCCACTCAAGAACTTGTATTTTTGTTATTGGGCACCACAACTTCAATAAGTTTTACTTTCTTCTTTCTCAAGTTTAAAAGAATGGTGTCAGCTGTTTTGTTGCACTGTATTGTCGTGACCTTTTCAAAGTAGCCTATTGGCACTGTACTTATCGTCCAATAGGTTAAAACTCATTGCCCAAGCTTGATCGGAATTTTGACCCCATTATTATGTCTCTTGAAGTACACCGTACCAGAAAGTCTTTTAACACGTTAGGTGTAGCGGTGTATTTTAGGGTTATCCTGAATTGAACGGTATCAGTCCCAGGGGTCCGACTGCTGGGATGAGCCACTGACGATATCGGGGTGTCGGGATCCGATGGGAATGCTCTGACGAAAGCGTTATCTTTTGTCTGAAAAGTGAATTAAATGAGCGTCTCAAGGGCATTATCTCTTGGTAAGGATTGGAACTAGATATAATAGGCGCAGGACTGGTAGTTTTGTGTATTATTGTTATTATTTTATGTAGTATTTCTATACTATGTAACTCAGAATGTTTAAAAGCAACCTATAGAACTCAAGTTAGTTCAAACCGTATAACTTCATATTCAATCTGCAGGCTATGAGTGTTTATTTCTCTAACATTGTTATATATTAAAAACTATCTTTTTTCTTGAAGGGTTGGAGTCGTGTGGATAATGAGCTGAAATCTGAAGTTCAGAAAACTTTCAGTTGTTGCGGATTCGACGATAAACGCCACCAAGCAAATGACTCTATGGGACACCCACCTTGTATCCAAGATGTAAGGCTTCATTTTTTATTTATTTTTTTTGATCAAATGCATTGACCTTTCATTTTTCAAAAGGGCTTCTATCCAGTAACCAGATGGTAAATACCAGGGATTTTCTAAAACATGTAAGTTGTTAATCATTACGTTTTATGATAAAGAATGCAAAAAAAAAATTTTATTAAAAAAAAAAATTAACAGACTTCAAAACCTAGGAACCAGTAAAAATAAATGCACTGAAAAGTATGAAATAATAACCTTCTGATTTTTATGAATTCTCAGCAAAAACCATGCATTTGTTTAAAAAAATATTTCGAAACTTTTCATGCTGTACCATGTTCGTCTATCCCGGGCCTCCTTATTATAATTATGTAAACAGTCACCTTTTCAATTTTATGAATACACACAGAAAAGTGGAAAATCTAGTGCGGTGCATTATTATATAACTTTCAACACCCTACCTTCTATGATTATAAATGGATTTTTTTTTTTTTTTTTTCAAAGATCAATGTTTAATTGGGAAGGGAACACATTAAATGTTTTTCCACAATGACAATATTTTTCCTTTGCTAAATATTGTCGTCATTTACATACATCATCGTGGTACGTTGAGTTGGCAATGCTGTTACATAAATCCAGCCATTCCCATGAAGTAGGTACGTCATGAAGTAGGCCAAGATGAAGTAGATACGTCACTGAGTCGAAAAGTCGAGATTTTAGCCGTTTTTTGACAAGATATCGTTAATGGAGAATCAATGATGATGGTTATATGGTCTATAATAAATTGGAAAGTAATTTCGGAATTATTGTCGCTTTAATATCCTTCTAAAAACCATGGTGATATTATATATTGTTCCGGTAGGGGCAGTTAATATTTCTTTATTTAACTCTATCGTTGGAAAAATAGTGATTAAACAACATCATTTGATAGAAGTCCCTGCAGCAAAAAAGGGGCAGCCATTAAAGTGGTTGGTATCAAAAAGACTGCCCCGCTAGGATAGAAGCAACAGGGTTTGGGACTCATTTTATGGTTAATTTATTATTAAAAAGGATATTATTATTCTCGATACTTCACCACTGGTTTAATTCAAAATTATTTCTTGAGTCAATTATGTACTTAATTCCTTTCGATGAATTTTCGACTAAACTTAATAGCTAAATACTGAGAATAATATCCTTCCTAATAAAAAATTATTCAGAAAATAAATTGCTAAACACTGTTGCTTCAATTCTAGTGGGGTAACTCTTCAGCTGCTGATTTAAAAAAATTTAAACAAGGCCCAAGATAACATGTAGTAGTGCTACCTGGATTCTGATTTTAGCATGTGAAAATATTTAAAGAAGAAATTAGGGAGGGAAAGAGTTCTAACTAAAGTATTAGAGAAGATAATGATTGATGATATTTAGTAAGGTTTTACTATGAGAGGAAAGAGTTATTGCCCAGCTGGATGTTAACTTAGGGTAATTAAGAAAAGGAAGTAGGATGACTCATACATGTGGAGTGTATGCCTTAATAACTTTCACTCACAAATGAGTTATTGCTATGCTAATCTTAATGATTGTGATGATGATGCACTGTTTCTGTGTCATCTCTTCTTTTTATGTGATTAAAACATACTTCCAATATTCTCTAAGCACTCACTTGGCAATTTAGTTTGCTGGATTTTGGACTTTCTTTCCTTGTTTAATTTTAATATTTATTTCTTATCAGTTCTAATGATAGCTGGAGTGCTATCCAAAATATTTGAAACAACTTGTCTAATTAATTGTCAGTAAAGTTATTTCTTGTAATACCCAAAACATAAAGTGATGATGTTCGTTGTTTTGTTTAGCCAAATTGCTGCCCGGCTGGCAGTAGTGTCAATTGTACCTGTCCTCCTTGCATGTCCAAGCTGCAATCTACAATTGATTATGCCTTTAAACTTTGTGGAGGAATAGGCCTGTTTTTTAGTTTCACTGAGGTGAGTTTAATATTTTCATGACTACCTATTATTATTTATTTTATGACATTTGTATACCTTTTTTATATTGATTTTATTTTTCTTTCTTCTCTCAGTATGTGATAATGCACTTTGTTGCAGAATTTAACAGTACCTATTTATAATTTCAAAGAACAAATTTAATTTTTACACAATGCTCTTTTATATTCGATTCTTACTGTTTTATTTTATTTTTATTAATTTTGTTTACTGTTAAGTTTTATTTAGCTACTTAGTATTATGAAATATACAGCTTCTGTATTGATTGAGCTAACTGCTTTATAAAATATGTTTTACTTTAGATTACTTATTAAAAAAACACAGTCATTTTTATGCAAGACTGTGACTAAAGATTACTATTTTTAAAAAATAAAATAGGACTGCAGGATAGCATGTTTTTCGATTTCCTGTTTTCAAAGCATAAATTTTGCTTTTGTTTATCTCCAATCCAACATACACAACGTGGTACTTTAATAAACAAATCAAAATAATGGATAAAGATATGCATTTGAAAGACTATAGTAATAACTTGGGAAATCTAAGATGGTATGTTAAAAAGGAGGACAACAAAAAAAATTAATAATTTTGAATTATTTTAAAGAACGATCATGTAGTTAACTGGAAAAGAAATCAACATAATAAGGATAGTTTGAAAATTTAAGTGTGCGAGAGCTAGCTCACGGGGACAGTCTTAGGAAAGAGTTGGGTCAGTGTTAGTCAGGGGGGTGTGGAAAACAAGAAACACCTAAAAGGTTGGAGGTCGTGATCGATAGTAATAAACAGAAAGAAATTAATGATATTTAATAATTTTATCTGAAGAGAAAAGATTGGCCTGGGTGGCTACATCACTGTTGCAGGGCCCACAGTTAGCACCGTCATTAAGAGCCCTATAACGGTGATGTCTAGACTCAGGCTCAATTTTAAGCCAAACTTTTCTCTTCAAATAAAATTATTTAAAAATTAACGATCATTTGGTCTTCAGGGTTTCACTATGTAATATCGCTAGCAATTGCCAAGCTTTCGCCCATCATGATGTGGGCTTCTTCAGGGCCGTTGCTGGTGAAGCATAGATAGAAATACTTATAATACTTAAAAAATAATTTTTTTAGCTCAATTGTCAAAATAAAAGTTAAATTTTACTTTAGTCATTCTGTTTTATACACTGCCTCTATCATAATTTATTGGGAAAAAATGAAATGATAAACTTAGATAACCCATTGTTCAAACTCTCTTATTCACACAAAGTGAATTATAATTGATAACTGATATGTAACCCGACCCCACCAGGGACCACCACCGTCGCCGACTCGTTTCCTTCTGGCTCAAGTTGGCTCTCGCACACGTTAATTTTCATTAACTAATTACTATGGGTTTTTTTTTCCTAGCTAATTACCTCTCGCAAAGGTAAATATTCAAAAAGTCCTTATTATGCTCCACCCCGCTCCCCCTGACTACCGCGACCATCTATGTCAATGCGATCCTTGTTAGTTCTCGCGAACTAAAATTTAAAAAACCGTAATTAATACGGCTTTTTTTTGTGACTAATTACCTCTTGCATAGGTAATTAGTCCAAAAATCAATTCTCAAAGAGTAGAAAGGACTAATTAGATCGAAATATTAAAAAAAATAAAAAAAAAATCGAGCGTAGCCACGGCTCCAAGGGTAGAAGCTAACAATCGGTGATGGAAATTGGATGAGGCCAAAAATAGGGGGGTAGTTGCGGGAATAATATTAAAAATCGGTGTAACCGCTCTTACCCACCCCCTTAACCCTATTTTCTGGCTTGAGTTACCATACCTAGAAAGCATACAAATTGAACGAGAACGGAGTGTTAGGCAGTATAAAAATTGCTAATTAGATCGAAAGAGTAAAAAGGACTACTTGAATCTTAATAATAAAAAAAAAAAAAAAGAAATCGAGCGTAGCCACGGCTCTAAGGTTAGAAGCTAATTATCGGTATATACATGGCAGTCAAAATGTCAGCTACCAATAAAATCATTGCACATTACTTGTAGTAGATTTTTGACCTCTAACCCATTTTTTTAAAGTTAATTATAATTTATAAAGGTAGTTGCAATTTTTTTAAAAAGTTAGTTACACCTCATGGGTAAAGAAAATTAGGAAAGGTAATGGAGGTGATACAAAACTGGTTAAAATGAGAAAAAATCATTTTTTTCATATTACAAATGTTTTATCAAAATCAAGCTGGACTCATTGTTTTTTTTTTTTTTAAAGCATGATTCAGCTAAGGATTTTCATCATTTTGACTTATCTCATATGACCACTGAAAATGAAACACTACTTTTTAATTAGAAAATGATCTTTCATTACTTTTTCATGATAAGGAGTTTGTAATTAATTTTGAATAACTTTTAACAAAATTAATCAGATTTTAAATCACTTAACCTTTTTGTCGAACAGAAGATTATTTGAAATAGCTATTCTTAAAAGCATCTAAGCATGTTCCATATTTTAATAGATAAATTTAATCAATTTTAGTTATTTAAGAAAATTAAGTAAAAAAGTTTGCTATTCTATTCTCACTGCCTGTGATTCAATCCATATTTTAGTATGCTAAATATGGAATGCTCGTAGTTTGCATGTACAAGGACACAGTAATTGACTTTCCCTCTGCTTTTTTAAAACAAAATTATTTTATATTTTTATCATTGAGCATTTTATTTATCTGACAGAATTTGAAAATTCATCAATTTATGACATTACTGAGGGGAAAGTTTAATTTTTAGCTGTTTTTATTGTTACTCACTAAATTATTTTGAAATAAAATAAAATAAAGTTTGTAAGCCTTGTAGTAATTTTGTTGGTTTGTTGTTGATGTTTTTTTTGCAGTTTGTGGGTGTTTGGTTGACAGTGCGCTATCGAAACCAGAAGGACCCGCGTGCGAATCCCCGTGCTTTTCTTTAACCATTAACTCCACTCGGTGGTTGGGTATTACACCATTAACTTCGCCTTCCTTTTCCATTCCTTTCTTTTTGTATCTTTGACACTTTAATCTTTTGGTAGTATAATTAGTTTTATGCTTTTCTGGAAGCAGACCCATTTATGCAACAGCACCTGTTTCTAATTATTCAATTTTTTTTATTCCTTCATCTATGAAAATAAGAATAAATGTTTGATGTAGTACATTGATGTTGTGTGCTTAGATGATAACAGTAAATGTTTTAAAAAATATATATATAACTTCATATAGAAAAGAAGAAATGCTGAAATATCATATCTAAGTTATGTTATTCATACAGCATGCTTTTCACAGCTTTTTATTTCCTCGATTTATTCGTTAATAATAGAAGATCTCAAATTATTTTTGTTAATTAATAAATCCTTTTGTAATTTTTCGCCCTTTTATTTTAAAATAAAAGTTACTATGATAAGAAAAATTTAAATAATAATAATAATTATTAAAACATTTTATGGGTAAAGTTTTATCCCTGTTTAATGAAATTCTAGTGTTAAGTATTTAAAAAATATAAAGATAACTTTTTTCTGATATATTCCATTCAAAATTGCAACTTTTTTCTTTTTTAATATAAGATCCTTTCTGATAAATCTTAACTTTATTCTGCTTTCCTAGGTTTCTTAGAATATTGATAATAATATTTTTAATTTTTTTTTGGAAATTAGACTCACCGGAATCCATTAAAAAATACTTATTTACTTTATACAATAATTATTCTTAGCTGCATTTTAAGTATTCCTTTAAGTTAATTAAGTAGTTTCGAATCAAATATTAATCTCTAAATATTATTGTTTTTTATATATTTTTTATAAAAGTACTATATCCAATATTTGTATCGTAAATTATAAAATTTGCAACTTATGTAATTTTCAATTTAAAACCTACTTTGATGAATGGGTCTGGTTTTATGTTGATATAAGGTTACATAACCCTGTGTAAATTTTTGCTTTTCTCACTAAAATATCTTTAAAAATATATATTATTTCACGAACTATACACAGTAGTTATTTATTTTGTTTTTTTTTTGTTTTAAAGTCTTCAACTAGTGCTTATATTGTAGGAAGAGCAATTTTTTAAACAGTGTTAAAAGGATTTATAGATAAGCATGTACTCTACATTATATGAGTTAAGGGTTTGGGAACCTTGCTTGTCTCACCTGCATGCGTTTACTCAATATAAACATGACCCACCCATTTTAACTGAAAGTCCTTTATATCTTATTCAATATCAGAACAAAGAAAATTTTTTTTAAAAAATTCAGGAAATTTTCATATTGACCATCTTGAAATTAGCATTACTTATCCTGCTGAATCCTGAAGTTATTAAATAATTTCATTTGCTAATAAACAATGAATGAATGACTATATGAACCATATTAAAATCTATTCTCATTACTGCCAATGTTTTCCTCAATGGACTTTTTAAAATTTATTTTATTAACTTAGACCAACTAAGAAAAACATTTTATTTGCTACGTCAAAGACATAAGTGATCCTTAGTTATTTATTGCTCCCCTTTGTCGCTTGAAGTAGTACTTTTTATCTAAAGTACACATGAAATCTTAGTTTTTTTTTTTTTTTTTTCTCTTTTTTTTGTTATGTCCAAAATTATCCCAATTACGGGTTTTTGACATACGAGTAAAAGTTTTGGTTTTAGTTAAGTGTTACACACTATCTCAGTATGGTGTGAATTTTCTTCTCCCAACTATAATAATCATTATTTATACTTCAGATTCAAAAGTTTTTGTATAAATAAGCATTAAACAAAAATATTTGGTACAACATTCCCGAAATAACGAGTTGTAAAATAATGGAGTAGACTGTTGGTCTTATTTAATTGTTGGTATATATTTAATTATTATTCTTCCATTATCCATTACCATTTCTTTTGTTAAATGGTTTGAGAGATCAATTTATTAAATATACATATTCCATATCAATTGATTATTCTTTATTGTATTTTTCATGTAACGTCTCGAAAAACTTTATTTAAATATTTTATGTAGCTGTTAATTTTGAAATTTTATCAAATACAAGTTTTCTATTAGGCTGTTTTTCTATGTTTCTAATGAGTTTCATTGAAACTTTCTGCAATAGCTATTATATAGTCTAAGCAACGTTAAGGTATGGGGTAGAGGATTATCTAATGCAGTTGTTACTATTGTTGATGATGCCCAATTCCTTTATTCCAAAATATCTTGCAAAAGCAAATAGGCTGCTTGTTTTGGGCGGCAGAGTTTATTGGATGGCAAGGTTCAAATAAATTGTATTTATGTGATAAGAAATTGTTTTGACCTTAATTAGCCTAGCTCTTGTTCTGGCCATGGAATAAGCATTTATTTTATTTAAGTTAGCCATTTAATTGTTTCTTTGTTTCTTAAATGAAGGAGGAGGTTTCTTAAAGTACTGAGTAGAAATTTAATTTTATTAGTATAATTTGTGTTTTAGTACCCTTATTAAACAAGAAACCATTTTTTATTGCTCAACATATTAATTAATGTATCATTAAAATATAGATTCATGTTTGATTGCTAATAGCATGAGTGGTGTTAAAGATGGCCAAGGTTTTAGTAAGATGACAAAATCTGAACTAGATTGTTTTTTCAAATTGGTGTTGAGATATGAATTAAATTTTTAATACAAGTTTTTTAAGTTCGATGCTCTCTTCCTTCTTATTTAATTCAGAATATAATTAAGAGTTCTTTAAATTAATTATGTTTAATGAAAAAAGAATAATTGAACTTTTATAAGCAATCAAAATTTAATGAATTATATTCCAACTTAAATATTTGAATTCATTTCTCTTAATTAAAAGTAAAAACTTTAAATACTTGCATTTTATTTTTTTCATTCATTTTAACGCTTTGTTTTGATTATTTTAAATAAATTCGTTCATCTTCACCTAATTTATATATTTCTTTGCAGTACTTATTCTGAAATCTTATTAACCCTCATTCTATACTTAGTGAAACAAAAGTAATCCTAGAGGTTCCTATATTTTATTTAATTATTGTGATTAATACATTTTTTAAATCTTAAATTAACCTATTCTTGACAGTTAATTGTTGTTGTATATTTCATGTTTGCAAATCTGTTGTCTTAATATTCGTAACAAGATAAACAAAGTGATTAATTATTAACATTGAAATATAGTTAATAATTTGTATTTAAGCTTTAGGTTTAATAGAAGAGTAATATTATTCTATATGAAATAATGTAAATTGTACATTTTTCCTGTTTACACTAATTTAAATTAATTTTTGAAAAAATTCATCATTTAATTTTTTTTTTCCTAACATTGAAGTTGAGATGGCATATTTCAGGTGATTGGAATCATTCTCGCCTTCAGGTATCGTAATCAAATTGACCCAGATTTAGATTTTTCCCAAACCTTATTTCCGGGAAGGAGAAATTACCGATATACAAACCTTAGGACAACGCCAACTACAGATTTGAAACTACCAATAAATCCCTGAAACCTGTTTTTTCTCTGTTTTTCCTCGAAACTTAATCCAGATTTTCAGATTACCCGGTATGATTCAGTTAATCCATATAATTATATCATGGGTTCTCCAAACCTCATATTTTTTCATGTTTTAAAACATCTTCCTCCTCTTAATGATCTGTTATTGTTTCTCATTTCTTAAGTTATTCTTTGATTAATAAATATTGGACCATTCAATATATATTTATAGTGTTTTGTGTTTCAATTTTTATTCTTATGTATCTAGGAACTTTGAAGACTGTATTGACAAAACAAAATATTCAGGTTTTATTTGATATTATTTTTTGTTCTGTATGTTTTTATAATTAGTTATTTTTTTAGCTTTTCAAAGTAATTTCTGTTGTTTTATATCCTAGATGTATAACAATGCCTGTCTAAATATTAAGTTTAATAGAAAATAATCAATTTCTGGAATTGGATTCAGTATTTGTTAAACTATTTCTGATACGTCAAATGTCAATTTGATTTGCATAATTCCATGTAAATTATTTTATAAAATTGGCATATGACCATGAATTAAACTTTTGACTATTTTTTATACTAAAATTAGTTTTGCTTTAGTGTGTATAATTATTATTGTATTTAAAATATTTTCTAGTCTTAGTATATTTGTTGGTGACATCTGTGTGATAATCTTAACATCGGTCCCAAAGAATAAGATGTTGCTTAGTCTTACTTTTGTCAAAGCCTAAAAATCAAAACAGATTATGTATTTTTAGA
The DNA here is from genome assembly GCA_911387785.2 of Aelia acuminata. Lineage (NCBI taxonomy): Eukaryota > Metazoa > Arthropoda > Insecta > Hemiptera > Pentatomidae > Aelia > Aelia acuminata. The sequence continues at coordinate 77,878,256 of OU426982.1, forward strand.
AACTTTATTTATACTGCCATTATTCTTCTTATTTACTGTTTTGTATATTATCTATTTGTTATTTATGTGCCATAATCATTTTATTTATTTATATTTTGATTTTAAATGGAAAATATTAATTTGGATTTTTATGCTATGACCCTATGGCCAGTCATTGAATTCCTTTTCAAAAATTTTGATTGGTAGTGTATTTCAAATAATTTCTTCTAAGTTTCTTTATCAGTGTCGAAAAATTGCCTATAATTTTATCAAGTTTTGATAATAATTAAAAGTTTTTTTAATCTAACTTTATTAAAACTCCCATTCGACTTTGAATGAACTACATTCAATTGACATCTTAAATAGTATTTGTTTCTTCTTCCAAAGGTTTCATTTTAATACTTAGTAACATAAATAATCCAAATTGTATATGTATTTTTAACTTAAATTTAATATATGATATATTTGTACTACAATATCTATGTGAATGTGATAATAGTTTTATGTTAGTCATAAATGTTGTAGTCTGTAATTTTTACTTTTTTTAAGTTAAAGCTATTTATGTGTTTCCTTGCTAAATGTGATCATCAATAATATAGGCTTTCTTTTGGTTCTTGGGATAAACTTGTACAATTTTGCTTGATTGCACTTTAAGGAGTTAAGACTTAATTCGACCATACTGGCATTATCATAATTCTGTGTAGAGCTTTAGAATTTACCCTGTGTATGCCTGATAATAAAAATGATAATAACTACATATATATTTTGTAGATACTTATTTTGACTAGTGACTCTTGTACCAATTGTGATGGAAGCTAAAATAGATGGGTTGTTATATTTAATTAGCCTTTGTCAAAAAGATTTTAAATTTTTATTAGTGAAATATTCCAATTTGTGTATATTATGTAAAGCTATATAAATATATTATTTTTTGTGTGCATTTATTGCTATTTATCTCATATAAGCAAAACTCTCATAAAGACCCCCTTTTTTCACCATCACTTGACCTATAGGGGAAACTATTCAATTGTGAAAAATTTTGACATCGAGTTTTCAACAGAAATACATATTTTTGGATCCCCTGATTTCAAATAACCAAGTCTCACAAAATGTTTTTTTGAAGGGACTTGCTCCGAAATGATTTGTCGTACATAACTAAAATTAGGTATTTGACTCAGGTATATGACTGGTGACAGCAATGTTTTCGTCAAAATAGAGTAACAGTGTAAGAATAAAGTGTAAAAGAAATAAACAATAAAATGTATAAAAATAAAGTGGTACTTAATTATAATCCATTTTACAAATGTTTATGATTTTATTTAAAACAGCAATAAGAAAAATTTTAACTTTAAATTAACTTTAATTTTATTTATTTGGAGTAATTAACAGATTTTTATTATCGCTAATAATAAGAAATCACCATATATAAAATATGAAAAAAAAAAGTTTACCCAGAATGAAATTTTTGATGGCCCTTAATAAGAGTAGTTATACATGTGTACAGTATATCAATGGAAACCTGAGAATTCTAGAAAGAATGATAATTAGTTTATTGTCATTGAAGTCAATCGACGTGGATGAAAAAATAATTATTTTTACTGTCATATTATTTTAACTGAAAATATTTGCTCCCTTGGTAATTAATTGCTGGTTTCATAACCTTAAAATCTTTAGAATTAAAATGTCGTCTTAAGAGTGAAAAAAAAGGACTATTTTCACTTAAATAGTTATTTCGTTAAGGAAGACAGCAAGGTGTGTGCTGCTCAAAATTTTCCCTTGATTCAAAACAGAGTCACAATTTTAAGACAATCCCTAGTTGTTTTTTAATTAATATGTATTATAGTTTTAATAATTTTTATCAAAAAAGATCCTGGAATAAATGCTCAAATACATGTTAGAGCTACACAATTATTAATTTTATTTAAAAGCAGATGGGTAACAGTTTATAATAAAGATAAAAAAGGTTGAATTGAATGAAGCTAATTTGTTACACATTTGAATCTGTTAAGCAAATGTTAGGGGCTTCTACTAATATTTTAGTATGATGGTTCATAAGAATTCAAACTAAACGGTTAGAAAATAGAGCAACCTCTTCTCATTAACAATATGTTTTTTTTAATCTGATGACTTTGAACTATCTCTTAGTAAGTCCTAGAACAAACCCATCTTAGAACAAATTATGATCATATGTGACAATTTTTTTAATATTTACTTACCTATATCTGAAATATGTAGTTAGGGTAGATCTTGAAAAATTTCGACTTCCGGTTTTCAACGGAATACACGTAAATACATGTTTTAGGGTCCTCTGAGTCCAAATAACCAAGTCCTGCCAAATGGTCTGTGTGTGTTTGAACAGATTAGCTCAAAAACTATAAACCGTAGGAACCTGAAATTGGGTATTTAGTGTTTGTATATGCCCGCGATGAGACAGTAAAGATTTCATCAAAATTGGTCAAACGGAGGGGGCACTTTATTTCATAAATTTTGCCACCATTTTATGTTTTTTCCAGTTTTCTTAAGAAATGCTCTAAATCTTCAAGTTTGATGATAATCAAGTATTATTTGATATCAGCTAGGTTTTATCATCATAGATATGTTCTGACAGTACATAAATGGCAAAGGAAAATTATTTTTTTTCCTATAAAGTACCTTTGATTTTGCAGAAAGCAACTGTCTCTGGGTGGCGGGATGGCGGTATGGCCGAGTGGCTAAACGCGTTACCGCTGACAACCGGACAGATGATTTGAGAACCAGAAGATAGCAAGTTCAAAACCCGGAGCCAGGGGAAATTTAATAATACTCGGCATTAATCCCCCACCCTCTCCCCTGGCCGGGGAAACCCCATATAGCCTAAACGGCAAGGAAGGGGTGGACCCAAAAAAAAAAAAACTGTCTCATTACGCCTAAAAATAAGAAGTGTCTAAATATGAAAAAAAAAATCAAGTTAACATTATATTCAAGTTAACAAATAAAGAAAACTATTCTGCCAACTCATAAAACAAGTTGAGTCCACGCATGCGCAGCACTCCTTTAATGACAGACCATTGTTTATAATTAAAGAGGTTCTGTTCATGGGAAACAGATGTTGTTTGCTGAATTAAAAAAAGTAACAACTTTTATTTAACAATAAGAAATTTTAGTGTACTGAGAACTAAAAATAGAACAAAAATAAGTATATGAATGTGGAAATATGTGTGAATTTTTGCTGTCACATCGCGGGAATATACATACACTAAATATTCAATTTCAGATTCGCATGGTTTGTAGTTTTTGAGCTAGTCTGTTCACACACACACACACACACAGACCATTTCGCGGGACTTGGTTATTTGGACTCAGGGGACCCCAAAACTCCGTTGAAAACCGGAAGTTGAAATTTTTCACGATCGCAATACTTTCCCTTACTACATATTTCATATATAAGTAAGTGAAAGTAAAAAGTACTCAATTTAGAAATTATTTAATCCTTTTAGTTCATTACAGGATTGATCATTGAACAGAGGCCAGCAACTGATAAACAAACATGAAAAGATTTAGCAGTTTTATCCTGTCTCACCTAGAGCGGGCAGACTTAAGATTCCATTATATGATTTTCAATGAACAGATTAAAAACTATTTCTAGCTTTTCAACATCTACCTCAAAACCAGGTGCCTCAATACAGTAAATAATCTAATCAATAAACCTATGAAGCCTGAATTATGAAAGCTCAGAATTTTTTTAAATTACTGTAATCGAAATGAAAATTTGAGATATTCATGCTACGCAGAATTTAATGATTTTTAATTCATAATAGAACCAATTTTTCATTAGGAAGTGTTATTCAAAAGTTGCAGGCCAGAAACTAAAAAAAGTTATAAAATTTGGTGTTTTCCCCCAAAAGTTGCCTTGACACCTCACCTACACAAGTCGAACTTTGGATAATTTTCACTGATGGAATAGATAACAGAGAACACCAATGAACAGACTGAAATCATTTCTAGTAAGCAATAAATGCTTGGTTCTAACTGAAAATTTTCTAAATCGGGATATATAAACACCCCTCTAAATAAGAGTGAACCGTACAGTCCTACATCCAGTGAATAAACGGAAGCGTGTCCAGGGGGCTGGCACTTGAAGGATTGCTGGCCAAGGTCCTGTGCCATCAGATAAGAAGGATATTTAACCAAGTAAACAAGAAATGGCAGGTGGAAAAATAAGATTGAATAGTATTTAAACATTGTAAAGGTAAACAAGTTTAATGAAACCTTTTCTTTAATGCTATGAAATACATTTGTAAATAATATTACAATTTAAATTATAATACAAAAAAGAGTTAAAACAAAATAAAATGTATAAAAATAAAACAATATACTTAATATAAAAAAAACAGTGAATATGATACAATAAATGTATATAAATAAAACTTTCCTTCTACAAATATTCAGAAAAGTTATTTAAACTACATGTAATACTTTGCAAAGCAGTAGGGGATTTATTAAGCGAACGAAGACTTGTAATCTTATGTTGGATATTTAAACAGGCCTTATTTTTCATCTGTTGGACAGTTCTCCTGTTTTTTCTCCTATCTGTAACAATACAAAAAAAAAAAAAAATTAATTTCCTGTCACCTATAGCCTGAAATTCAATTACATGGTTCAGGAGTCGGTCAGATATTAAATAAATAGTTTATTTGTTCTATATTATTCTTGACTTATTACAAACACATATAATATGAAAATGCTAAAAAAGGAAGATTACATACCTAAACTGAAACTAGGTGAATATAAACTGCTCAATTTAAGGGACTTCATACTGTCATTTGTCTGTAACCTGTGCGATACTATTTTCAAGAAACTATTGTTAGAACATTATAAAATATATTTAATTTCAATAAAATAAAACTAGACAATTTTACCACATTGAAAATAAGAATTTAGGAATTAATACAATGTTACAATTACTTTTGTAATAAATTTATTTTTAAGTACCTGACAAATGGAAATTCATAATATCGGTGTCCTTGTACCTAGAAAACTGTTCTTTTTCAACAGTTGCCACTAGATCCTGTCCACCCATCCCAGAAATCATACTTTGCGGAATAAGCGAACTAATTTTTTTCATTGTAAGTCTAGTACGGTTCCTGATAGTCTTCATTATAGCACTCAAGTACCTCCACACCTAAAGATATAAATAACCGATGAATTGCAAATAAATTCTTTGTTATTAGATTTGTAAATTGAAGCAATCATTTGTAATAAGTTATAAATATAGAAGAAAATCATGCAACTTTACATGGAGGGGGGAGCCTGCAGTAAACCTTTAATAGCACCAATAAAAGTTGAGCCTCTGATTTTACTAACTCCTTCATAGACTGCCACTAAATGAGTCATTAAAACACCATCACAACCGCTTCACAGCTCCTAACTAAGAAAAAAAGTTAATAGGCAAATATCCTTCAGCCTATGCAAGTGATTTCTTATTAACACTAGGAGATGCTAAGGGTTGCTAGGAGATGCTGTATAATTTAATTAATATAAAATATTAAACTAAAAAAATTTAAACTACATGTTTTGGACTCTTGTTCAATTATGACCATCACTATGGCTTTATAAATTTGAAACTTTTTCTGCAAATTCTTTTGGTAGTATAATTATTATATTTATTTGTTATTACATTGATATATAATAATTATTTTTATAATCAAATTTTCAACATGACCTATAAAATTAATAGTCAACCATATGAAGCATTCATATTCTCTGTAAGTCTATTAGTTTTGACATGTTTATAAGCAACAAGCCAAAATAGTTGAAAATCACATATAATGTTTTTATGCTTTTAGTAACATGTAAATAGAAATTTCAAAAAAGGTCAATTGCTTTGGGATCAATCCATATCAAGTGGTCCAAAGGTGGTTGCTCAATAATTTTAGAAATTTTTTATAATTTTACCACCAATTACGTATGGAATCAGTTGCTCAAAACAATTTTTTAAAAATTTTTAGGGTCAATCCTTTCAAAATGGCAGCCATTTTTGTTTCACCTTTCAGGCCGATTTTTGAGTTTTTAAGCTCCCACAGAAAACTATTTTCCTTAAGACTGGTAAATCATAGCCTAATAATTCAAACATGATTGTTTTCTTTACAGTCTTTTCTATCTTTTGTGTTCTCATTATTATTTAAATATTTTGAAGTGCAATACTTGAAAAGTGCTACTGAAAACAACTGCTTTAATTTCTCAAAACACCGTTTTTGAGGGTAAGTTTTAGGTATTAGGGGATGTACGCTCAAAGCTGATTTTTGGCATGATAATAAACCTAACTAAGTAGCTTTCATTAAAAGTAGTCTTAAACCTGATATTCATTACCTTATTTTTTTTTATGTATTTTTAAATTTCACATTTTTCAATTTTTCATCCCATTTGGGCTAATTGATAAAAATCTCATTTTTTTTATATGTAATGCTTGCATGCAACATAAATCTATTGTAAAAAATCTGGTGCGATGCGCGCAACACAGAGCTTTTACTTACCAACTTACTTAGATTATTAATTGACGTGTTTTTTTAATTGTCATTTCTCAAAGTCACATATTTTTCCACATTCGTTTCTTATTTTTGTTTTTATTTGCTCTCTAAAGTACACTAATTTTTTTTTATTATTAAATAAAAGTTCTTACTTGCGATAATTTGGCAATGCAAGCATAATACTCCAAGTCGTCTGATTTTATAATTCTCTATGTAATTGTTGAAAACTTCATTTAGTTACTATGACAAAAAACATTTCCATTAAATGAACAGAATGGCTTTAATTATAAACAATGGTTTGTCATTAAGGGCGTACTCCACGTGCCCGGGCTGAACGTGTTTTATGAGTTGGCCGAACCTTTTTATTTTTTCTCCTGTATATGTTTACTTGATTTTTTACATATTTCATATTTAGCCATATTTTATTTTTAGGCGAAACGAGAGACAGATAATTTCACCATATAAACAAAAACAAAGATAGTAGAAGTGAGAGATAGTCAACTGTTATTCTTTAGGATAGGTTAAATGATAGTAAGGATTTTCAGTTTACAATGATTTTATTGTGGTAAGCCAATGTTTCGATCCAACTTGTGGATCTCCATCAGGGCTAAAAGAAAACTAATATATGAGTATCTATGCTAGAGGGTGACAATAAATGGATACATTTAACAGAACTGATAATAATATTAAAGATGAGAGCACTTAATAAAAACAGTGATCAATAACATTGCTAAAACCCAAAATTTCTCTAACAACTCTTCACAACCTCCGATCTCTTCTTTCCAATACAGATCTATCCCATATATCCCCATTCTCTAAAAAAAAATTATAAAATCCTTCTCATCGAGTTTCCCACACATACATACGCCTAGTATTAAAAAATAACAATAAATTAAAAAATCTGTATACCAAACTCAAAGACCCAGTACCACTCCTAGACAAGTGTAATGTAGTTTATCGTATCCAGTGCTCCACGCTTAATTGCAACAGTTGCTATATCGGTGAAACCAAAAATTATTTTAAAAAATGAATTTATCAACATAAATACAGTATTTCCACGCGTAATTCGTCTGCGTCTAAATTAGCAAAACATGCATTGCCCACAACCATTCCTTCGACTTTGAGAACCCCTCCATATTAGCTACTGTACCTAACCACGATAAACGACTCCTCAGAATCCATTTTCATCCATCTGGAAAAAAATAACCCTGTAAATCATAAAACAGATAAAGAGATAATTTCATCCACTTATTCTAACATCTTCTGCATCCGCAAAACCTAGTTTTGATTTCATAGGTACCTGCAATTATCTCTGTGTCTTGAACTATTATTAGCTTTTTGTATTGTTTAACTTCTTTCTGTATATTTTCCAATTTTTATGCATTGTTACATGTATGTATTATCTCATTTTTATATTATTGAGTCCAGACATAACTATTTGTATACAGTACCATCTATTTTGTTAGTTTTTAATATATCTTTTTCACTTGGTTGTCATGTGCCTTTCACTTCACAGGGTTGGATTTCCCCGTCATAAACCTTTGAAGTCGGCAAACTAACTCCCTACCACTACCTCTCACCTTATTTTTACCTTTAGTCTTAGCATCCACCTGGACTCTGTAGGTAAATATAAGATTCTATTTTATCTTGTTAACCAACCACTTATTTTAATATTCATGTATACACCATCTTTTATATTATTATCAGTTCTGTAATGTATCCATTTATTGTCACCCTCTAGCATAGATACTCATATATTAGTTTTCTTTTAGCCCTGATGAAGATCCACAAGTTGGATCGAAACGTTGGCTTACCACAATAAAATCATTATAAACTGAAAATCCTGACTATCATTTAACCTATCAAAAACAAAGATACTTTATAGGAAAATAAAAAAGTCCCCTTTCCCATTTAAGCCCCCTCAGAACATTTTAATAACAATAAAAGCTTACCTGATATTAAAGAAGACTTGATATTCATTAAACGTGACGAATTTAATCAAAATAATTAAAGCCATTTTTGATATAATCGAAAAAAGGTAGAAATTGGAAAAAAAGTTATGAAATAAAGTGCCCCCACCGTTTCACCCATTTCGTTGAAATTTCGGCTGTCACATCGTGGGCATATAAATACACCAAATACCCAGTCTGATCAAAATCATTACAGCCGTTTTTGAGTAATTAAAAAAAACATTTGAACATAAGACAAAGTTTATGAAATAAAGTACCCCCTCCGTTTCACCAATTTTATTGAAATTTTGGCTGTCACACCGTGGGCATATACATACACCAAATACCCAGTCTGATCAAAATCATTACAGCCGTTTTTGAGTAAATAAAAATAACACGTGAATATAAGACAGTTTATTAAATAAAGTACCCCCTACGTTTCACCAAGGTACTTTATAGGAAACAAAAAAACAAACAAACAGAAAAGGCCCCTACCCTATTTAAGCCCCCACAGAACATTTTAATAATGATAAAGCTTACCTGATATTAAAGGAAACCTAATTTTCATCAAACATGATGAATTTGATCAAAATCGTTAAAGCCGTTTTTGAGTAAATAAAAAAAATACGTGTAAATGATACAAAGTTTATTATGTAAAGTCCACCCTTCGGTTAACCAATTTTGATGAAATGTTAGCTATCGCATCGCGGGCATATACATACATTAAATACCCAGTTTGATCGAAATCGTTAAAGCCATTTTTGAGTAAATAAAAAAAACAGGTGAAAGTGAGACAAAATTTATCATATAGTAAAGTACCCCCTCTAATTGATCAATGTTAATGAAATTTTTGCTGTAACATCGCGGGCACATACATACACCAAAATACCAAGTTTGATCAAAATCATTAAGCCGTTTTTGAGTAAATAAAAAAAACACATGAAAGTGAGACAGCATTTATTAAGTAAAGTACCCCATCCAATTGATCAATTTTGATGAAATTTTGACTGTCATATCGCGGACTCATACATACATCAAATATCAAGTTTAATCAAAATCGTTAGAGCCATTTTTAAGAAAATCGTAAAAATTAGACAAATTTCTTCAAATAAAGTACCCCCTATGTTTGACCGATTTTGATGAAATTTTACAGTCACATCGCTGGCATATTTATACACCAAATACCTAATTTCAGGTTCATACGGTTTATAGTTTTTGAGCTAGTCTGTTCACACACACAGACCATTCTCGGGACTTGGTCATTTGGACTCAGGGGACCCCAAAACGTGTATTTCCGTTGAAAACCGTAAGTCTAAATTTTTCATGATCCCTTTCTATATATTTCACATATAGGTAAGTGAAAGTAAAAATTTCAACCTGCATATTTGAGTACTTTGGTGGCTACGAATTTATGAAAATGGTCACTTTCGTGCTTATTTAACAATGGGTAAACTTGATTATAATTCATTAAAATTTTACTATTTGTGAATTTTTTAAGCAAATGGAGTTGGTTTCAAAACTGGTTGGAATAGGAGAAACTTTGTTGGCTGATCCCCTACTTTCCTTTAATGGGAGAGCGATCTGAGACTATACTCCGTTTGCTTTTTTGACTCGACTGAGTACCTCATGATCTAATTTCCCGTCTCTGCAAATAGGTGCTCCCAAGTACTAGTAGACATCCGAAAATTGAAGCGGTACCCCATTGCAGTTTACAGTTCCCCCCACGAGTTGTTAAAATATTTTTAATTATATTTTCATTAAAGAAATAATAAAAATTTAATAGAGTAGATTTTAATTATAATTAGACCCAATAATTTTTTTTTTTTGCATTGGGCGTAGATAAAATTAAAAAGGGTTATTAAAAGTTAAAAATTCACATATAATAAAATTTAATTGAATTATAATCAACTTTACGCAGCCAACAAAGTTCCTCCTATTCAAAACGGTGTTCCAACCAGTTTTGCTGTATTGGTGCAGAGAGTTGGTCCTAGATCAGCATGCAAGCAAAGTTGTAGCATCAGAGATAAAGTTCCTGAGAAGGATCCAGGGAAAATCCCATAGTAGGAACACCAATTTGAATAGGAGGAACTTTGTTGGCTGATCCCCTTCCTTCCTATAATGGGAGAGAGTTCTGAGAGTATACTCCGTTTGCTTAAAAAATTCACAAATAGTAAAATTTTAATGAATATTAATCAAGTTTACACATTGTTAAATAAGTACGAAAATGACCATTTTAAAAAATTCGTAGCTACCAAAGTACTCAAATATACAGGTTGAAATTTTTTACAATAGGTTTATGTTACATGTAAGCATAACATATAAAAAAAATCTGGTGCGTGCGCGCAACACACAACTTTCACTTACCAACTTACTTAGATTAGAAATTGACGTGTTTTGTTAATTGCCACTTCACAAAGTCACACACTTTTCCACATTCATTTCTTATTTTTCTTTTTATTTTCTCTGTAAAAACACTGATTTTTTTTTTTATTATTAAATAAAAGTTTTTACTTTTAATACTTCGGCAATGCAAGCATAATACTCTAATTCGTCTGATTTTATAATTCTCTATGAAGTTGTTGAAAGCTTCATTTAGTTACCATGAAACAAATAATTTCCATTAAATGAACCAAACAGCTTTAATTATGAACAATGGTCTGTCATTAAAGGCGTACTCCGCATTCGTGGGCTCAACGTGTTTTATGAGTTGACGGAATATTTTTTTTTTTTAACTCTATATGTTTACTTGATTTTTTTCTTACTTCATATTCAGCCATTTCTTATTAAATCGTTAGAGCCGTTATTGGGAAAACTGAACGTAGAAATGAGAACAAAATTATTAAATAAATTGCCCCCTCTAATTGATCAATTTTGATGGAATTTTGAATGTCACACCGCGGACATATAAATACATCAAATACCGAATTTAATCAAAATCTTTTCATCCCTTCTGGATAACGTTGAAAAAAAAACATAAAAATTAGACAAAATTCATTAAATAAAGTACCCCCTCCGTTTGACCAATTCAGATGAAATTTTCGCTGTCACATCGTGGGCATATACATACATTAAATACTCAGTTTGATGAAAATGGTGAAAGCCTTTTTTGAGTAAATAAAAAAAAACACGTGACAATGATACAAAATTTATTAAGTAAAGTACCCCCTCTAATTGATCAATGTTAATGAAATTTTTGCTGTAACATCGCGGGCACATACATACACCAAATACCAAGTTTGATCAAAATCATTAAGCCGTTTTTGAGTAAATAAAAAAACACATGAAAGTGAGACAACATTTATTAAGTAAAGTACCCCCTCCGGTTGATCAATTTTGATGAAATTTTTGCAGCCATATCACAGGCATATAATTGCATCAAATACTCAGTTTAATCAAAATCGTTACGAGCCGATTTGAGAAAATAAAAAAAAACGTAAAAAGTCATTAAATAAAGTACCCCCTCCGTTTGACCAATTACGATGAAATTTTTGCTGTCACATCGCGGGCATATACATACACTAAATACCAAATTTCAGATTCGCACGGCTTATAGTTTTTGAGCTAGTCTGTTCACACACACACAGACCATTTCGCGGGACTTGGTCATTTGGACTCAGGGGACCCCAAAACGTGTATTTCCGTTGAAAACCGGAAGTCGAAATTTTTCACGATCGCAATACTTCCACTTACTATATATTTCATATATAGGTAAGTGAAAGTAAAAATGAGATTTTTATCAATTAGCCCACCAGAGATATTAGAGCCTTAATGAAAAATTGAAAAATGTGAAATTTAAAAATACATAAAAAAAATAAGGTAATGAATATCAGGGTTAAGACTACTTTTAATGAAAGCTACTTAGTTAGGTTTATTATTTAGCCAAAAATCAGCTTTGATGTACATCCCCATATACCCAAAACTTACCCTCAAAAACGGTGTTTTAAGAAATTAAAGTAGTTGTTTTCAGTAGCACTTTTCAAGTATTGCTCTTCAAAATATTCAAAAAATAATGAGAGATAGAAAGATAGAAAAAGATAGAAAAGACTGTAAAGAAAACAATCGTGTTTGAATTATTAGTCTATGATTTACCAGTCTTAAGAAAATTAGTTTTCTGTGAAAGGTTAAAAACTCAAAAATCAGCCTGAAAGGTGACACAAAAATGGCTGCCATTTTGAAACGGTTGACCCTAAACATTTTTAAAAATTGTTTTGAGCTACTGATTCCATACTTAATTGGTAGTAAAATTATAAAAAATTTCTAAAATGATCGAACAACCACATTATCTTTTTCTGGTCCATTTCAAATGGATTGAACCTTTGTTCTTTATTAAAGTAGTCTAAAGAAAGATGGATATAATATTATAGATTTTGAAGAAGTTCAATAACTAAAGATCAGAAAGATTAGGTTTATTTTTATTCCATCTATAGCTATAAAAAAATAACAGTAGCATACTTCAAAGATTAATCGAAACATTATGCACTTAAAACGACTAGCATTAATTGGACTTTAAACTTTTTGACTGATCGGAATTAATAATGAATGAAGTTAGATATAATTACCTTTTGCCATTGAACAACGGTTTTCACTGGTGGTCCAAGGGAATTTAATTGTTTTGCTAGTTGTGCCCATTTAATTTTGAAAACATCTTCAGACTTAGGCCCAGCACAAACAACTCTTAAAACATGTCTGTTTCTTTTCATATAATCAAGAATATATTTTATTTGAGATTCATTTACTCTCTCAGCCTATAAATTACAAATATCCAGCCACATTAATAAGGTTTAATAATTTATCTAAAATAACACAACCAGCAAATAACTTCGTCAAGTAAAATAAAAAACCAAAAGACATTTTGTAAATTTAAGAAAAAAATATTTGAAACACGCTACTTACCATTTTACATCAAATGACAGCAGCTCAGTTGAAAAACTCAATATAACACAACAATCCTTTGTTCTCCTTAAATTAAAATATTCTGTTCATGGCGCTACTTTGCGGCTCCTTCACAAACTACTCGTTAGAAAATAGTGCTTTGGAATGCTGTTAAGATTGGTGGAAAATGAGGAGTGAACTGAATGATTCCAAAAAAAGGCAGACAAAACCTAAAAAAGTAAAAGGAATGAAATTTAAAACAACTTAAGTATTCTTAAATCTCCGAAGATTCAAGGGTGACATTGGAAACGGTTACAATTTAAATAAAAAGGGATTGAGTTGAAAGGGGTTGCATTTGATTTGGAAAGGGTTCTTGTCTTTCATACTTCTTGTTTTGTAGATTGATTTCGTGTTTGAGGTTCATAGTGATTTTTTTACTTCTTGTATTTCGTTTTATTCAGCTCTGCTCGCAGTCAAATTATTTTTTTGTTTTAAAGCGGAAGCGAGAACCCGGATGATAAGTGAATCACTTTTATTAGTTCCACTTAATCATTACAAGTTAAAACATGTTTTGTGGAGCCATCTTAATAAATTGACCCAGTAAACGTTTTTATTAAAAAAAACCGTCTTAGAAATTATGTCGTCTTTTCCGCCTACTAAACAAAAAGGACTAAATCTGTGACCCTGCACGTTTATTAGAAAATCCGGTTATTAGAAGTTGAATTGAATGTAAAGTAAATGGAACATGGCCGGGGAAATGTAAACTGTCCGTTTATTAGAAATGTACGTTGAGGAAGTTCCACTGTACTTGTTTGTCTTGTCTGCTGCAGCTGTATACGCTCGGACCACTAACATTCCTAAACATATTTAAGTTATCAAAATAATATATAAGTGATTTAAAAATTTCCAATTTAAATTTCCATCAATAAACAAAAACAAATTATGGATAAACATCTTCCACTTCCATTGGAATTGCATAAGGTAAATAACTTTTGTTTACTCCTCATCATATTATTGTTGGGGCGGTCTTATTATATCCGCCACTTAAATATAACTTTATAAATTTAAAAACTGGAATGAAATGGTAAGATAGAAAGAAATGTAATAAATATAAAGATTTATAAAAACATATAGAACTAGAAATATACAGCGGGGATGCTCATTGCGGTTTTACACCAATAAACAAACAAAATTATTCATAGTTATAGCTAAGCTGTTGAAAAAAAATTAAGAAACTTTGGTACAAGTACTGAAGTGCGGCTTATGCGCCGTTCACTGAGGCGCCTTTCAAAGTAAGGCCCGATCTCCACTGATAAGGACCCTTTTGGGGGTTTATTTATCTCTCAAGAGCGAGCGGGAGTCGAAAGCAAGAATCTATTAAAGCTAATCAAGGCACTTTTTAACTGAAAATAAATCTGGTGCGTGCTCGCAACACACAACTTTCACTTACCAACTTACTTAGATTAGAAATTAATGCGTTTTGTTAATTGCCACTTTTCGAACAGAACGGCTTTAATTATGAACAATGGTCTGTCATAAAAGGCGTACTCCGCATGCGTGGGCTCAACGAGTTTTATGAGTTGACAGAATATTTTTCTTTTTTTTTCCTCTTTATGTTTTCTTTATTTTTATCATATCTCATATTTAGCCATTTCTTATTTTTAGGCGTAACGAGAGACAGTTAATTTCTCCATATAAACAAAAACAAAGGTACTTTATTGGAAAAAAACAAACAAAAAAGGCCCCCTCCAAAAAAAAAGCCCCCTCAGAACATTTTAATAATGATAAAGCTTACCTGATATTAAAGAACGCATAATTTTCATTAAACATGACGAATTTGATAAAAATCGTTAAAGCCGTTTTTGATATCATCGAAAAATGGTAAAAATTGGAAAAAAATTATGAAATAAAGTGCCCGCTCCGTTTGACCAATTTTGATGAAATGTTGGCTATCACATCTTTGGCATATACATACATCAAATACCCAGTTTGATCAAAATCGTTAAAACCTTTTTTGAGTAAATAAAAAAAACACGTGAAAATGATACCCAATTTGTTAAGTAAAGTCCCCCCTCCAGTTGATCAATTTTGATGTAATGTTGGCTATCGCATCTTAGGCATATACATACATCAAATACCGAGTTTGATCAAAATCCTTAAAACCGTTTTTGAGTAAACAAAAAAAACATATAAAAATTATTGAAAATTTTAAAGTAAAGTCCCCCCTCCGGTTGATCAATTTTGATGAAATTTTTACAGTCATATCTCGGGCATATACATACATCAAATACCCAGTTTGATCAAAATCTTTAATGCCATTTTTGAGTAAATAAAAAAAAACACATGAAAATTATATAAAATTTATTAAGTAAAGTCCCCCCTCCGGTTGATCAATTTTGATGAATTTTTTACAGTCTTATCTCGGGCATATACATACATCATATACCCAGTTTGATCAAAATCGTTAAAGCTGTTTTTTAGCAAATAAAAAAAACAAGTGAAAATGATACAAAATTTATGAAGTAAAGTCCCCCCTCCGGTTAATCAATTTTGATGAAATTTTTACACTCATATCTCGGGCATATAAATAGATCAAATACTCAGTTTAATCAAAATCGTTAGAGCCGTTTTTGAGAAAATCGAAAAAAACGTAAAAAGTTATTAAATAAAGTACCCCCTCCCTTTGAGCAATTTTGATGAAATTTTCGCTGTCACATCGCGGGCATATACCTACACAAAATACCCAGTTTCAGGTACCCACGGTTTATAGTTTTTGAGCTAGTCTGTTCACACACACACACACACACACACACACACACACACACACACACACACACACACACACACACAAACACACACACACACACACACACACACACACACACACACACACACACAGACCATTTCGCGGGGCTTGGTTATTTCGACTCAGGGGGTCCCAAAACGTGTATTTCCGTTGAAAACCGGAAGTCGAAATTTTTCACGATCGCAATACTTCCACTTACTATATATTTCATATATAGGTAAGTGAAAGTAAAAAGGCGATGGGAGTTCAATAATATGACGGTCACATAACCTCTCAAAACAGGCCACGCCCATCAGCCGCTCTTCAGTACCTTTACTAGACATGCGCGCCACAGAAAAATCTTTAACCGGCGGCGGCGGCGCATACCGGCGCGCCGATGCTCGCGAGATTTTTGTATCATGGGCGTACGCAGGCGAAGGCAGCTGCCCCCTCTACAAATTTTGAGAAACAAAAACAACCAATAAATAAATTCGTATTCATTTAATCTCTCTATATATAAGAGGCTTTGTCCTGACTGACAGAATCAACGCAGAGCAAAAACTACTAATGATAGAAACTTGAAGTTCGGAATTTAGACTTTAAACGCGATGTAGGTAACCACTAAGAAAGGAATTTCAAAAATGTAACCCCTAAGGGGCTTAAATGGCGAAATTGTCGTTTAACTCTAACGGAAATCTATTGTTGAGATTTTAAACCATATGTTTTTTATTTGAATATCGATTTAACGTTACAATAGTATTAAAATAGATATTCGCATAAAATATGGCTACTGATTATTTAAATATTAGTGGTAATCAAATTATGCACACTGTGATTGTATGGATGGTGCGTGTTTATTTCGATCTCTTTTCCATATATTTCTCCATATATATATATATATATATATATATAAGTTAAGGTTGGGAGTAGAATTATATTGTATTTAATCCCACACTAAACAATAATATTTTATTTTGCTCTCTACTCACAACGTTAATAATTTCTAATGTTATAAATGAGGATTTACATTATTGAATAAACAAGTCTTTTCCCAGCAAGTGAGTTGTTTATCATTGTATAACATTATTAACATTATTGCATTTTTGACTGTTCTTCGCCTGTCGATCATAAGTGGTGCCGAAACCCGGGAAGGTGAGTTCAATTTCATTATACTTTTTTTTTTTTTTCTTTTCTCGGCTTTTATCGTACAGTGACGAAGATTAAAATACTTCAAAATGGCTGAAGGAGTGTTACGCCCGGCGATCCTAACTTTACCACCAGAGATCCCTCCAATACCGACGGAAAACTTGGCATCAGCACACGTTAATGCATTGGAGTGGCTTAAGGTAAGAACGGCAACATCTCAAGATTTGAGAAAGGCAGTGTCGGATTTGGAAAGGTTCGATGGCGGAATTGGAGAAATGAATCATTTCATTAAAGGAGGCGACCGTGTGATGGCGCGAATAGAAGCTAAAGCAGCTGAGAATCTCATAGATCCAATGGACGCGAATGCTTTGAAGGCTGCTTTAGTATGTCGCGTCAAAAGGAGCGTATTAAATATGATACAAGCGGACGAGGACACACCGTGGGCTGTCGTAAAGGATAGGCTAAAGAAGGCATTTGGGGGAGGCCGCTGGGCTCCGGAAGAAGATATATTGCAAATGTTTAGGGAAAAGAAGCAAACATATCAGACGAACGGGCAATATGCAGGGACATTGCTAGCTCGTTTTAATGCCATAACAGAGAAAATGAGGGAGACAGTGAATGCGATAGAGGTGGAAGGTAGAATGGCATTTCTAGCCACTATATTAAAAGTGCAGCTTGCGAGAGACACAGGAAAAAAGGAAGGACTACCCCGAGACAAACATTTTATCGAATGTGCTCAAGAAATGATGGACGCGAGCGCACGGGAAGAGGAGGCTCGGAGTGGAGAAGGAACAGAAACGGGGTGGAGCAGGGTAACTTACAGAAGAGGTGAGGCTGGTAGGGTCAGAACAAGGTCAGATATATGGAAAAAGAGAGATGCAGATTTTGGCGGACGAGAGAGGACTACATTGAGGGAGAAGAAGCCAGGAAAAGAAAAAAGGATTTGGACAAAAGAGGAAAGAAAATGCCATGGGTGTGGAAAAGTAGGGCATCTGGTCGCGCAGTGTCCTCGTACCAAATGTTTTGAATGTGGAAATGAGGGACATATCGCGAGACAATGTCCTTATATGTACAGGCGAGGTGAAACGAACCGGGTGGAACCAATGGAGGTAAATGCACAAAGAGTGTGGAAAAAGAGAGGACCTTCTTCGGAGTCGGAGGAGTCAATAGAAACATCTGAGACAGAGGATGACGGAAGCGCACAAGGAAGCAGACGAGTTCGTGAAGGAAGGAGCAGCAGAAGAACTGTAGTGAGAGCAGCAGATGCTGTAAGAAGAAGGCGAAATGAAGAATGAGGAGGGTGTAAGGGGAGTGGCAACCGCGCTATAGTAAATAATATAGAGAGTGGGTGCGTTGGATTGCCAATCGTGAGTGTCGCGGGGGGGAGTAAAGTGCTTGATTGACACGGGCAGTTCAAACACGATAATGAGCCGAAGCGCATTAGAAGTGATGTATTCAGGTGAACAGATACATGTACAAGCTTGCGAGTGCAAATTAATCACCTTGGGAGGGCCTTGCAGTGTAGAGGGAGAAGTGGAATTGGAATTGAGTAGGTGGATAATAGGGGAGGGAAGATTGCGAGTCCATATTGTGAAAAGTATGCCTAGGGAATACGGCGGAATAATTGGCTGCGATCTTTTAGGAAAAGTGGGTGCCAAAATTAGTAACGAAGGCGAAAAATGGATAATCCGCTTGGGAGGAAAGAAATATAAGTGCAAAAGCGTCCGGGGAGAAGAAGTGGTCACGGTAGGGGCTTTAAAAAAGATTGAGCCATGGAGAAAAGGGTTACAAATAGAATATACAGATATATTTTTTAGAGATGGGGAGATACTGGGAGCTACAGGAAGAACGGTACATGAAATCCCTTTAAAGCAAGAAAGAGTGATTTACGTTAAAGAAAGGCGGTACCCACAAGCACTTAGAAGGCACATCCGGGAAGAGCTTGATAATTTAAAGAGTCAAGGTATTATCGTGGACAGTACTTCGCCATATAACAGCCCTCTATGGGCAGTAAAGAAAAAATCCGTGGACGGAGAGGAAAAATATAGAGTCGTGGTAGACTTTAGAAAGCTAAATGAGAATACTTTAGACGAAAAATACCCGATTCCAAGGTTTGAAGACATTTTAGATAGGTTAAGTGGAGCCACGATATTTAGCACCCTGGACTTAAAAGCCGGTTATCATCAAATACGGATGCATCCCAAGGACCAGCATAAAACAGCGTTTTCCTTTGAAAGAGGGCATTACGAATTTACACGGATGCCATTTGGATTGAAAAACGCACCTATAACGTTCCAAAAGCTTATGGATGAGTTCTTGAGGGGATTAGATGAGGCATTTTGCCAAGTGTATATGGACGATCTTCTGATCTTTAGCAAGGACGAAGGCCAGCATATAGAACACTTGCGTCGCGTGTTCGAAAGGATCAGAGAATTTGGGCTAAAATTGTCGGTAGAAAAATCGATTCTGGGACAGGAACAAATCACTTTTTTGGGTCATTCAATTTCGAAAGAAGGAATAAGGCCTGATAAGCAAAAGGTGGAAGCAATCCAAAACATGGCGATGCCAAGAGACGTAAAAGGAATTCGGAGGTTACTGGGTACGCTGAATTACTATCGGAGGTTCGTCCCGGAGATGGCGAAATACTTGGTGCCACTTAATAACCTTTTAAAAAAAGGCCGGAAAATAGAAATAACGCCGGAGATAGAGAGTAGTATTACGAAGTGCATGGCTCGTTTACAGGAGAAACCAGTACTCGCTTTCCCAGACTTTGCCAAACAATTTACGATCACCACGGATGCGAGTGAGTATGCATTGGGGGCGGTATTATCGCAAGAAGGGACCAGAGGGGAGCAGCCAGTTGCATACGCAAGTAGACGGCTCACTGAAACAGAGGCAAAGTATAGCGCCCTGGAGCGAGAACTTCTAGGTATAGTTTGGGCGGTTGAACATTTCAGGCCGTACGTATTTGGTCGTAAATTTAGGGTGAGTACCGATCACCGACCCTTGCTTTGGGTAGGGAAGCTGAAAGAATCGTCAGCCAGAGTGACTCGTTGGAAGGAGTATTTAAGCCAATACAACATGGAGGTAACATATAAGCCCGGGAAAGAGAATATAGTAGCGGATTGGCTGTCGCGAGCAATGCAAATAAATGCAATAGAGGAAGAGAAGGGAGAATCCTCTGAAGTCATACCATCATTTGTTAGAGAATGGACACCAGAAGGTGAAGGGAGAAGAGAGTGCCGAGCGTCGGAGAGCGAAAGGGAGTCGACGAGCAGTAATAGTTCTGGTGGAGAAAGGACAACGGACATGGAAGAAAGGGAAGAGACCATCAATGCGAAGAAGCTACAAATTATATGGAAGACAAAAACCTCAGGTTTAACAAAAGTGGATTTTACGCAGTACGGAAGATGTAAAATCACTACTATTTGGTCACAGCCAGGAATAACGGAGGATCAGTTGTGCAGTCTGTTAAAGGACGCATCTAGACCTGCAAGAACTAACTATCTATATGTAGGGAATGCATCGGTTTGGGAGAAGATACAAAGACTATGGAGAGCAGAAAAGATCGGGATTGATCGAAAGTTCGTCCGATGCAAGCTTATGGTAGAAACAATTAGGGATCTAGAACAACAGCAGGAGGTCACATTGGCTTACCATCGAGGAAAGACGAACCATCGAGGAGTGAACGAAACTCTCCAAGCACTAAAGAGGAAATATTTTTGGTGGGGAATGAGGAAGACAATAGAAGAAGTAATTGGAACATGCGAGGTATGTCAAAAAACGAAGTACGATCGTCACCCTCCGAAAGGAAAACAAGAGGAAACGCCGACTCCAAATGAACCGCTACTCGAGCTACAGGTGGATACTTTCACATGGAAAGGGTTTAAATGGGTAACAGTTATGGACGTTTTTAGCAAGGTAGCCATGGCATATCCAGTGCAGGAAAAGTCTTCGGGAGCGGTGATCGGAGCTCTAAGGAATTGGTTCCAGTTTTATGGGATACCGGACAAAATTTCATCTGATGGAGGCAGGGAGTTTGATAATGTAGTCATAAGGAACAAAATGAAAGCCCTGGACATAAGTTGGCACATAAATACTCCGGGACACCCTAAAAGCAGAGGAGGGATAGAACGGTTGCATAGCACATTGGGGGACCACCTCAGGGTATATCATGTTGAAAAGGGCCTCGAACCAGGTGCAGCTATGCCGAAGGCGGTAGCGGCATACAACCACTCCATACACGCAGTGACAGGATTTTCCCCATTTGAAATACTTTTTGGTCTTCGACAAAGGAGAAGAGATAACGAGGAAACTGTAGTAGGTGAGCGCTTTTCGGGGAGGCTAAGGACTAATAAGATAGAACTGTTAAAAATTCAAGAAAAAGCGCGACGGCGAATAGAATCAGAAAAGAGGAGGAGAGTTGCACGGACCAATATGAAGTTGGCTGACAGGATGGGAAGTGTCAAGATAGGGACCGTGGTGTATCGCAGGGTTAGTTCAAATCGGGGCAAGGAAGTTGTACGGTATGAAGGACCTTTTAAAATAATTGTAATTCGCGAAAATAACATTGTTACGATACAGAGCATAAAGGACCCTAGGAAAAGGAGGACAGTGCACATAGAGCAGTTAAAATTTCCACTAAGGGATTCCGGGAAATGACCTTTTTGAATTAATCCTATATGGATCAGGACTTTTGAATACTTTTTCTATTGGAATAGATATATTGTTATTTCCGTTTAGTTAACATCGTTCTGTTGGACTTTTTTAGATATTTTTCCTTATCATTGAATTCTCAACTTCATGGGAGTTTACGCAGAATATTGAAGAATATTCGTAAACTGGTGGGGGGGAGTTAAGGTTGGGAGTAGAATTATATTGTATTTAATCCCACACTAAACAATAATATTTTATTTTGCTCTCTACTCACAACGTTAATAATTTCTAATGTTATAAATGAGGATTTACATTATTGAATAAACAAGTCTTTTCCCAGCAAGTGAGTTGTTTATCATTGTATAACATTATTAACATTATTGCATTTTTGACTGTTCTTCGCCTGTCGATCATAAGTTATATATATATATATATATATATATATATATATATATATATATATATATATATATATATATACTCCATATATACATACTTCTCCATGTATAAGAGGCTTTGTCCTGACAGACAGAATCAACGCAGAGCAAAAACTACTTATGATTAGAAACTTCGGAATTTAGATTTTAAAAGCGATGTAGGTAACCACTAAGAAAGGAATATCAAAAATGTAACCCCTAAGAATATCTAAAATGTAAATGGCGAAATTGTCGTTTAACTCTAACGGACATCTATTTTCGAACTTCGTCTATTTTCCTAATCTAATTAGGACTCATTTTAAAGAATTTTATACGACGAGTTTAACTCGAAAGGCCCTATTGGGCCTCGAAAACCATGTTTTACAGCCGAAAAATGAAGCGTTCACGACGAGTAAGACATTTTTGGTTTCGGCGGTTTTAGTGAACTCTCTCCATTGCGCGTCTCCGTCTCTTCTACCGAGCCGGCAGCTTCCCCCTCCAACATTCCACCTACCGGAAGCTGCTCCCGCACCCACCCTACTCGCCAGACCTGGCCCCCTCAGAGTTACCTCTTCCCAATATGAAAAAACATTTGTGTGGGAGAGTGTTTTCGTCAGACGATGAGGTGATCTCAGCTCTCAAAGTCGTTTAGGAAGGTTTCGAAAAAAAAAATTTTGGCCGGGTTACAGATGTTAGGGAAGCGGTGGAATAAGTGCGTTGCTGTTGTGGGGGACTATATTGAAAAATAAAAATATGTAAGTTGAAAATATATTTTTATATATATGTATATCAGGCTTAGAACTTTCTTTACCCCCCTCGTACTTCTAAAGATCCATCGTGTTCCTTCAGTGATCAGTTGACTTGAAAGTTGAATAGGATCTCGAAGAGGAGGGATTTGAAAGTGGAAGTTAATAGAGCGTGTCGGATAACGGAGGGAATAGAGTTCCAGAGGGATGTTGCTTGCATTATGAAGGATTTGTTCATGTATAAGTTCGATGGGGTGGAGGATATATATCGGACGTACGGGATCTGGTTTGGCGGGATTGGATGGAGGATTTAAATTGTAGGCTCTGCAAGATATAGGAGGGTCGTTGAGTTCTGATGGTCTAGTATAAGAAGAAAGCCAGTAGATACCGACAGCGGTAGGACTGGCAGAGCCACTTCATCTCGGCATAGTACTGGGTTATATGCGTATCTCTTGGGATCCTAAAGACAAAACGTATTGAATATTTCATTAGGCGGTTAAGTTTGGCTTCGAGTAACTCAGACAGTCCGCTGTACACCATACAGCCGTAGTCAAAGTGGGGAGAGATGAGAGAGGACGGTTGAACTGTTTCCGGGTAGAGATAGTGCGAAGGGAAATTTGTGAGATATGTGGTTTCCAAGAGGGGGATAGGTCGAAGGTAACGCCAAGGTTTTTGACAGAATTGTGGAATGAGATAGATGAGTTGTTTAGGACTAGATTCGGAGCGACAGGAGTTGATTTGAGGAGAAAGGGAGATCCAATCAAGGTGGCTTTCGTCTGCTTCGCGTTCAGAGTAAATTCGTTGAGGTTTGCCCAAGCACATATTCTGTCGATATCTTCCTATAATTTTAGGATATCGTCGGAGGAATCAGCGGGGCAAAGGAGAGAATTAGCTGGCCGCCATCGGCATACAGATGGTATTGACAGCGATGGGTGGAGGATGGAAGTTCATTGATACAGATAGAAAAAAGCGTGGGGGACAAAGAGGAACACCTTTAGATTGGAGATGTTAGAGACAAATTGAGTGCATCAGCTGAAAATGGAATTGATTGGTTTTGATTGGACAGTTTGAATTGATTGGACAGTTTGCTGAGAATTACCTATTATGCTTTGGAGTCGGGGGTACTGGATAAGGATTGCTGGAAGTAGTTGGATTTGGCGAGGTATATTAAGGATTGAGTGCTATTTCGGAGGAGCTTGATGGTAATCTTCAGAAAGTCAGGTGCCCTAAAATCTTCTTCTAGCTGCGTCTTTAAGTTTCATAAAATTCCTTAGCGTAGGTGTTATCCAGGGTGCTCGAGGATGCTTAACTGTCTTGAACTTGAGAATAGCGTGACGGTCTAGGATGGTATGAAGTTAAGTCAATGGCGTTTGAGGTGTATATGGGGTCCCATTGGATCATCTCAAGATCAGGCGCTAGGATTGCAGGTGATAGGGAATCAAAGTTTCGAAAGGATTTAGTTGTGGGAGAATACAGCAGGAGAGGAAGGTTATATAATTGTATGAGGTCGTGGGAAGACTGTAAAGGAACCTGATGCTGTGATAAGACGAGGAGTTTTTTAGGGAATCGAGATCATAAAAGACAAGCCAAGTGATGGAATGCTGGGTGTTAAGAGTCGGATCGTAAGGGACTATAAATAAATAAAGGGAATAGAGGATATTTGAAAGATAGGCTTGGTTAGGAGAAGGTATCTGGAGATTGTTGTTGAGGTCTCCGGAGAGAACAATGTTGGAATATGAAGGGATCGTGTTGTAATGGATGGCTTCCAATGTTTCATCAAAGGTAACTTTCGGAGGCAGGTAGATGAAACCAAAGAGTACGGATGTGGGGAGGTGGATATTTCAGCAATCAGGTATTCAATGTGCGGGGAAAGGGAAGTGGGGGAAAGAAGGGAAGTGGTTAAATAGTGGAGTATTATAGGATTCATCTGAAACATACTGGATCACTGAGATGGAATACAACAACACTGATGAAATAGAAAGATTGTTTAAGTAGAAAGCATAATAAGTGGTAAGAGTCTTTAAAAATTAATAATAAATAAAATCAAAGTTTTACTATATTTTGAGGGGGGAATGAATGAAGATAAAAGAAATAATGGAATTCTTTATCAGTCCTTTAAACAATAACAAAGACTGGTAATAATTCGATTAGGGTAATTATCGCAGAAAAATAGAAACAACTTGTTGCAACCAATTCTTGCTGGTACGATGCGGCGGTTGAGGAATTACTTGATATGTCCTAACAACGTTTCATATCCGCTGATCAATTTTTCTTGTTGCTTTATGAAGGTCTGCAAATAGGCCTTAAAGAAAAACTCTGTTGCCAATAATATCAACGCCAAGCACAAAAACACCCTGCTCTGAGAGTGTTGTACATGCGGCGCGCCACCTTCATCGGCGGCGGCTCGGCGCAGTTAAAATCATCCGGCGGCGCGGCGCACGTCTAACCTTTACCAGATTTTTTTTTTAATAATAAAATATGATACTTGTATCGCTATCTGTTTATATTGTTAACGAAAATAAAATACAATAAAAAAAAAAAAACGCAATAATTATCTAGTATGCATTGAGTTGTAATTTGCTCTGTCATATACAAGAGATTTGTTCTGTTTCAACTAGTGATGGGAAGAAAAACGTCAAACTGTTTGAAAAAACTGTTTTTTTATAAAAAACGGAAAAACTGTTTTCCTGAACCAGCCCAAACAGTTGGAAATTAGAACTTCCTTCTCTTCCCGTTCTCATTTACAACTACTCAAACGTTTGGAACTCGTTACAGAACGACTGAAATTGAAAAGAACAGTTGTTTTCTTCACCACTAGTGCTCCGTTATTTGATTTTTCGTTAGATTTTCTGTGGATTCTATTTTCGAATTTCTATTTATTTCATTTAAAATTTAAAGTGACACTTTTACTTTTTTTTTTTTTATGTCAGTTTATTCAAGTGCTAATTAAAAATGATCTCCAAACTGCTGTGTATGGATGAGAATACATTACAATAACAGGAAGTTATTTTATGTAGTTCATTACAATGAAAAAAAAAATTAAAAAATTCTAAATATTAAAGAAGTTTATTTTTCGTAATATTTCAAGAATTCATAATATTTTAACATTTTTCTCGATAAAGACCTGTCAGAATTATTTTAAGTTTGTGATTTTTTTTTTTAATATTGTTGCTTCAACAATTAGTAACGTTTTCTGAATAAAACACAGTTTTTTATTCTCAAATTATTATTTTTTTTTTAACTTTGAATTAATACTATTATTACATTTCCAATAAAACAACAAAACACAAAACAAACACGTGATAGAAACATTAGTCTGGAGGTTTTCTGTTTTCCCCAACCTGTTTTTTTTTTTAACCGTTTTTTCCAACAGTTGTTTTTTTTCAACGAACAGTTCGTTGGCGTTTTGTAAAAACAACCGAAACGCCCATCTCTAGTTTCAACCGACCAGCGACTCAACAATTAAATGCTACACTGCATTCAACGATCTATTATAATGGCTGGCCACCGCAGTATGCGGTATTTTTGCCTGAGTCCATGAATTTCTTAAAGAAAGATCAGCTTCTCAAGGAAAAATTCTTACCAGAAGTCCAGCCTAACTTCGATTCGAATGAGTTTTACTATGTTGGATTCAGTAGTGAATTCACAAATTTTCTGAGGGGGGGCGCACTTTTCTTTCTACGTTTCATGAAGGAACTAATTTAAAATATGTATTAGTTCATAGAGACTTTGTAAATTACTATTTGTGGACTTAAAAAATGACTAAATATAGCGCGTTTTGTACAGAAATGGTAATACTTTATTAGTGTCATCACCTCTCAAGGGGGGGGGGGAGCGCCCCTCCCCTAGATCCGCTACTGGTTGGATTCCTCTGCTTTAAGAGGATATATAATTTTAGACCAGTTTTGGACGCTCTCTCTATTTCCATCCAAGGTCGATCCACAGGTCTTCCTTTAGCAAATCCTTTGTTATTGTTTGTTTATGTAACGTCAATTTATGATGCTATGGCTAATGTGACGATGGAAGTCCTAAATTTTTCCTATCCGGTTATAATCAGGATAAGATTTTTAACGAATATCTGACATCGTACAGGCTCGGGTACTCCACTTTACCCCCTCCCCCACAAAGGACGGTATAGCCAAGGATTTCCCTTTAAAAAATCCTTTAGCCACCTGGCGGGCTATAAATCCGCGACTTCGTAAATATGTATTCATCCGATTTTCGGTGTCCACGTCTCAGAACCATATTTTAGAAATGAAAGGACTGTAGTATTTGCATTAAATATATAATGTTTTCTACCTCTTTGTTACTTTATAACCTCCTTCTTACCTTCCTCGTTATTACATGCTTCAGTTGTTTCCCTTACTGGGGCCGGTATTGTCATGTACTGGGCTTAGTGATTCATTTTACCCCTAGCGTTCTTGTGAGAAGTAAGCAAAATCAGTAAATAATATAAACTTCACAGTCAATTATGGTTTGCGGTTAAGTCATTTAATAATTATTGTGTTTTCAACATCGGACACAATCATGGTAAGTTTTTCCTTCCTAAACAAGTTATCAATTGTTTTGTTGTTTTTCATTATTCTATTATTTTTATTTTAGTTTAGTCTAGTCCATAGGAAAGAATTAGCTCATGAAGACAGCATTTGGTCTTGTGGCTGGGGAAGGATTACCCATAAGAAGGAAGAAATCAATGGGGATGGGGATGCTTCCAGGTAAAATAATTGCCATATATAACAAAATATAGTTGCAACGAACCATTTAACATTAACTGCTTTATATAAATATTCACTAATCAAATTTCCATTTGTTCAGGGACTCTATGGAAACTGAGGAGGTGGAGGATATTATTGTTACAGGGTCAATGGATAACACTGTTAAGGTGTGGAACCTAACAGATGACAAACTTGAACAGAAGTACAGTATGGAAGGCCACTGTTTTGGTGTTGTTTCATTGGATATTAATTATGATTCTTCAAGTAATTTTTTTTAAATACTTTGTAATTCTAATCTGGATGATACTTAGGCCAAGATCACAGGTATCAAACTGTATATGAAATGCCAGGAATTAAATCTTCCGAACTAGTTTAGAAAAGTAAGAGGGTGATTGCTCTATAGGCTGCTGAAAAAGACCTAAAATTTTCTGTAATTACCTTCACTTTTTCCAGTTGAGAAATATTGATTACTATGAGAGTCATCACTCACATTTAGAATACATTGATTTACTGTAGACCAGATTACATTCTCATTGTGAATGTTTCAAGTTGTTATACTTTTTTTAAATAGAATACTTTTACTGAATATAAGTATTTGAAAGCTAAAGAATGTAAGTAATTAAAATTAAAATATAACTTATACTAAATCATTTTGTTGCCAAAACGTAATTTTGTCACTGTAGGTAAAACAAGAAGGTATCATAGCTATTTCTAATACTCTATGTAAAGCATGATCAAAGTGGGCTTGGCCTAAGCATCGTTTAAAGATGGTACTTGTACAATGTTCTTTAAGGTGTATAGTACTATAACATTGTTTCCTTTTAATTTATTTGGGAGCTTAGAACCAGTTATTTATATCATCTTAAAGAAAATATGTCGGACCTATGTCATTATAGTTCAGATAAATGAATCGTGATTTGTTCTTTGGCAAATTATTTCTTTGAGTTAGATACCTTGGTTATATAAAAGCAGGATTAGTTCTGATGATGATCATATTCATTTTGATATGATGGACATAATAATTTAATATATCTGGATACTAGTTATTTACTAAGGTACATAAAGAAAAACATTGTTTATTTACATCTTTATATATTAACGTACATAAAGGAAAACAACCCAAGATGAAGGAACAGTAACCATATTGACTGATTGAGGTAAAAGAGTATTGTGGGAACAAAATTGACTAAATGTAATGGATTAGTTGGGTTAAATTTATATGATACCACTTTTTATAGACCAATGTTCCTTTAAGGATATTAAAGAAGAGAGGGGCCTATGACTACCTAGTGTTTTTAGACATTTCCTGTTTTAGTTCAATTCTAGCCTAGTCTTAGTTCAATATGATTTTCACTCATTGGAACCTGGCCTGCGTAAGTTTAAGTTTAATTTATGGCAGACCCTGGGAATAAATTTTGGCCTCCCCACCCTTGTCATAAGAGGTTGTTTATACCTCTAGATTACACCCTTATCAGGAAGTAGTTAACAAAGAAAAAAGGTTAGCCAAAAGAGGGGAGGTGTCTTTTATATCCTTCTTATGATAATGAATTAAAATAATAGTATTATATTTATATATTCTAGCTTGTGGATTGATGGAAATAATATTATTGTATGTTTATTTAAGTATATGATTCTGGTATGGAAGTGTATAAATAGTGAATAATTTTTTTTTTTTTTTTTTTTTTTCAGTGATTGTCACTAGCTCATTGGATTCTACTATTAGATTATGGAATTCTGAAGACGGAAGTTTAACTAAGAAAATAGAGGGGGGTCCTCTAGATGTATGGACAGTAGCATTTTCCCCTGATTCCAAACATATCATTTCAGGTTGTCATAGCGGGAAAATAAATATATACGGGGTTAATTCAGGGACAGTAGAAGCAACTATTGACACGAGGGGAAAATTTATTTTAAGTACTGCTTATGTAAGTTTTTAAAAAAAAAATTAACATCAATTTAATAATTTATCTTAAAAATTTTAAAATATTATTTTTATTTTTTGCAGTATGGTTACATTTTTTTTTATCATTTGTTTTTATAATTTTTTGCACAAAAAACACATTTATATTATACATGATTAAATATCATTATTATTACTGATATAATATACAACTTCGTTCGCATCAAATGTTAAATTGGGTCAGTTTTCACATTTTTGTATTTAGCATTTTCTTTTTTTTTTTTTTCTATGAAACAAAACCATGTTCATAAAATAATGAGTGCAGATTGAAACTGGCAAACTGTCTGATAACTTGTTTCAAGTAAGTGAGGTTTTGTCATTCTCTATGCTTGAAAATTACTATCTTCGCAATAATTCCAATACAAAATTAAAAAAAAAAAAGAAACATTTATTTTTAGAATTCTGCCACAATCAATACAAAGCAAATGAACCTTCACTTTTTTTTTAAATATGTATTTTAGTTGGAGTAAAGTAGTATAATTTATTTAATTTATTAAGTATATTTGTGATGACTTACATTATTTCTGTATTTTATTTTAATTTTAGCTCTTAGGTTAGTTAAATTAAAATTATAAAGTGAAAATGGAATAGATAGAAATTATAAAAAGATCCTCCTCCATAAGGAATAAGGTTACTCCTGTTACAGGAGTCCTTTACACTACAAATGGCCAAGTTGGGATTAAAAAAAAAAAATATTATGAAAAGACACTATCAATTTCAAATCTTTAATAATTTCTCATTTCTTAAAATGTTTGAATTAGAATTTTGTTTTTCCATATCTGTCCCTACATTTTTAAATATGATTCCAATATAGAGATATAAATACAAATATCTGTATTTTTTCAGAGATATATCTATTGCCATAAGGAATAACTGGGTAAGTTGGAAAATATTCCACTTGAATTATGTATAATGGGAAGCCTGCGCACTATGAAGAAGTTGATAACTTACAGCTCTAAATGTTTAGGTGGTCTTTGTAATTGTCATACCATTGTCAACCTCTTTAAAGTATGCAGAAGGCTTCCTGCATAACAATTATACATTACAATATACATAATTCTTACGGACTATTTTTCAACTTACCTAGTTATTCCTAATGACCATAGATATAATAAGAAATAAAATAATGACACATCAATCGCAAACTTAGAAACAAACAGTGAGCCCTGAGTGTTTTTTGTAATACACTCCTATTTTTCATTATACTTTTTAGATTTTATGTAGAGAATAAATAAAATGCATATTTTAATGATTCACATGTTTTTCTTTGTTTAGAGTCCTGATGGAAAATATGTTGCATCAGGAGCTGTTGACGGCATTATTAACGTTTATGATGTTGCTACTAGTAAACTTGTTCATACTCTTGAAGGACATGCTATGCCCATTAGATCATTAACATTTTCACCTGATTCAGAGCTTTTACTTACTGCTTCTGATGATAAACATATGAAATTGTATAATGTGTATGTAAGCATTCTAATTATTTTAAATTATTGTTGTTCATTTAATTTAATACAGTATTATTCTAGTATTTTGAAATATTTAGATTTGACCTTATCTTCAAATATATGGTTTCCTTATATTTATCATAATTTCAACGTCATTAAAACATCATTATCAATGTTTTTAGAAATCACAGCAATTTTAAAGCCTTTGAGTTGTATATCAGGTCATATCATTTTTTGTATATTGTTATTATTTTTACTTTCACTTACCTATATATGAAATATATAGTAAGTGGAAGTATTGCGATCGTGAAAAATTTCGACTTCCGGTTTTCAACGGAAATACACGTTTTGGGGTCCCCTGAGTCGAAATGACCAAGTCCCGCAAAATGGTCTGTGTGTGTGTTTGTGTGTGTGTGTGTGTGTCTGTGTGTGTGTGTGTGTGTGTGTGTGTGTGTGTGAACAGACTAGCTCAAAAACTATAAACCGTGCGATTCTGAAATTGGGTATTTAGTGTATGTATATGCCCGCGATGTGACAGCATAAATTTCACCAAAATTACTTAAAGGGTGGGGGTACTTTACTTAATAACTTTTTAGGTTTTTTTCGATTTTCTCAAAAACGGCTCTAACGATTTTGATTAAACTGAGTATTTGATGTATTAATATGCCCAAGATATGACTGTAAAAATTTCATTAAAATTGATTAACCGTAGGGGGGACTTTACTTAATAAATTTTGTATCATTTTTACTTGTTTTTTTTTATTTACTCAAAAACGGCTTTAAAGATTTTGATCAAACTGGGTATTTGATGTATGTATATGCTGAATATGTGATAGCCAACATTTCATCAAAATTGATCAACCGAAGGGGGGACTTTACTTAATAAATTTTGTATCATTTTCAGGGGTTTTTTTGTTTACTCAAAAACTGCTTTAACGATTAACAAAAATAAGATATGAATGTAGAAAAATGTGTGACTTTGGGAAATGATATTTAGCAAAACACGTCAATTTCTTATCTAAGTAAGTTGGTGAGTGAAAGTTGTGTGTTGCGCGCACGCACCAGATTTTTTATTTTAATCTCTGATCATTTGATATTTCCTCAGGCGCCAGCAGCAACCTGGTGTTGTAGCAACGCTCTCTGGACATGCTTCGTGGGTTCTGTCTGTTGCATTTAGTCCAGATAATACACATTTCGTGTCCAGTTCTTCAGATCATACCGTTAAAGTATGGAATCTTGATACTCGATCGTGTTTGCATACATTCACTGACCATACAGACCAGGTATGTTTTATTTTATTTGAAAGTGTTTATAATATTTTATTTTATGGTATGAAAAATCAAATAACCAACAAGATTAAAGAACAAAACTCATCCATTACTTTAATTCCTGCTGTTATATTTGGGACTTTTTTGTTGAGATCATATGTTTAAAATTTTAGAATTAGGGTTTTTGGGCCTCAGAAAACGGTTTGTCTAATCCTTTACCCAACTAAAACTCATTTATTAAAAAAATTGGCAGGGAGTTGAAAAGATAATATAACAAACAAAGTTCATATTAAAATTTGCATGCCAGGTGGTAAAGAAAGTTGTACAAGTGCTGCCATAAAATTCATTAACTTTTTAAGTTTTTTTTAATTAGTTTGGTAAGGCACTCATTGAACTGTGTCACACAGTTGAGCCGGGCAGGACAGCACGAAAAAAAGCTGCGTGCTCAGTTCTCCGCGCATGAATTGGCGCAGTGCCAAAGACAGGCAATTTATTCTGTTTCAATACGTTAGAATTCTTAACTCTGAGTTGGATTTGAATGTCAAGTTGGACAATTCCTTCCATATATATTCCTCCTAAAATGATTGCATACATGGATGTAAGTAAATTAAGAAAAGTATATTGGGGGATTCAATACCCAGCTTGAATTTATAATAAGATCTGTTGGTAGTAATAGGAATTATAATAATCAAGCAGCAGAGACTACACAATATGTAGCACAATTTTCTGTGTCACATGCACGAGTGCCGAATTGGCCTGCGCTGCCCTGCCCTGTCTCAATGAGCACTATACCCATAAATAATACTGGAGTTACAAAACTTTACTGGCCTACCCTGGGTCAACTGCATCTCAATGTTATAATTTCATTAAATACTGATATATTAAATATTTTATAGGTTTGGCAAGTGAAATATAATCCGGATTCAAATAAAATACTCTCAGTATCAGATGATAACTCCATTAATATATACTCACAATCCTCTTTAACTTCTGCCTCAGAAAAAAATGACATGGAAATGACGTGATTATGATGCTGTAAGTAAACAGTTTTGAGTTTGTATGAACTCTACCATCGAATTATTTAGTTTGGTGTTCAGTGCTTTGGAGATTTTATTGTTTTACATTTAAAACATACAATTGTAAGTGTGTATGGTACTATTTTAAATTATAATTTGTAATAAACTATTGATATTTTTATAGTCTTTGTTTTTTTTCTCTTTTGCCTAATTTTATGCTATTTCTTAATTCTTCTTTGAACTATAGTTAAGAGTTCTATTTATACTATACTGTAGTTTTGGGGTCACCTGTGGTGTAGTGGTTAGCACAGCAACCTACAATACTAAAGGTCGGAGTTTCGCGTCCTGTGGTGGCCCTAGGATTTTTTAATGAGAGTAAAAAATCCTTGGCTATGCCATTCCTAGGATAGGACATAAAGTGGAGGTTCTGAGCCTGTACGATGTCAGGTAATTGTTAAAGATCCCTATAATTATATGGATAGGCAAAATTGAGGACTCCCTCTGTAGCATCGTCCGATTTGCCTTGGTCACAGAAGTAGACAGTAAACAAACAAACTATACTGTAGTTTGAGTACTATTGGTTATGGTACTTTGGTATGGAGAAACTTTCTCTTTAGATACTTATTTTTATTCTTCCTTCAAGCAATATTAAAGAAAACATATGATTGTATACATTTTTATGAACAAAATGATTTTATCATGAAAGTCTATTCATCGAACAATCTTTATACATATAAAAATCTTGTGTCCAGAGTTTGTCGGAGTTAAAATCAGAAACTACTCAACCGATTTTGATGAAATTTAGCTCAATGCGTGTAGTTTAGTCCAACTTATAAGACAGGATAGTTTTTATCTTGATTATTGACCCCAATATTTCTTTCATTGCAAAATAAATGCTTATTATACAATTGAGTGTGATTAATTGTAAGTTCTATAAATTTCCAAAAGATGGCGGTATAAGTTGATTAATTGATACAACACTTTATTTTCTTTCAATATTTCGCTTACCTAAGTAGCCAAATCTATTTTATCTGGCTTGGACTATGAAAATCTGTGTTTTATCCCTAGGCAATTATGTGGTGCCTTTTCAAGTGTGGGGATAGCATGGAATCTATTTGTTTTAGCAAAAGACATTTGGATAACCTGTTCAGGTAGAACCTACTGATATGATATCTAATCTCTAATTTCATGGGTTATATTCTGAATTTAATAAATATGTATTATGCCAAAAGATTAATTTGCTACATTTTCGTTAACTATTGTGACTATACTAAACCCTATTGCAATTATATGAATGAATGAATGAAGGAGTTTATTGCTTATAAAGTTACAACTTATAGCAAGGAGTTGGTTGTTTACATTACATAAAAGAAAAAATATTTCAATACAAATTAAAATTAGAATCTTTACAACATTTAGTTACTAATACAAAATTAGGTTTTTTTAATGTGAGAAATATATACAAAATAACGAAAAAAAACACGTGAAAATGAGACAACATGTATTCAGTAAAGTGCCCCCTCCAATTGATCAATTTTGATGAAGTTTTTGCTGTCACATCGCGGGCACATACATATACTAAATACCACGTTTGATCGAAATCATTAAAGCCATTTTTGGGTAAATGAAAAAAAACACATAAAAGTGGGACACAATTTATTAAGTAAAGTACCCCCTCCGGTTGATCAATTTTGATGAAATTCTTACAGTCGTATCTCGGGCATATAAATAGATCAAATACTCAGTTTAATCAAAATCGTTAGAGCCGTTTTTGAGAAAATCGATAAAAACTTCAAAAGTTATTAAATAAAGTACCCCCTCCCTTTGAGAAATTTTTGCTGTCACATCGCGGGCATATACATACACTAAATACCCAATTTCAGGTTCGCACGGTTTATAGTTTTTGAGCTAGTCTGTTCACACACACACACACACAGACACATACACACACAGACCATTTCGCGGGACTTGGTTAATTGGACTCAGGGGACCCCAAAACGTGTATTTCCGTTGAAAACCGGAAGTCGAAATTTTTCACGATCGCAATACTTCCACTTACTATATATTTCATATATAGGTAAAAATATATAAGGTGAAAGTAAAAATCAGTGTGCATATTTCTTCTTTTGTTATTAAAATTAGAAAGTACCATTAATTACTCTTAGAATGCATCACTGACAATAGTAACAGCTGAGTTTATGAAAAACTAATTTAATTGAATTGAATGGTGACCCTTTCTTTTTTTTTTTTCAGAGAAACCTAACATTTAATAATTATTTTTTTGGTTATTGCTTTTAAATTTTTTTTTTAATTCCTTTATTCAATTTTTTAAAAAATCCTTTGACTATTTGTAAATATGACCAGTTATTTTATGGGAAAGATTTTTTAACATTAATATTATCATTGTAATGTTCTATTAAAGATTCAATAAATTCAAATTTGCTTATCTTATAACTGCGTGTAGAAAATCATAGTAAAAATTATAAAGTGAAGACCAAACCCACAGTTATCATACCATTCAAAAGCTTCAATTGTGACTAGTCCTTATTATATGTCTTCAAATAAATTATTAACGAGATTTAGTAGTCAATTCCTCGCGCGGGTCTCATTACCGCGTATGGGGAGCGTCCCACGGGTGGCGGATGTGGGGATGGTCGGTGGAAATTCCTAGGAAGTTCCTCCCGGCTAAGTCCGTAGGGCTCGCTGACCAACAATGAGAGCGGCCCCCCAGGCTTGCTGGAGGGTGTGACGTAGGTTTGAACGCCCTACTCACATTTTATTAGTTCACCCAAACACCACAAAAAAGTCATGGATCTCCCTAAAGTAAAACGCTCATTATCCGGAGGTAAACTAGTCCCCCGTTCGGGTCTCCGGGTGGGGACTGCTTTAGGGGATTCATGCCGCAAGTTGAAAAATATAGATCTAAGCATAGGGACGTGGAACGTAAGAAGTTTAAATACAGCGGGTGGGTTAAAATCGGTCGCGAACGAGGTAATAGGGTATAGATTAGATATAGTGGCGCTGCAAGAGGTCCGCTGGCCAGGGGAGGGCTCGTTAAGGGAAGGGAAGTACACCTTGTGGTACGGTGGGAGCGGAAACTATTGTTTAGGCACCGGATTTCTGATTAGAAATAGGTTACTTTCCGCGTTGAAGGACATTCGATTTTACGGGGATAGGTTATCGGTAGCTATATTTCAGGGTCGGTGGTTTAAAATCGCGTTGATCAATATACACGCACCTACTGAAGATAGTGACGATGAAGTTAAATGTGAATTTTATGAAAAACTTGAATCGATTTATGACAAACTACCGCGAGGCTACATAAAAATTATTCTGGGAGACGCAAATGCAAAGGTAGGGAGGGAACAAGTATATTATCCTACGATCGGTAGAGAAAGTTTACATGAATATAGTAATGATAACGGAATACGACTAATAAATTTTGCCACCTCGAAAAACCTAATAATCAAAAGTACTACGTTTAAACATAAAGATATACATAAATATACTTGGACGTCTCCGGATTCGCAAACCCGTAATCAAATTGATCACGTCTTGGTTCAACGTAGGTGGCAAAATAGCGTAATTAATATTCAATCATATCGTGGGGCCGAATGCGGGTCGGATCATGAACTAGTAATCGCGAAAATTCGCCAGAGACTTATAATACATAGGAAAAATGAGGCTGGTTTTAATTATGATAATTATAATTTGGAGAAGTTAAAAATTCCAACGGTTAGAAAACAATTCGAACTGGAAGTCAAAAATAGGTTTGAGGCGTTGGAATCGTCTGACGAGGATATCGAAGACATTGATAAGTTGTGGGAAGGTATCAGGAATAGTATTAAAGAGGCCGGTAACTCGTGTCTTGGAAAAAGGGAAAATAAAAATAAACCTTGGTTCGATGATGAATGTATTAACATGTGCGACAAAAGAAAAGCTGCTAAATTAGATGCGTTAAATATTCCTAACGAAATCAATCTTGCTAACTTTCGAGCATCAAGAAAAGAAACTACTAAACTGCTAACATTTAAAAAGCGAGAATATTTCAAAAATAAAATAATAGCGATCGAAAGGAACAAAATCGAGAATAACGTTAAAGCCATGTACGAAGGCATAAACAGAATTCGTAAACGGTCGGGCCCGGTTACAACTGGAATTAGGGATGAAAATAACAATATCTTGGCCGATCCGGTAGACATCTTAAGACGATTCAAGGATTATTTCGATAGTATTTTAAATACGGAAAATAATAATCTATCTTCCTCTTCGGAATACCAGAGTGCTGAACCGTTAGTAGTAGAACCGAGTAAAGAGGAGGTTGAAATAGCCATTGGAAAACTAAAATCTCATAAAGCAGC
Source organism: Aelia acuminata (assembly GCA_911387785.2). Classification (NCBI taxonomy): domain Eukaryota; kingdom Metazoa; phylum Arthropoda; class Insecta; order Hemiptera; family Pentatomidae; genus Aelia; species Aelia acuminata. Next base: position 77,916,079 of record OU426982.1, read on the forward strand.
GGGAACAGATAATATCCCTAGCGAACTAATCAAGGCATGCGGGGAAGCTGGGATATCAAAAATATTTCTTTTGGTTAAGAAGATCTGGGAACAAGAAAAGATACCCGAAGAGTGGAAAGAGTCTATTCTCATTCCGATTCACAAAAAGGGATCAAAAACGGATTGCAATAACTATCGCGGAATCTCACTCCTTCCGGTTTGCTATAAAATATTTACGTTAATCCTAACTAGTCGAATCACTGAATACGCCGAGGAAATTATCGGAGAATATCAATGTGGTTTCAGGCAAAACCGATCAACCGTAGACCAAATATTCTCTCTTCGCCAAATATTAGAGAAAAAATTAGAATATAACGGAATCGTACATCAGCTTTTTATCGATTTCAAAAAGGCATATGACTCTATTAACCGCCAAAAGTTGTATAACATTCTGGTCGAGCATGGAATACCAAAAAAATTAGTAAACTTAGTAAAAATGTGTATGACCGAAACGTTCAATAAAGTTAGAATCGGTAATTATTTTTCTGAGAAGTTCGAGGTCCGCTCTGGTTTGAAACAAGGAGATTCTCTCTCACCTGTTTTATTTAATTTAGCGCTGGAATATGCCATTAGGGAGGTGACACGTACCGGAAAGGGTTTGAATTTGGGAGGGAATATACCCGTGCTCGGATATGCCGATGATTTGGTATTGCTTGGGGAGGACGTGGAAACCATAGAAATGAACACAAAAACGTTGATGAAAGCCGGACAAGAACTTGGGCTAGAAATGAATACGGATAAGACAAAATATATGGTTAGTCGTAGAAGTGGTGAGGATTTCGCGGATATCAATGTAGGGGGGCATACGTTTGAACAGGTAGAGAAATTTAGATATTTAGGGGCGATGGTAACTAGAAAAAACGAAATCGATGAGGAAATTAAGGCTAGATTAAAAGCCGGTAATGCTTGCTACTTTTCAGTCGCGAAATTGCTTAGCTCCCGCCTTCTGTCCCAAAACTTAAAAATTAGGATTTACAAAACTATTATTCTTCCAACGGTCGTTTACGGATGCGAAACTTGGCCGCTGACATTGAGGGATGAGCAACGGCTTAGAGTTTTTGAAAATAAGGTGCTGCGTAGAATATTTGGACCGAAGAGGGATGAAATAACCGGAGAATTTAGACGCTTACACAACGCCGAACTGAGTGAACTTTACCCAGTAAATATAATTGACGTGATTGCAGCAAGACGAATAAAATGGGCGTGTAAAATTGCAAATCTTGGCTGTGAACGTATTCCGAAAAGATTAATAAGCGCGGTGCCGGATGGGAAACGTCCGAGGGGCAGGCCGAGACGGAGGTGGGAGGATTGCGTCAGGGCGGATCTGTCGAAGTTAGGTCTGGAAGACGGTCGATGGATGGAGGTGTGCAGGGAGCGAGTGGTGGTGTCGGCATCGAACCTTCGGGTTCGTTAAGCCTTTATTATTATTATTATTATAGTAGTCAATTGATCGATGTCAACCGATCGCAATCTTGGATAGTTGAGTGATTTTTCATGAATAAGGTGGAAATGTATGCATATATTGCACATTCTTTTCATGGAGGTAAATGACAATGTGACATAACTAGTTGTAGATTCACTTATTTATGAGCTAATCGATTCATGTAAGTTTTTTTTTTTATAATTAGAGACTTAGTAAGAAGTATTAAAAAAAAATATTGTTTTCTTTCTCATATTTATGAAATAACTAATGAATGTCAAAGAAGTTAAATAGAACTAAATAGTATAAAATCAAACACATAAAATTAAAGAAAACCATAAAGGTAGTCGTTGCAATATTATCGGACGCGGAAGGGTGATGCCTTCCAGTAGTCTTGTTTTATTACTCAGGGCCGGTATTGGACCTCGGAGTCCGATTCTAAGAAACAACAGAATTTCAGCTGTCAACAACAGTTTCTGCACTATAATTCAATAATCTCATTAAACATTGACTAAATTGAGAGTTTGAAGTGTTCGGACTTATGTACATTTTCATGTGAAAATCGGCTCTTGGAATGTAAGACATCAGACGCCAGGGACCGATACCGCTCCTATCGTATTAATTAAACCCTGTAAATATTGAAATTTGTATTAGCCAACTACAGTAGAACCTTGGGGTGATGGCGGGCAGGGAGGTGCAAAGATAATCCATGTATTTTTTTTTTTAACCAAAATTTGGTTCATCAATCAATGTATTATTCATTATCAATTTGGATCAAAAACATTTTGTTTATCAATTCCATCTTTTATGATAAAGGCGAAGGAGGAGCCGAGAGTTCAATGAAGTCTCGACCGAGATCTTGATGACGCTACCTTGCTCAAAAGGGGAAGTGATGCGTAATACATGGCCACCAGCGGCCACCTAGTCTCTCCTTCTCAACTCCTACTCTCAACCTTCCCGTGGTGAGCTCCATTAAGCCTAGTAACTCAGGTCCAAGGTGGTGGTAACCAATCCCTGCGGAGGACTTGGGTAGGCGACTGATGAGAGAGGGGGGTCCCGAACGGGCGGCCTGGGGGTAACCTAGATCCCGGCCGATCGGGATGGGGGGCGTCGGCAGCAGGGCACTCCCCTGTAATATAATGTCTTCAGGAAAGCGAGTATTGCGGGACTGAAGGCACACTGCGGGGATGGATGTGGTTCTATAGTCGTGGTGAAGACAGCACATCTAGGGGAAGAGGACCTCGATTAAAAACCTCCTGGCCCTCCAGGTTGGGGGTTGGGAGTCGGGCTTACTACCCGACCTTGGAAAAACTAGATCAGTTACGAATACTCAACGAAGAAATAGCCAGACTGATTTAATGGTACGACCCAGGCGTGGATTTGGAAAAACCTTGACTCTAGCGACGTGGAATGTAAGAAGCCTTTTCCAGGTCGGGGCGAGTCGAAGCCTCGAAGAGGAATTGTTAAGATACAAGGTAGATATAGCGGCGATACAGGAGATAAGATGGAGGACACTCCAATGGTTCAATTAAAGAACTACCTCCTTATTAATAGTGGACACAGGCGGAACCAGGTGGGTACGGGCTTCATGATAAGTAATACGATAAAGCACTCCATACTGAACTATGAAGCGGTCAGCCCACGAATTTGCATGATTCGGATTAAGGGAAAATTTTTCAATATTTCCATTATAAGTGTGCATGCCCCGACAGAAGATGCAGACGAAGAAGCAAAGGACGCTTTCTACGATTCCCTGGGAAGAACTTATGATACCATGCCACGACACGACGTAAAAATAATTCTTGGGGATTTCAATGCTAAGCTGGGCAAAGAAGATTTCTTCAGACCAACGATAGGACCCAATAGTAAGCATGAAGAAACTAATGAGAATGGGTTCAGGCTAGTGGACTTCGCAATGGAAAGAAGCATGACGGTGAGCAGCTCCTACTTCCCGCATAAGGATATTCACAAGGAAACTTGGGTATCTCCAGACGGAAAGACGCGAAATCAAATAGACCACGTCTTGATCCAGTCCAGACATGCCACAGACATAGAAGATGTGCGTAGCTGCCGAGGAGCTGTATGCGGTTCGGATCATTACCTGGTTAGAATTAAGTACAAACAAAGGATTGCGTCGAAACCTAGAGGTAGAGCCGAGAAGCCTGCTCCGAAGTTTAATGTGGAGCGCCTGAAGGAAGAAACCGTGAGGCAGAGCTTCGTCACGAAAATCACGGAAATGCTAAAAAGGAACGAAGGCTTTAATGACATACCGACCAGGTGGACCAATTTAAAAGAGGCACTCAAGAAAGCAGCAGAAGAAGAACTTGGAGAGATACACAGGCCTGAAAGGAATGACTGGTTTGACGCTGAGTGCCAAGCCAAGTTGGACGCAAGAAACGAGGCAAGGAGGAGAATGATCCAACGCCCCACTAGCATGACCACCCAAAGCTACCGTGACAAAAGAAATGAAGCGAAGAAGTTATGCCGCCGAAAGAAACGGCTTAGCGAACAAGTTCAGTTGGAGAAAATAAAAGAAGATTTCGAAGCCAGAGATCCCCGAAGGTTCTACAGAGGCGTCAGGGAAGTGAAAGAAGGTTTCAAGCCGCGACTCAACTTCTGCAAAGATAAACAGGGAAATCTGTTAGTTGGGAAAGAGAAAATTGTCACCAGATGGGCTGAGCATTTCCAGGAGCTGCTAAACAAGGATCAGGGAAATGCGGAAGAGGATCGAAGACAGGAAATGGACCCATACCGGATCTTGGAATCAGAGGAGCCGGAAGAGGATGATGTGCCCCCGGACAAAGAGGAAATTATAGAAATATTACTAGGCCTGAAGACACATAAGGCGCCGGGGATAGATGGTATCCAAGCTGAACTCCTCAAGTATGAGGGTGAGGAAGTATGGGACCAAATGTACAAGCTCATCTTCGATATCTGGATGGAGGAACGGATCCCAGAAGACTGGAAAGTGGCGGTATTATGTCCTATTTACAAGAAAGGCGACAAGCTTAGCTGCTCCAATTACCGAGGGATTTCTCTGTTGAATATTGCCTTCAAAATATTGTCCGCGGCAATCAATAAAAGATTTGTGGCCCACATGGAGAGGGAAGTTGGAGAGTATCAATGCGGGTTCAGGAGGGGAAGGTCTACTATAGATCAGATATTTACAATCCGCCAAGTGTTAGAGAAGTCTCTGGAATTTAATGTTGATCTGCACCACCTATTTATAGATTTCCAGCAGGCATATGACTCGGTGGATCGGCAGACTTTGATGAGTGACCTTCTATCCCTGGGAGTGTCGAGGAAGTTAATCCGACTTTTTAGAATGAGCATGCAGAACACAAGATGTCGGGTTAAATTGCAAGGGATGCTCTCCGAAGAATTCCCGGTTGAATCTGGAATAATGCAGGGAGATACCAAGGCTACCACCCTCTTCAACCTGTGCATGGAGAAAGCAGTAAGAGCCATCAGAACTAATCAGGGAGGCACTATATTTGATCGACTAACACACCACTTGGCATATGCGGATGATATGGAAATAGTCGCCAGAACCCTGCCAGCGCTGCAGGGAGCCCTGGAGGAATTCGAAACGGCAGCTAAGATCCGAGGTCTGCGCATTAATGAAAATAAAACGGTATATATGAAGAGCATACGAAGTCGCCCTCAGCGCGACCCCGAGCGGATCAGGATCGGTCCACACAATTTTATGGCGTGCAAAGAATTTAAATACCTCGGCTCCCTAGTGACAGAGGACAATAACATTGGAGCAGAGATAGGTGCCAGAATAGCTGCGGGAAACCGATGCTACTTTGCCCTCCAACGAATTCTCAAGTTCCGAGGTTTATCAAGAAAAGCATGTGAAATGGTCTATAAAACCATAATCCGCCCGGTCGTCACGTATGGAAGTGAAACATGGGTGATGACGGCCCATCACGAAAGAGTGCTAGGTGTGTGGGAGAGGAAAATACTAAGACAAATCTATGGGCCAGTCTGTGAGGGAGGAGTGTGGAGATCCCGTTACAACAGGGAACTAAAGGAGTTATACGGTGATGCAGATCTCGTGACCTTCATCAAGGCAGGACGAATCAGATGGCTTGGACATGTAGAGAGGATGCCGGAAGAAAGAGTGCCGAGGAAGGTTTTGTACGGCCGACCTGGAGGGGCAAGGGGGAGAGGTAGGCCACCACTTAGATGGCTGGAGGACGTCGAGGCGGATATGAGACGGCTTGGCGTCAGGCAGTGGAGGGCTGCTGCAGTGGACCGAGAGCAGTTGCGAAAAATCGTTGAGGAGGCCCAGGTCCCACGCGGATCGTAGCGCCGAGGAGTAAGTAAGTAAGTAATGATAAAGGCGAAAGGGGCCGGGATGGCCGAGAGTACAAGGCTATAGGTAATCAAAGCTAAGCAACGTCTATCGTGGTTAGTACTTGGATAGGTGACCGCCCACCAATAAACGCCACGCAGTCCAAGTCTACCCCCCACCCCTGTGTGTGAGACCCGTCAGCCTACTGGAGGCGACTCACACCGACCGAGCGTAGGAGTGATGAACCTTCCCTGTGTATCTCATCGAGAATCGTGGTGTGGTTTTCCAGGATGTCAGTAACCGCCCGGAGGTTTGGTTCAAGGATGGTATGCTTCGGGGAAAGAAATATAGGTCCTCGGGGCCTGCTGACTCTGAGGTACCATAATCCTTGGACCTAGACCAGTTTGTTACTGTCCTTGAACCCGAGAGAGCTGACGCCATCGGTGGGAAGGACACTGCGAAATCGGCCCCAATGGGATTGGTTATGGAGCTATGGGCACTCTGCCGCTGCACCATGGTGACCATGGCTTGCAGCAACATGAGGTTTGGGCTACCCCCTCAAGGCTGTCTGTGCTACCGCAAGCGGCACAAATGTCTGTAAGAAGACCACTATGCGCGCCAACTATGAGGTCATGACCGCTATTAGGCCAAAGGTCTCATTAGGCCTTATGTGCCAACCGAAAAAAAAAAAAAAAATGATAAAGGCGAAACATTCTCCTTTATCCTACATCATGATTTATAATTTAAATCTTTTTTCTGTAGAGGCAAAACAGTACAATTTTGCTATATTTACATGTTCGATTGTGAATGGTAGACATTATTCAGCAACACTGAAATTAGATTTTTAGACTTAAAACATTATGGAAAGCCTTTTGTATAATTTTAAAATGATAACATTAGAAAAAAAAATCTAAACAACTTGACTCTGGAAGTTCTTAATTATAATGCCCATTCATTTCACTAATACATTTATTTCATCACCCTACATTCATATTTTGGTAAATTCAAATTTAAATACAAAGCTGGAAAATTAAAAAAAAATTATATAGAGGAAAGAAAAAAAAAAAAACAACAGAAATATTCCATTATCCATTACCTGCATAATGGAGGTTCTACTGAACTCTGCCTCATCAGTTGTGCGTGATTATTGCTTTTTATTCTCTATTTTTAGTACAGCTTTATTTTGAAAGGATGCAAGAATAATACAATTTTGAATACTTTTTTATTTGACCTATAAATATCATATAATGGTTGATATAGAGATTTTATTTATTAAAATAACTTAAATATTATCTACAGTGATTACACTTATTTTTGAGAGGGTGGTAAAAGTAGGGGATATAAGCTATGTGTTTTGCATACCATAGAACTTTTTTTTTGTATATACAATTTGATATGCTATACTTTTTTTGTATATGGCAACTAGATATCAAAAATATATCTCATTTTGACCATTTTTCGGCTTGAAATACTTTTACCTCCATCTCTACAGTTAAATCTAACACCTTTTCTATGAGCTGAATTGACTAGAACTAAATCATTTCAAACTTTACATTCTTAATATTTTACTTTGTCAGATGACATTGAATAATCTGAAGGCAAATATCACTCTGCTCTGATTAATATTTGAAAAAACAAAATGTGTAGCCTTACAAAATTAATTATTCAACAGACGTGAAAGAATTTCAATTTGATATTTATAATCATCTTTATTCTGTTTATTTTTTCATATTCTTACCCTTTAAATTTAGTCCCTTTAGCTATGTGAATACTTTAGAATATTTAATTCCAAATTTTATTATTTGAAAGATCATAATCGTTTGATGCATTTATAATAAATTTTCTTCAACAATGTAGCATTCCATGTGTATAGGATGAGATGATTACTGTGAAATATAGTGCAGTTACAAGGTATTTCTATATATTTTTTCTGAGACTAGAATACCTTTATATCATATTTCATGACACACTTTGACTTATATAATTTAATTTATTTGATTATTCTTAATATATTTAGGTTATTTAAATTCAGAGCACATGAATGAATCAATTTCACTTTCAGTGTAAGTTTAGATACATCACATTGAGGAATTTATTTTCCATGGATCTTCAAATTTATTATATGCAAGAAACTAAATTTAATTAATTTTATTTTTAATTATTTCTTATATTAGAGTAATTTTAACCCTATTTATCTGAGAATTTAGTTGTTTAAAACTAGTCAGAATATTTGTCTTTGAAAGAATTATGTGTTAAATATTATTTAATAGCAATTAATTTAGCAACTTTTACTTTTGTGACTTTCAGTAAACAGGAAGTTTAACTGAACTTTCTCCATTGTTCTTTTATCATATCTGATGCTTTTTCCGCTATCATAATCACTGGTGCATTAGTGTTCCCACTTACTAGAGTGGGCATAATTGATGCGTCTACAACTCTTAGTCCTCTCACACCATGAACTTTTAATTGTGGATCTACGACTGCTGATTTATCCCAGCTAGGTCCCATCTTACAAGTTCCAACTGGATGGTAAATGGTTACAGAATACTGTCTTATCATACATTCCCAATAATAATCTGAATTATAAGGAATATTTTCACAAGTTGGGAAGGAACGGGCATGTAATTTGCTCCCAAAAGCCTGCATGGCTTTAGTTTTACTCATTTCAATTCCAATTTTCACTCCTTCGATTAGAGTTTTCATGTCAAATGGATCAAAAAAATAATTAGGATAAATTAATGGGTAATCAAATGGATTTTTACTTTTTAACTTAATAAATCCTTTGCTTTTTGGTCTGAGAAGCACTGGAAGTGCAGACCAAGTATCTTGATCTTTAATTGGTTCGAAAACATTTTTAAAGAATTCTTCTGTTATTCCGTGTGCTTTCCATAACTGGGCTCCTCCATCGGAATTAGTTGATCCTGCTATTAAATGGAACTCGATATCTGGCCAGTCTTCCGAGGCATTGCTGTATTTAGTATGAACAAAAGCTAATCCCTCAACTCCTCCCATTACAGTAAGAGGCCCATTGCCAAACATAGCATACTTCAGTAGTGATTGAACATTTTCATATAGTGAAGGTAATAAGGAGACTTTTTGGTTTATAAGAAAAGTAAGGCCACCAAGGCCAATATGATCCTGTAAATTTTGGCCGACTCCTGGCGAATCATAGAGAGTTTGAATTCCCATTTCTGCTAGGTGTTGTTTTGGTCCTATTCCTGATAACATTAGGATTTGTGGTGAGCCGATACTACCACCACTTACAATTACTTCTTTTTTTGCCCTTATCTGAAATAAAAATATGTATATCAATCATTTGATATATTTTGATAATTATCTTTATTATCTCGATCAACAATAGGTGTTTCCCAATCATATTTGGAGTGCATTCTAAATAATTACCTGGAAGAGTTTACCATTTTTCATAAATTCTACCCCAGAAGCAGTATTAGTTTTTCTATCGATCAGAACCCGTGTAACCTAAAAAATACAACTTACCTAGATATATATTCATTAGATAATTAATGCAGACAATGTGACAATATTTGATTAGCTTACATGAGAGTTTAAGGATATGTGAAGGTTATTCCTGAGCCTAGCTGGTCGGAGAAATGCCTTAGCAGTGCTACACCTTGCACCTTTCCTTAGTGTCCCTTGTGCGATCATGAACCCAGTTTGATGTCTGCCATTTATATCACGGTTTTCATATCCCAGTTGTTTTCCTGCCTATATGGAATGAATTTTGTTTTTCATTATAAAATGTTTACACATAGATTCCGTGCATGAAATTTATTAATAACATCCTAATTGAAGAATCTGTTTGTTCCAAATTTATGGACTCCAGTTTTATGGTTGTGCCATTAATTATTAATCAAAAAGTGATTATCTCTTTCACTTCTGTTGAAAGGGTTTAAAGGATTTTAGGAGCACATATTTGTACACTTATAATAGGAAAAAAACATAGGGAGGCTAAAGCAAGTGTACTTTTAAATAAATAAAATATATATGATAATACTTTTACTGGCACCACTTTTATGAAGAAAAGGGTAATAATATTTTTTTTTTTTTGGGGGGGGGGGTATGCTCCAATACCTTTTGGGGGCCAGGTTGATAATTCTGATACCTGACTAAATATAATTCGGATTTAGTAAAATTATAAAATAAATTATTCGATTTATTTATACTTTTTATTATAGATTATTATATTTTTGAATTTCAGAGTAAATCATTAAGTGTGTCATTGCTTTGTAGCTTCCGTAGAGTTATGTTGATTCATCGAGTTTACAGTTATTTATTATTTCACTTATATTGCTAATCATTACTTCTAAAAATAATTGCAATCTAACTTGGACGAATGCTGTTGCTAACTTCGTGTGCCAAGGAGCTTCCTGGATTGTGAGGTATCCACCTGTTGAATGGTAGTCGGACCTGGAGAGGTATGGATTCCTGTTATCCTCGCTTTTCTTGAAATAGTATATTAGCTCATTATATCCCCATCCAGTGTTTCCTAAAGACTCCCAAAGATTATAATCTTTTTTGTTTCCCCTTACGTAAAGCATGTAATTGAGAACACTGGATCCTCCAGCTACTTTTCCTCTTGGCCAATTGCATCTCTTGTTGGTCATGCCTGAATGGAAAGGAAATATCTATTAATGTTAAATAAATAATAATCTCTATTTATATAAATAAAATTATGCATACATTGTTCATTGGGAACATTAGAATAAAATAGGATAAATTAATTTATCCGTCTTGAAATGTTTAATAAAAGTTAATAGGTAGAAAAAGAACTATCATATCAAATTGTAAAAAGTAAATTTGTTTAATTATTAATTTGAACTAAATAATAAAATCGCTTAATTAATCAGTGAATTGATGCATATTCTAATAATTTTTGAGCAAAAAACTATATTTGATCATGTAAAAAGATAAATAACTTTTTTAATACTACTCTTTGATGAATGTTAACAAAGAGTGGAATGGTTGCAAATCATTAGGAACAAAAATCTATCTAAAATTAAAAATAACAAAAAGTTTCTGAGAAGATTATTCAAGCTAAATATTTTAATTTTTTTATATATATACTAGAATATTTTCTATAAAAGTTGGGCTTGATTTACTTGGAATTCAAATTCTAGTGACTTATCAGTTGTTTGACTTGCTAAAATATAAGAAAAAATTAACTTCATAGATCAACCAAACAAAAAAAAGAAATAAGATACACGATAGTGGCCTTTAATAGTATATTTAATTTAATCCCTAATTAATTGATTTTACCATTAAAAAAAAGAAGTAATTAGTGATCTGCAATTTTTTAAAGTGAAATAAATTTGATTTGTCATTTACCAAGACATGCAGTTCCTTGTGGCTCCGTTTTATATTGCCAATCCATCTTGCTGAGCTGCAGATATCCTGCTAGAAGAGGGACATCTGAAATATCAGTTTCATCACTCCCTGCTTCTAACAGTAGAATATTCCAATTTTCTATCTCTGAAAGACGGTTTGCTAATACAGCTCCTGAAAACAATTATTTAAAAATTGTCTGTTGTTAAAGCTTTTATAACCTCCCTGACTGATGGCATATTTTCTCACACAATGTATCACTGAACTCAGTTTTCCAGGTTTGAGTCTACCGTAGATTCACACATTAGTGATGGGTAAAACTGTTAATTTTGAAAAACAGTTGCAACTGTTTCTGCTACTTTCATTAAACAGTTTTTAAAAAAACAGATACAACTGTTTAAAATAATACTATATGGGAAAAAAGAAAAAAAAAACTAGTCCCACTTCGCATTCCAGCATTCTTTTGAATTATATTTTAATTATTGAAATATCTAACAAGTTCGAATGACAATTTCTCACAAAACATTTAATATAAAATAAAGCTTTATGTAAAATAATTAAACAGCACTAAAAATAAATAATAAATCAAAACTTGTTGTAATAGGCATTAATTGATTTTTTGTTTATAAAATTATGGTTTAATTGAATAAATAATCTGGAGAAAAATTATTTAATAATTAAAAAAATTAAGAGCCACATAACTCAGAGTAGCAGATTTGCGAATGAAATAAACAGATACAGTACGGGCGCAAGCTGTTTAATAAACAGTTTCGAGAAGCAGGCAGAATTAGCAGGTTAGCAGGCTGTTTCATTTAACAGCCTGTTAACCGAAACAGATACGTGAAACAGTGGCCTTGAAAAAGAAACAGTTTCATAAACTGTTTCGGTCAACAGGCTGTTAACCTGTTGATTCTCGCAACAGCCTGTTAACCGAAACAGATACGTAAAACAGTGGCCTTGAAAAAGAACAGATTCATAAACTGTTTCGGTCAACAGGCTGTTAACCTGTTGATTCTCGCAACAGCCTGTTAACCGAAACAGATACGTGAAACAGTGGCCTTGAAAAAGAAACTGTTTCGGTCAACAGCCTGTTAACCTGCTAATTCTGCCTGCTTCTCGAAACTGTTAATTAAACAGGTCACGCCCGTGCTATTGCAAGCTAATTGTTTGTGTTTAATTTTTATTATTATTTACCTTTTTTTTTCTCACTACACTGTTGTATCTGTTTATTTTTTTCCGAAACAGTTAACTGTTTCTGTTTAATGAAATTAACTGTTTCAAATAAACAGATTGCTACTAAACAAAACACCACTACCACACATGTCCGCACCGGATCTGCACCGCAGCACTAATATAGGTTACGTTCAGAATATTTTTAATTTAACTTACATATTACCTTTAATTATGCCTAAAGTGGCCTGTGTCTGACATGTGTGGCCTGACCTTAAGGCATAACTAAAGGTAATATGTAAGTTAAATTAAAAATATTCTGAACATAACCTACATTAGTGCTGCGGTGCGGACATGTGTGGCCAGACCTTAGTAGTAAATAAAAAATCTTTTTTTTTTTTTTTTTTTTTTTTTTTTTACACGAAACGGCCACTTTGAGGACCACGCGATATCACTGAAGAATCTTCTTTCTTCCTCCTTCTCACTTCCCAGCGCAGCTTCATCATTCTCGACTGCTCCTCTCTTCTCTCCTTTGACCACCCAATACCCTTCACTCTCTTCTTTAATCTGACTTCATTGTTAATTACTTTCTTGAAAAGATCCCTGTCATGGCAAAGTTCTTTTGATATCCCCAATGATTCCAATTCTTCTTTAATTTGCCTAGGATATCCTCCCAAATTTTTGTACTTTAAAATTTTATTAAAAATTTCTTTACATAATCTTTTTTCACTCATTCTCTCCATGTGCCCAAAGAACCTTAACCTCCTAATTCTCATATCAGTTTCTAAATCATTAATTTGCCTGTAAATTTCCTCATTAGACCTCCTCCTGAATCCTTCTACTGTTTTCCTTGGTCCATAAATCTTCCTCAAAATTTTCCTCTCTATTTTGTTCAACTTATCTAAACTGGGAAAACAAGCCGTTTCTACTCCATAAAGAATCACAGGTTTTACCACAGTATTATAATGCCTTAATTTTGCCTTTATCGAAAGATTTTTTTTATTGTAAATTTTTCCCACTTTAAAGCACAAATCCTCTAATTTTTTAATTTTTCCCTTGAAACTCTCCTTTTCCGATCCATTGCAGCACAAAACTTTACCCAAATACTTGAATTTCCTAACAACCGAAATCTTCCCATATTTGGTTTTGACTGATTTTTTCTGATATCCTACCTCCGTGGTCATTAACTCCGTTTTCTCAAAAGATATTTGTAACCCGGTTTTCTCAGCAATTTCCTTCAGGCAATTTATCTGTTCAATGGACTCTTCTAAAAAATCTTTATAACATTGTTAAAATCACTTAAAATTTTGTGAGATTTTCAGCAACTGCTCATAAAATTTTAAGTGAAACAGTGGCCTTGAAAAAGAAACTGTTTCGGTCAACAGCCTGTTAACCTGCTAATTCTGCCTGCTTCTCGAAACTGTTAATTAAACAGGTCACGCCCGTGCTATTGCAAGCTAATTGTTTGTGTTTAATTTTTATTATTATTTACCTTTTTTTTTTCTCACTACACTGTTGTATCTGTTTATTTTTTTCCGAAACAGTTAACTGTTTCTGTTTAATGAAATTAACTGTTTCAAATAAACAGATTGCTACTAAACAAAACACCACTACCACACATGTCCGCACCGGATCTGCACCGCAGCACTAATATAGGTTACGTTCAGAATATTTTTAATTTAACTTACATATTACCTTTAATTATGCCTAAAGTGGCCTGTGTCTGACATGTGTGGCCTGACCTTAAGGCATAACTAAAGGTAATATGTAAGTTAAATTAAAAATATTCTGAACATAACCTACATTAGTGCTGCGGTGCGGACATGTGTGGCCAGACCTTAACCTGTGGTAGTAGTAAATAAAAAATCTTTATAACATTGTTAAAATCACTTAAAATTTTGTGAGATTTTCAGCAACTGCTCATAAAATTTTAAGTGATTTTAACAATGTTATAAAGATTTTTTATTTACTACTACCACAGGTTAACCACTACCACAGGATTTTCAGCAACTGCTCATAAATAAGGGGTGGTGGGATGGCCGAGTGGGCAAACGCGTCAGAAAATACGCGTTGCCAATGGCAACGTCTGTTTGGAAACATGAAGATAGCAAGTTCAAAACCCGGAGCCAGGGGAAAATTTAATTAATATTAATCCCCCACCCTCTCCCCTGGCCCGGGAAACCCCGTTTAGCCTACAAGGCGAGGAAGGAGAGGAACAAAAAAAAAAAAAGACTGCTCATGAATTTAATTTTTGCTGTTTTGCGGTTCAATAGATTTTAAATAGATTGAATTGTAGAGCATTAGGCTTTTGCTTTTTATTTTTACTTTCACTTACCTATATATGAAATATATAGTAAGTGGAAGTATTGCGATCGTGAAAATTTTCGACTTCCGGTTTTCAACGGAAATACACGTTTTGGGGTCCCCTGAGTCAAAATAACCAAGTCCCGCGAAATGGTCTGTGTGTGTGTGTGTGAACAGACTAGCTCAAAAACTATAAACCTTGCGAACCTGAAATTGGGTATTTAGAGTATGTATATGCCCGTGATGTGACAGCAAAAATTTCATCAAATTTGCTCAAATGGAGGGGGTACTTTATTTAATAACTTTTTACGTTTTTTTCGATTGTCTCAAAAACGGCTCTAACGATTTTGATTAAACTGAGTATTTGATCTATTTATATGCCCGAAATATGACTGTAAAAATTTCATCAAAATTGATCTATGGGAGGGGGGACTTTAATTAATAAATTTTGTATCATTTTCACGTGTTTTTTTATTTACTCTAAAACGGTTTTAACGATTCTGATCAAACTGGGTATTTGATTTATGTATATGCCAAAGATGTGATAGCCAATATTTCATCGAAATTGGTCAAACGGATGTGTCACTTTATTTTATAATTTTTTTCAATTTTTACCTTTTTTATCGATTACCTCAAAAACGGCTTTAACGATTTTTATCAAATTCGTCATGTTTAATGAGAATTAGTTGTTCTTTAATATCAGGTAAGCTTTATCATTATTAAAATGTTCTGAGTGGGCTTAAATGGGGAAGGGACATTTTTTGTTTTCCTATAAAGTACCTTTGTTTTTGTTTATATGGAGATTTAACTATCTCTCGTTCCGCCTAAAAATAAGAAATGGCTAAATATGAGATATGATAAAAATAAAGAAAACATATAGAGGAGAAAAAAAGAAAAATATTCAGTCAACTTATAAAACTCGTTGAGCCCACTCATGCGGAGGACGCCTTTAATGACAGACCATTTTTCATAATTTAAGCCGTTCTGTTCAATTCAGAAGCGGCAATTAACAAAAAGCATTAATTTCTAATCTAAGTAAGTTGGTAAGTGAAAGTTGTGTGTTGCGAGCACGCACCAGATTTTTTTATATTTGTCGGAACCTCAATGAAACAAATCTGTAAAATTTATTCTTTAAACAAAATTCTTATCCTTCATTTATTTCATAGAAAAATAAAAAAATAAGAAGAATAAGTAACTGTGATTAAAAAAATCTTAGTACTATCATCTTTTTTAGACAATCTTAATGTTATTGAAAGGTTTAATACTTCTCTTAAGTTATATAATATTCAAATATTATATAATTATAAAAATACTTTAATTGTAAATGCCAAAGACCTCCATGTTTATTATATTGTGCTTATGGTTATTATGCTAATGACACACTATGGTTAGATGCATTTGTTCAATATATAAATACGAATATTACCGACATTACGAGAAGGCATTAAGTAAAACACTGATTTTGTGTGAAGATCTTTGGTAGAAATATTTTTACTTTCACTTATCTATATATGAAATATATAGTAAGTGGAAGTATTGTGATCGTGAAAAATTTCGACTTCCAGTTTTCAACGGAAATACACGTTTTGGGGTCCCCGAGTCCAAATGACCAAGTCCCGCGAAATGGTCTGTGTGTGTGTGAACAGACTAGCTCAAAAACTATAAACCGTGCGAACCTGAAATTGGGTATTTAGTGTATGTATATACCCGCGATGTGACAGCATAAATTTCATCAAAATTGGTTAAAGGGAGGGGGTACTTTATTTAAAAACTTTTGAAGTTTTTTTCGATTTTCTCAAAAACGGCTCTAACGATTTTGATTAAACTGAGTATTTGATGTATTAATATGCCCGAGATATGACTGTAAAAATTTCATCAAAATTGATCAACCGGAGGGGGGACTTTACATAATAAACTTTGTATCATTTTCACGTGTTTTTTTTTATTTACTCAAAAACGGCTTTAACGATTTTGATTAAACTGGGTATTTGTTGTATGTATATGCCAGAGATGTGATAGCTAACATTTCATCAAAATTGGTTAGCGGAAGGGTGGACTTTACATAATAAACTTTGTATCATTTTCACGTATTCTTTTTATTTACTAAAAAACGGCTTCAACGATTTTGATCAAATTCATCATGTTTAATGAAAATTAGGTTTCCTTTAATATCAGGTAAGCTTTATCATTATTAAAATGTTCTGTGGGGGCTTAAATAGGGTAGGGGCCTTTTCTGTTTGTTTGTTTTTTTGTTTCCTATAAAGTACCTTTGTTTTTTTTATATGGAGAAATTAACTATTTCTCGTTACGCCTAAAAGCAAGAAATGGCTAAATATGAGATATGATAAAAATAAAGAAAACATATAGAGAAAAAAATAAAAATAAAAAGTCAACTCATAAAACTCGTTGAGCCCAGGCATGCGGAGTATGCCTTTAATGACAGACCATTGTTCATAATTAAAGCCTTTTTGTTCATTTGAGAAGTGGCAATTAACAAAAAGCATTAATTTCTAATCTAAGTATGTTGGTAAGTGAAAGTTGTGTGTTGCGAGCTCTCACCAGATTTTTATATTTTTATATTGTTTTGGCAAAAAAACCTTATCTTCTTGAATTAGTATGTATGCTAACTTCATACATTCTGTTGTATTTTGATTTTTTTCGCAATGTATAAATTAAAAGAATATTGAAGTTTTGGACTGTCCCCCCCCAATATTTTGACAGGAGGGGACTGTCCCCTCCCCCAATATTTTGACAGGAGGGGACTGTCCCCCCCCAATATTTTGACAGGAGAGGACACAATGTAAAAAATTAAATAAAAATGCGATTTTACGAATTTATCCCAGTTTAACCAATAAAATATAAATATAAAATATTAGTTAATTTGGGCACACACTATTGTTAAAAGCTAGTCAGGCCTAGGGGAAGGTGGGGTAAGATGAAGAGGTTAAGCTTTCATGTTTTTCTCTGACCACTCTGAATGAATGAGAGAACTGAAAATGTAATGAAAAGTTTGTCAATATATTACCTGATGTAAACCTTGTTTAAAATTGTGTTATTAAAGTTCAAGGAGGAGATTCAAATTTCCAAATTTGAAAATGTTATTATTCGTCATCTTGCCCTGGTCATGGGGTAAGATGATGAACAAAAATTTTTTTATGAACACATTGAAAACTATCTTTATTTAATTCTTCTTTTATTTAATTCTTTATTTTTAATCTTTATTCAATGAAATTAGTGGGATCAGAATCAGAAGAAAAACTTGGATAAAATTCAATCAAGAAATTTTGGCCCACATCCTTCAACATTAAGCCTTGACAATCCCTATTTTAATGTATAACTGAGGCATAAATTGACAAGTTTTAAGAGACTATAAATGCCTTTAAATTACAGCATTGGAGGATGAATTAAATGCCACAGGACTAAATGTTTTTAGGGGTTATTATTTAAACTTTTAGCCCCTCGAATTTCTACCTACCCTATCTAGGAAAATGTTGAGCCGTCCCCCCCCAATAATTTGGTGCTGGTGACGCCCATGCCTAAATAACAAAACATAACAACAAAACTGCTCATTGTTGGGTGAAAAACCACCGTAGTCCATTGCTTATTTGTTTGTGACCTGTAAATTATTATTAGTGTTTTGGGTAAAAAAACAAAACAATAATATTTTCAATAACAAATTTATTTCTATTTGATAATAGAAATAAATTTGTTTCTATATTCTGTCTACACATCATGTATCCCTGAACACCCTCGCACCACAATCTTTAGCTTCGCTGATGATACAGCTATCCTTTTATCACATCAAAATCCTACCATCGCACACAGGGGTATTTGGCCCTAAAAGTTGGCCAAAACCCATTTTTTGAAATTTGAAATTTCTGGTAAATAATGACTGGAAGTTCAAATAGAGGACCTGTTGGATCATGTAAGATGATTTTTATCTCTTCCAGGCCCTTAATCCGGCGGCTATCCTAATTCAAATCTGACCTTATCCTTTAACTCGTCTGTGCTCATAAGTATTGGTATACAAAATATATTAATTTTCTTTGTTCTTACTGAAGTATCGGCATTATCATATGATGGATAGTTCGAGGCCAGGTTTCTACTTGTTATCCAGATAGTTATAATTTTTTTGTATTCAATACTAGTATCAATATCTTTTTGTTTTTTGGTAGGTATATTTTAGAGCTAAAATTTAAATTTGAAGGTTAAAAAGTTATACTTCTGGGCAACGAAATATTTTTTATGATAATGTATAATTATCATAGATTATGTTTATTGAAAAAATTCTGCGAATAGTAGCGATTGGGAGACTTATAATTTTTTATTACTAAAATGTCAATTTCAATCAATAATAAAAAAAATTCAATTTTGTTATATTTTCATTTATTTGTATTTTAGGTTCTTCTGGAAGAATAACTATAACCTGAATGGAATTATTTGACATATTTTTAAAGTCAAAACATTAGCTTTTTTAAAAAAAAGAAAGAATTTTTGGTGTCTTTTCTCATTGGGAAATTTTGTAATAACCTAGAGCATGTGAAAGAGCTAAAACAAAATTATCCATTTAGAGGCATGATTTCCAAGATTTCCACAAAATTTTAAGGGATGGTTTTGAAGTGATAAAAAGCCCTCTGCTTCATATTGGTCTTTTATCTGAGGAAGCAGCAGAAACCCGAAATTACCATTTCCGGGTTTATAGAGAAATAAGACCAGAAAATTTTCCCGGACAGAGTGCAATCTGGATGTAATTAATAGATTAATATTGACATCAGATCCAGTTATCAGAGATATGAGAAGTTCAAGAAAAAAGGTATCAGGTTTTGTAAGAAAACTTTAGAAATGTTGTCTCCCCCAACCAACTTAACCGATAGTGGTGATTCCGAAAGTTCATTAAGTGACGAAGAAAGTGAATAATGAATAATTAAATGTAATATGCATTTTTAAGAAAGGTTGGTGCGTTTCTTCCTGAGATATAAGTTGTGTTTCGAAGAGGTATTAAACAATTCTTAATGAATTAGGAAAACAAATTTTTTTTCTTTATCACCATAACTTTTTATATTCACGTATTTTACACTATTTTCATTTTTTTAAAATAATAGTAATAGATAAATGATAATAAATCTTTAATTAGTTATAAGCATATTTCATGGCTGCAATGCATTAAGAGAAAATATTATGAACATAAATTGTAAACCCATGGATGCCTATTTCACAGTCGGTGGAGTTATTTAAAAATTTATTTTATGAATATTTTCTTCTTAGAATATTTTTGTAACTGCTAAAAAACCATTTTGAATGTATATAACAAATATAGAAGCCATTTTGAGGACTTTTGAATTAATAAAATGGAAGGAAATAGTTTTGGCCAGCTTTTCGGGTCAAATACCCCTGTGTGCATCGCATCCTTCGCCCTTCAAAACCATCTATTTGAACTAAAAAAGTGGTTCGAAAAATGGAGAATCAAAATTAATTCCACCAAGTCAAATGACGTCAGTTTTTCTTAACGAAAATCGACTTTTTGTGAGTTCGATTGTTATGTTTCCCGCGTTGATCTTTTGGACCCATCCCAGTGTTAATTAAAATTTTATTAATGAACCGGACTCGAGTTTCATCAATGCAATGAATTGACAAAAAACCTTCAAACGATCTTGAATATCACTGTATTGATAATTCTTGTTCTCATCTTTCACTGTAACTTTATAAACATAAGAAGATTAATTTGGTATAGATACCACAGAATTTGTTCTGGGAGGACGACTTTGGATTGGTATAACAGTTATGAGACCGGTAAGGAAGGCGTTTTGCTCATCTCTTGACGATATATTATTAAAATTAGATAATATTTTGTTTCTTGCGGATAAAGGAACTTTTTCAAAACACTTAAATCGTTTACAAAAACAGTTTTCGCCTGACTCGTGAGTTGAAAGTCTGAGTTTTTTCATGACATCAGACATTCGTCCGTGTTTTTTTCTTTTTTTTTTTTGTTAATTTTGTAGACTTGTATTCATCTTCACTTGAACTAAAGTCACTGCTCATTTATACTTCAACCACGAACAAACACCACAAAAATAGACTACTGTTAATCTTTCCCCGGCACTCAGAACTTCAGCTGCTTTTGAAAAGTAGAAAAGAAAGTACACTTCCTATACTAACAGATGGCACCACGTGTTTCAAATCAACAAAAAGTGGACTACCGTGGTTCTTCCCCCTGACCCTTCAATTGCTGGGCCATTCCACGTCGAAAGAAAGAGAAGAAATTTTCATCCCACTTTTATATTTTTTTGTATGAATAGATGTACTACTACCTATTTTTTAAAAACTATATAAAAATTTTAAAAGATGCCCTTTTTCGAGAAAATTGAAATAAAAATTTTCAACTAGGTCTTAAGAAAACTTCTTTAATACCTGATAATTTATACTTTACTGGAAGACTTTTTTAAAATTCCTTTTGGTCTTTTATCATTCCATGCACTTCCACAAGTGTGTTCATGAATGGGTTGTGTATGTATATATCATGAAATAATAATAATTAGAACAAGAGGTGAACAAGTATTAATAGGATTAAGTAGCAACAGACTAAAGCCAGTAACAGTGAGGTGGCAAAAGAAAGAAGTGCAATCTGACATTATTAATTTTTTTGAGGAGATTTTAATGAATTGATATATTGTATGGTTATAATATATATTTTGGTATGTATATAATGAGTATAATGTAATATAGGATTTTAAGTCATAAATGTTTCCAAATTTTATAATTATTGTAAATTAAATTTTTAAAAAAGTTGTAAATACTATGTAAAATATTGTTGCAGTACACCTGGAGATGAGGCTATGAGCCTCGAAACGTTGTGATGTTTTAATGTATTGAAAAATATATATATCATAAAGGAAGACTGGATTTTTTCACTGTAGTATAAATTTGGAATAATAAAAGACCAAAAGGTTCTTTAATACCAATCTATATATTGCTGTATAGATATGGCATGGAATTCGCTGTTAAAAAACACCAATTTCATAGTCCTAGTCAAATTGGGAAAACACCTGCAACTATTATTAATCATAAAAAAAGATTTATGAAATTTTATTACTAGTTTTCAATTTTTTAGTGATGAAGAAATTTTCATCCCACTTTTATATTTTGTTGTATGAATAGATATAATATTACCTATTTTTCAAAAGAATATAAAATTTTTAAAAAATGCCCTATTTGAGAAAATTGAATTAAAAATTTAAACTTGGTTTTAAGAAAATTTCTTTAGCACCAACCTATACGTTTTTGTATATTATATGAAATGGCATGGAATGCGCTGTTAAATGACACTAATCTCATAGCCCTAGTCTAATTTGGAAAACATCTACAGCTATTTTTAATCATGATTTTTTCCGTTTCTGCACCTATTTTTGAGGGCTTAAGAGACCAATAATTCAAAAACGGGTAGACATATCTCAGTAATATTTCACAATTGTTCTTGTAGATACAAGTAGTACACATATACCAAATTTCAAGAAAATCTGAAATGGTGAGGTTCAAAATGAAATCTTTTTGTGTTGATTTGACGTGGAATTGCCCTGCTATTAAAATCTTTCAATGAAAACATATGACATATGAAATCGTTCATAAAAGAGATATAAATTATTTCATATCTCAATACTAACTGCCTCTAGTAGTCTATATTTTGAAAAAAGAAACATTGCAATTTTAAAAAATAAATAAAGAATATAAGTGGATGTGACTCGCAGTCACAAGTTGCCTGACAACAATTTTTTAGGATTTAATTCCTTGCAGAAACACAAGTTTGTTACGTTTACTAGTTATTTAATTGCTTGTATATACCCTTAATGCTTTATTCCTTTAAAAATACAGAAAATATTTTGGGGGTTCATGGCCCATCTAATCAGCCACAGTGTGTGTCTATATATCTTTTTCCATGTGCTGGAGTCTTTTTTATTTGGAAACTGCTTAGCCAGACAGTAGGTAAAATTCTCAGGAAGGTTTTTCTAAATATTTCTAATTTTAACTATCAGTGTTAAATGTTAAATTAAAAAGACTAGAAGAATTGTTCATCATATAACTATTTCATATTTTTTTTTTTAATTGGTCCTCCCCTTCATCGCCTTGTAGGCTATACGGGGTTTCCTGTACTTAATACTTAACATACTTGATACTCTCACAATATACTATTTCATATTATTCCTTATTCCTTATTCATGTTCTTCCTCACAATAAACTATTTCATATTATTCCTTATTCACGATTACTGGCACAGTACTACTGCCACTGGTATTAGTAGATATATTGTAATCATTCAGAAGAGCTAATTATCCCAAGATCTGCCAATGGTCAACTATGGTTCTATCTCAACATTTAGGGTAAAATTTTGGTTCATTACTTTTATTGTTTTTAATACAGACCTGCAGAACCGCCGCCTATAATAATGAAGTCGTAATAGGGGTAGAGCTGAAGGGGGTCCACATCGACGGCGTCGAGCCCTGCCTCGGGGTCCATCTGGTCGTACCTGAAGTAGGCGATGACGGCCGCGAGGATGGGGGCCACCACCGCTGCATTGCTCACCGCTCCCGCTATCACTCCGGGAAATCCTGCCGCCGAGCTCATCTTGTCCCACTGAAAAAATGAATTAGTGAAAGCTTTTTCTAGGTCATGGTCACTGAAATTTAAATAAACAGTCCTAAGTTATTCTTTTTGGCTGTTGTTTTAAGGAAATATTCTCTTAACCCGAAGAACTGATTTCGGTGAGAGATCTAGCTTTTCAGAGTTGTGAGAATTCCAAAGAATTTGTCAATAATTATTATATTTACAAACTTTCTGCTAGTCTAGTCGCAGAACTCAGAAGTGAGAGTTTGCCATTAAAATTGAAATAAATAAAATATAACAAAAGTCAGTATATATATATCTCATATAAAACCACTGTTTACATTTTATTTTTAAAAGAATCTCATTTAAATATTATTATTCACATTTTTAATATCACACTCGTCCATTTTTAGACCCAGATTCCCCTTCCCCCATTATTAATTGCACAAATGGGCATAGGCGTGATTGAATGATTATTTCCTGATATCCCTCAGTGGGACAGAAGGCCTTTATAAAGTTTCGCCACCTATCTCGATCTGGAGCCATCTCTTTAAAGGTGGCCTACGTATGATTTTGGCTCCTAGCCCCTTCCAGGAAAGAACTCCTCCACGTCTTCCTTGGTCTCCCAACACGACGCTGTCCCTGATGGTTCCATTCAAGAGCCTCCCGGACGATGCTCTCTCTCCTCCTTAATGCCTGTCCAACCCATCTCCATTTCCTCGTTCTAATTTCATCTTCTATTTTCTTTTGCTTTGTTTTACTAAATAGCTGCTCATTGGAAATGATTCTTGGCCAAATTCCCAAGATATACCTTAGGCACCTATTGCAGAACCTTTGCCATAGAGGAGAACGTACTTTACGTTGGAATTGAATATGCGAAGCTTTGTGTGCGAACTTATTTCCTTGGCACGCCATAGAGTGCAGAGCTGAGCGATAACACCTTTAGCTTTTTTTATACGGCTTTCCACATCGTTTTCAGCTCCTCCATCTTTTGCCACTACACTTCCAAGGTATGGGAAGGCCTTCACTTCCTCTAGTAATTGGCCTTGGATTGTTATCGGCTGCTCGTTTCTGGCATTTATTCTCATAGTTTTAGTTTTATTCACATTAACACTTTAATTGCCAGTCCATATCCTTGTGCCGCCTTATCTAGGTCGTGCATCTTTCCTTGTATATCCGAAAATCTTTGGGCCATTTCACACATGTCGTCCGCATACTCAACTCCTAGCCACTTTTGAAGATCCCACTAGCTTCCTCACCGCCTTCCTGTTGCAGCTTCCTTCTTAACTTTATCCAGCACCATTATAAACAACAGAGGTGACAGCAAGCAGCCCTGTCTAATCCCCTTTGTGGTACAGAAAAACTCAGAGAGCATAGGCGTCACCAGCACTAAATTGTCGGGGGGAACGAAAAATATTATCATAGATAGGTAAAAAGTCGAAAGGCTAAAAATTGAAATAAAACCAACTGTTGGGACATTTAATTTCTCCTCCAACGATTTATATTAAAGGTATTTATAAAACGTTTCAATTTATTGTGTAAATAGTTGCCCCCTTCCAAAATATTGGGGAGGACGCGTCCACCCTGGCGGTGACTCCCATGCATTTGGGATTTTGGTTAATAAATTATCCACTCCTTTCTAAAAGGTACATTAAATGGAAGATAAAGAAGAGGAATCATATTTAATTCAATTGATGTTTTATAATATCTTTTCCATATATATATATACATATATATATAATTTGTTTATAAGGAAACTCGGGGTCATCAAAGGTGTAGTGGTTAGCATGACAACTACTAAACCTATGGACGCGTGTACTCATCCCGCCATATGGCCCTAGGTTCTTTTAATCGGAGTATAATAAAATCCTTAGTTATGCCGTCCTTCGGATGGGACATAAAATGGAGGTCCCGAGCCTGAGCGATGTCTGGTACTCGTTAAAGATCTATATCCTGATTATAGCTGGATGGGCAAAATTTAGGACTCGTCCGGTTAGCCATAGTAGCGTAAAGCAGTGTTAAATAAATTATACAATATAATCTGATTAAAATTGATTGTTTTTCCATCAGATTAAAAAATAAACTTGAATTTCCTTGATTAGTTTTGAAATTTCATTATCTCCCTTAGTACTAGGTTGTTACAAAAGTCCTTGTTCACAAAATTAATTTTATTCAAATGTGAGTACAAAATTTACAAATCAAATTTATTCTTCAAAATACAGGCCATCATTTTCAACTACTTTAACCCATCTTTCAGCCAAAAGTTGTATTTGATGTTGATACCACTCTGCAGTTTTCGAGGCAAAGAACTCCTAGCATCCAGATTTGACATCATCGAAGTTTTCGAAGCGCCGACCTTTCAAAAAATGCGCCATTGACCTGAAAAGTCTATAGTCAGACGGTGCGACGTCTGGGCTGTAAGGAGGGTGGGGCAAGACGCTAATCCTGGTCATTTCTGAAAATTTTTCTTTAACTAATCGTGAGCGATGAGCAGGGGCGTTGTCTTGCTGAAATAACGCTTGATTCCTATTAATCAAAGCGGGGTATTTCACTTTTAAAACTTCATATACCCTATCGAGCTGTTCACAGTATAGCTCAGCTTTGATATCCCTGCCCTCTGGAACCAGCTCGAAGTGATCTAGGACGACCTGATCTAGGTTCATCTTCAAGGCTTGTATTCCCAGAATTAAACCGCCTGAACCAAAATGCGGCCGTGTTTCGATGCACCACACTTTCCCCTTCCACTGCACAAATTTCCTCGGCTGAGGCCTTTGCACTAAAACCTTTTTTCCAATAATGCCTAAGAAGGCCGCGGATGACAAATTTTTCTTACGACATTTCTAGTGAAATTTAATAAACTGAATGAAAGGCAGGGACAGTTGGCGTACATAGATAATTAGAGGATTAGTTAATGTAAACATTGACATAAGAATTGTATTCGTCAGAGATTAAATAAGGATTAAATTAGAGACCTCAATGTAAATAACTTGATATGCACAAGGACTTTTGTAACAACCTAGTATTCTATCGTTTTATGTTTTTCAATAGCTCACTGTATGCAATTATGATTCAATATCTCATTACATTATGAAAACGATAAAGACTATTTGTTATTCTGCTCATGGATCACTTTCACATTGTGTACACACCAACAAAGAAATTGACTGAAATTGACACTTCCTACTGAGGTTTTAGCTCTAATTTGAGAAATATTATCGCGACGTATATGATATAGTCTTGGATGCAAAGAAGAGTCCTTCTTATAGTGATTATATTGGGGTAAGGATAAGTTATATTCTATTTCTATAAAACCAGTACTTCATTCTGAATGATTATACGATAAAAATAACGATTTTAAATTACGTGGTTTAGCATCTATTTGTAACCAAATAACTAATAATCTATTTGTACTGTATTTAATAACTTTTTACGTTTTTTTCGATTTTCTCAAAAACGGCTCTAACGATTTTGATAAAACTGTGTATTTGATGTAGGTATATGCCCGCGATACGAGAGCAAAAAAATCGTCAAACGGAGGGGGCACTTTATTCCATAACTGTCTCCATTAATTACGGGTTTTTTTCGATTGACTCAAAAGTAGCTTTAACGATTTTGATTAAACTCGTCATGTGTAATGAGAATCAATTATTCTTTAAATCAGGTAATCTTTATCATTATTAAAATGTTCTGAGGGGGCCTAAATGAGGAAGGGGCCTTTTTTGTTTTCCTATAAAGTACCTTTGTGTTTGTTTATAAGGAGAAATTATCTGCCTCTCGTTTCGCCTAAAAATAAGAAATGGCTAAATATGAAAAAAAATCCAGTAAATATATATACAGGAGAAAAAAAGAAAAATATTCCGTAAAATCATTAAACGCAACAACAAATCACGAATTTGTTCAGGAGAAGATTGAATTGATAAAGACAAGTCATAATAAGATATTTCATTAGCGTTTACCAATGAGAAAATAGCTTGTTTCAATGAACGGTTAAAGGAAAGTGCACACACATAAACTTGAATGTTTTCGTGATGATGTTTTTACTACCTTCTAATCCACAATCAAGAATTTTATTTTAAAAGTTGGCTGAATTAAATCATATCACTCATCTAATTCATGACTACTCTAACTAAAAAAAAAAACGATTTTTCAGAAGAGCCACACGGACTTTCTTCTTTTTCCATCCGTCGATATCCGTCGTCTGCTTTATCCAATTGTTAAAATGTTTGAGGAATCTGTAATATAATGATCTATAAGCGGTCTTGCATAGAGATAGTAGAGGACAATTTAAAGATAATTCGTGAAATTTTTTGTTTTTAAAAAATTTGATTTTGAGTTAAAACTGTCTTGCTTTTGACAAGCGATAAGTGAGTTCATCAATAGTGGTAGAAAAAATGTGGTAAAATATGCAACAGACAACTTTCACTTACCAACTTACTTAGATAAGAAATAGACGTGTTTTGTTAGATGCCATTTCTCAAAGTCCCGCATTTTTCCACATTCAATTACTTTTTTTGTCTGTATTTGCTCCTTAAAGTACACTAAATTGTATTATTATATAATAAACTTATAATAATTTACTAATTATTAAATTATTATATTATAATATTATATTATAATTATTAAACTTATAATAATTTACTAATTGGGAGAAAAGGAGGGGCCTAAATGAGGAAGGGGCCTTTTTTGTTTTCCTATAAAGTACCTTTGTGTTTGTTTATAAGGAGAAATTATCTGCCTCTCGTTTCGCCTAAAAATAAGAAATGGCTAAATATGAAAAAAAATCCAGTAAATATATATACAGGAGAAAAAAAGAAAAATATTCCGTAAAATCATTAAACGCGTTGAGCCCAGGCTTGCGCAATAAGCCTTTAATGGCAGACGATTGTTTATAATTAAAGATGCTCTGTTCATTTAATGGAAATTATTTGTTCCATGGGAACAATATGAAGTTTTCAACTACATGAAGAATTATAAAATCAGACTACTTAAAATATTATGCTTGCCTTGGCGAATCATCTCAAGTAAATTTTTAATTATGTAGTAAATTATTACAAGTTTATTATATAATAATACAATTTAGTGTACTTTAAAGAGCAAATACAGACAAAAAAAGTAATTGAATGTGGAAAAATGCGGGACTTTGAGAAATGGCATCTAACAAAACACGTCTATTTCTAATCTAAGTAAGTTGGTAAGTGAAAGTTGTCTGTCATATTTTACCACATTTTTTCTACCACTATTGATGAACTCACTTATCGCTTATCAAAAGCAAGACAGTTTTAACTCAAAATCAAATTTTTTAAAAACAAAAAATTTCACGAATTATCTTTAAATTGTCCTCTACTATCTCTATGCAAGACCGCTTATAGATCATTATATTACAGATTCCTCAAACATTTTAACAATTGGATAAAGCAGACGACGGATATCGACGGATGAAAAAAAAAGAAAGTCCGTGTGGCTCTTCTGAAAAATCGTTTTTTTTTTTTTTTTTTAGTTAGAGTAGTCATGAATTAGATGAGTGATATGATTTAATTCAGCCAACTTTTAAAATAAAATTCTTGATTGTGGATTAGAAGGTAATAAAAACATCATCACGAAAACATTCAAGTTTATGTGTGTGCACTTTCCTTTAACCGTTCATTGAAACAAGCTATTTTCTCATTGGTAAACGCTAATGAAATATCTTATTATGACTTGTCTTTATCAATTCAATCTTCTCCTGAACAAATTCGTGATTTGCAAGAAAATTTGGTGAAAAATGAATCGGACTTTAGTGTGACCAACCCTTATTATATCCTGCTGAGATTGTTTATTGATATCTTACTAAATCTTATGGAAAACAATGGGTTAAATTTACATTAATGAATAAAATAACATTTTTTTAATTAATTATTTAAATTAGATTTTAGAACTTTTTTTTTTTTTTTTTTTTTTTTGGGGACTTTAAGGCTTCCAGTGAAGCCCTATACTGCCCATACTAACACCCATGGCACTGGGTGATACTTCTCCTACGAAAGAAAAGCACCACCCAGGGCGGGACTCGAACCCGCAGCTCCGGCATGGGAGTACGGCGCTTTACCGCACAGCCACACCGGGCCCCATTTTAGAACTTATACGTTATTAAGTATATTTTGTAATTCATAGATTAATAAAATAACAATTATTATAATAATAAAAAAATATGTAGTCATTGAGGGAATTCCAGATCTGTGCTACGTGGCCTATGTCATGTAATGCTCCGTAATGGGGTTCCCATATCCGCCCCAGTTTTCTTCTGTCATCGTTGTCCATGTGAGGGCAGGAACTAAGATTTTTGGGCGTAGGATTCAAGTTCGTTAAAAACCCCCTTATCTTATTCGTTGCCACCCATAATTTATTAACTTTAGAAAATAATACACTCACGAGAACTTAATGGGATTAGGTTATTAACGAGTCTAAGAAACGTATTGTACCTCAAAATAAATTCAGTCAAAAAAAAAAAGAAAGACAAAAAAACTGAGGCCCATAGGTGGGTTTCACTGGATGTGTGTCCGATGTTTTTAGGTATAGAATCATCCCAAAAAAATTGACCCACCAACGAGGGGCGGTCGCAGAGAGGAATATTTCCCCCTCCCCGAATTACGAGAAATAAAATATAAGTTTATTATTAATTAAGCAATGACATATGTATCTTACACATATTTTTTCGACAAAAAAGAGTGTTGTGGAGTCTTAAAAATGTACTACAGATATCCCTGAAAGATGAGCCTGAAACCCGAAACGTTAGGTAAATAAAACAATTAAAGAACATTTGGAAGAGATCCTTTTTTAAAAAACAAAACAAAATATAAATGGAATAAATTAACGCATCTTATATTTTATAGTGTAGTAGGGTCATTCCATATTTTTCTTGAATGAATCCATGATTTTCTTGAAATTTGGTACATGTGTACTGCTTGTATCGATTAGAACAATTGTGAAATATTACTGAGAAATATCTACCCGTTTTTGAATTATTGGTCTCTAAAGCCCTCAAAAATAGGCCCAGAAACAGAAAAAAATCATGATTAAAAATAGCTGTAGATGTTTTCCAAATTTGACTAGGACTATGCCATTGGTGTCGTTTAACACGTTTTAGGTGCGGCGGCGTATTTTAGGGGTATCCTGAATAGAACGGTATCGTTCCCCGGGGTCCGACTGCCGGGATGAGCCACAGACTATATCGGACGTCGAGATCCGATGGGAATGCTTTGACGAAAGCGTTATCTTTTGATTACAAGGGCATTTAAAGAGCGGGTCCAGGGCATTATCTCAGGGATTGAAACTAGACATAATAGGCGCAGGACAGGCCGATACAGGATTTATGCCTTTCTTTATCGAAAATCGGACCTCAGAGTCGTTTCATATGATATACAACAATGTATAGATTGGTACTAAAGAAATTTTCTTAAATCTCAACGTAAAATTTTAATTTCAATTTACTCAAAGATGTCATTTTTTTAAAAAAAATTATATATTTGTAAATAGGTAAAATAGGTAGTATTATATCTAATCATATCTATTCATACAACAAAATATAAAAGTGGGATGAAAATTTCTTCATCACCAAAAAAATTAAAAACTAGTAATAAAATTTCATAAATCTAGCATTTTATGATTAAAAATAGTTGCAGGTGTTTTCCCAATTTGACTAGGACAATGAAATTGGTGTTTTTTAACAGCGAATTCCATGCCATTTCATATGATATACATGTATAGATTGAATGTATAGAATATAGAATGTATAGATTGGTACTAAAGAAGTTTTCTTAAGACCTAGTTTAAAATTGTAATTTCAATTGTTTCGAAAAGGGCATATCTTAAAATTTTTATATTTTTAAAAAATATAAATATATATAAATATATATTTAAAAAAATAGGCAGTATTATATCGATTCATACAACAAAATATAATTCTTCATTACTAAAAAAATTGAAAACTACTGATAAAATTCCATAAATCTAGCATTTTATGATTAAAAATATCCTGCAGATGTTTTCCAAATATGACTAGGACTATGAGACTGGTGTCGTTTAACAGCGCATTCCATGCCGTTTCATATGATATAAAAAAATGTGTAGGTATAGGCAGTATGACCTATTTAAAAAATATATATATATATATATATATATATATAATTTTTTTTTAAAATGCCCTTTTTGAGAAAATTGAAATTAAAATTTTTTTAATCTTGGTTTTAAGAAAATTTCTTTAGTACCAACCTATACATTGTTGTATAACATATGAAATGGCATGGAATGCGCTTTTAAAAGACACCAATCTCATAGTCCTAGTCACATTTGGAAAACAAACACAGCTATTTTTAATCATAAAATGCTAGATGGAATTTTATCACTAGTTTTAATTTTTTTTAGTAATGAAGAAATTTTCATCCCACTTTTATATTTTGTTGTATGCATCAATATAATACTACCTATTTTTAATCATAAAATGCTGGATGGAATTTTATCACTAGCTTTAAATTTTTTTAGTAATGAAGAAATTTTCATCCTACTTTTATATTTTTTTGTATGAATAGATATAATACTACCTATTTTTTAAAAAATATATAATTTTTTTTAAAAATGCCCTTTTTGAGAAACTTGAAATTAAAATTTTAAACTTGGTTATAAGAAAATTTCTTTAGTACCACCCTATACATTGTATATCATATGAAATGGCATCGAATGCGCTGTTAAACGACTCCAATCTCATAGTTGTAGTCAAATTTGGAAAACATCTACAGCTACTTTTAATCATGATTTTTTCTGTTTCTGAACCTGTTTTTGAGGGAATTAGAGACCAATAATTCACAAACGGGTAGACATATCTCAGTAATATTTCACAATTGTTCTAGTAGATAAAAGTAGTACACTTGTACTAAATTTCAAGAAAATCTGAGATGGTGTGTTGAATTGACATGGAATGACCCAGTAGTATCTGTTGTACGAATTTAATAACGTTCCTATTCATTTTATAAATAAAAATTGTTGTTACGCAATGTTAAAGGGTTTTTTTTGTTGTTGTTTTTTTCTACGAATATCCCACTGAAATTTTTTTCTTGACCCCTTCTGGGGCCAACATTATATAAATATGTAAGAGTGATGTAAACATACATGTGGACCTCAGAAGACAAGGGGTATGAATTGACTTTTTTGAAAAGTAGTGTTAGTTGCGGGATGCGGTGGTAAAAATGCCACTGTTTATTCATAAAGAGATCGAAGTGGATTTAGTGAATGTGATAAGTTTGTTAAAAACCAGTGTGTCAAAATTTGTTAAAATCGGATAAACTGGTAAAGTAGTAATAATACTAAAAAATCTGGTGCGATGCGCGTAACACACAAATTTCACTTCACACTAACATACTTAGATTAGAAATTGACTTGTATTGATAACTATGTAAACGCCATTCCTCGAAATCACACTTTTTTCCACATTCATTTACTTAAGTAGACTAAAATTTTTATTGTTAAACAAAGGTTTTTACTTGTGATTATTCGGCAAACATAATACTCCATCGCGTCTGATATTATAATCTCTATTTAAATGCTGAAAACTTCATTTAGTTAGCATGGAAACAAATAATTTCCATTAAATATGTATGTTTCATAGCACGTTGACAACTCTTTTCCCATGAACAGAACGTCTTTAATTAGAATAAAGTGCCCCCTCCGTTTGATCAATTTTGGCTGTCACATCAAGAGCATATACGTAGGTACCTCAAATACCCAGTTTGATCAAAATCGTTAAGAACCATTTTTGAGAAAATCGAAAAAAAAAACCGTGAAAATGTATTAAATAAATTGGAATCTCCGTTTGACCAATTTTGATGAAATTTTTTCTGTCACATCGCGGGCATAAACATACACCAAATACCCAATTTTAGGTTCATACGATGTATAGTTTTGAGCTAGTCTGTTCAAACACACACACACACAAACATACAGACCATTTCGCTTCGGTTATTTTGATACAGGGGACACTAAAACGTGTATTTCCGATGACAACCGGTCGAAATTTTTCACGATTGCAATACTTTCCCTAACTATGTCTTTCATATGAAGGTAAGTGAAAGTAAAAAGTTAGAAATAATATTGGAGGTGAAAGACCTAATTGAGATTTCAGAATATCAAAATAAAATAATTAATCTCTTAACATAAACATACAAAAGTTTTTTCAAACTTTAACTTTGATTAACTCAAAATGGAAAAATGTCACTTAGACCCCTTGATTGCCAAGGTCCACGTATATGGTGTTCAGATATTCCGTAATGGTAATATGTATTCATAATTACTTACGAATGGTTGTTAGAAGATCGTTAGTCCCCTCCGTTTTGAACTAAAAGAATTTGACAGCTCTGCAGGGCAGTTCAATTATGTTTTATGATTACCCGTACTATTATTTAAACTTTCATCCCCTCCCACAACTTACTCCATTGGATGTATCGGCATTCTAGAATCACATTGGTGTCTAAACAAAAGGAGACTAAAACTTAGAATAAATTCGAAACGATTTTTTAAATTGATTTTTTTCCATTTCAAACGTTAGATCATTTCATCAGCATTTTATAACTTACTGGGCTATTAAAAACAATAATAATAGAGTTGACGGATTGTATTGTATTTAGAATGGGCTTCCTCCTACATCATATTTATACTTTCATTGCTATAGTGAAAAATATCGACTTTCGGTTTTCAAAGGAAATACTCGTTTTGGGGTCCCCTAAGTCCAAATATCCGCGAAATGGTCTGTATATGTTTGAACAGACAAAAACTATATATCGTATGAACCTGAAATTGAGTATTTGGTGTATGTATATGCCCGCGATGTGACAGCAAAAATTTCATCAAAATTGGTCAAACGGAGGGGGTACTTTATTTCGTAACATTTATCCACATTTTTAAGTGTTTGTTTTCGATTTTCTCAAAAACGGTTTTTCTATAAAGTAGCTTTGGTTTTGTTTATATGGAGATATTAACTGTCTCTCGTTACGCTTAAAAATAAGAAATGGCTAAATATGAAATATGAAAAAACCAAGTAAACATATTCAGGAGAAAAAAAGAAAAATATTCCGTCATCTCACAAAACACCCTGAACCAAAGTGCGCTTTTAATGACAGTCCATTGTTAATAAACAATGAGGTTCCGTTTATTTAATGGAAATTATTTGTTTCATGGGAACTATATGAAGTTTTCAACAACTAGATAGAGAATTGTAAAATCAGACGACTTGGAGTATTATGTTTGCATTGCCGAGTATCACAAGTAAAAACTTTTATTTAATAATTAAAAAAAATAGTGTACTTTAGAGAGCAAATACAAACAAAAATAAGTAAATGAATGTGGAAAAATGTGTGACTTTGAGGAATGGCATTTAACAAAACAGGTCTAATTTCTAATCTAATAAAGTTGGTAAGTGATTTTTTTTTATTTATTTTTTTTTTAGTTTAATAAATAATTTTTATCTACAGTAGTTCATATTTTATACGGCGCACACAGGGGTATTTGACCCGAAAAGCTGGCCAAAACTATTTCCTTCCATTTCATTAATTCAAAAGTCCTCAAAATGGCTTCTATATTTGTAATATACATTAAAAATGTTTTTTTAGCAGTTAAAAAAATACTCTTAGGAGAAAATTTTCATAAAATAAATTTTTAAATAACTCCACCGACTGTGAAATAGGCATCCATGGGTTTACAATTTATGTTCATAATATTTTCTCTTTATGTTTTGCAGCCATGAAATATGCTTGTAACTAATTAAAGATTTATTATCAATTATCTATTACTATTATTTTAAAAAAATGAAAATAGTGTAAAATAGGAGAATATAAAAAGTTATGGTGATAAAGGAAAAAAATGTGTTTTCCTAATTCATTAAGAGTTGTTTAATACCTCTCCGAAACACAACTTATATCCCAGGAAGAAACGCACCAACCTTTCTTAAAAATGCTTATGAAATATAATTATTCATTATTCACTTTCCTCGTCAGTTAATGAACTTTCGGAATCATCACTATCGGTTAAGTTGGTTGGGGGAGACAACTTTTCTAAAGTTTCCTTAAAAAACCCGATACCTTTTTTCTTGAACTTCTCATACCTGCGATAACTGGATCTGATGTCAATATTAATCTATTAATTACATCCAGATTGCACTCTGTCCGGGAAAATTTTCTGGTCTTATTTTCCCTATAAACCCGGAAATGGTTATTTCGGGTTTCTGCTGCTTCCTCAGATAAAATACCAATATGAAGCAGAGGGCTTTTTATCACTTCAAAACCATCCCTTAAAATTATGTGAACAGATGGTGTCACAGCATACCATTGATAAAGTTTCTCCGTACCCGTTGTAAATTTTAAAGTAACAAATGATTTTTCAGAGCGTCTACCAGATCTTGAGCTTTTGATTGATATCGTCCCACTTAGCCATTTCTTGTTGCTGTTTCAAAAACATTTCTTTTCCTTGAAGAAGCATTCTATCTCACTTGAAAATCATGACTCAAAATGGATAATTTTGTTTTAGCTCTTTCACATGCTCTAGGTTATTACAATATTTCCCAATGAGAAAAGACACCAAAAATTCCTTCTTTCAAAAGCTAATGTTTTGACTTTAAAAATATGTCAAATAATTCCATTCAGGTTACAGTTATTCTTCCAGAAGATCCTAAAATAAAAATAAATGAAAATATAACAAAATTGAATTTTTTTTATTATTTCATGAAATTGACATTTTAGTAATAAAAAATTATAAGTCTCCCAATCGCAGCTATTCGCAGAATTTTTTTCAAGAAACATAATCTACGATAATTATACATTATCATAAAAAATATTTCGTTGCCCAGAAATGCCGAGAAGTATAACTTTTTAACCTTCAAATTTAATTTTTAGCTCTAAAATATACCTACTAAAAAACAAAAAGATATTGATACTAGTATTAAATACAAAAAAATTATAACTATCTGGATAACAAGTAGAAACCTGGCCTCGAACTAGCCATCATATGATAATGCCGATACTTCAGTAAGAACAAAGAAAATTAATATATTTTGTAGACCAATACTTATGAGCACAGACGAGTTAAAGGATAAGGTCATATTTGAATTAGAATAGCCGCCGGATTAAGGGCCTGGAAGAGATAAAAATCATCTTACATGATCCAACAGGTCCTCTACTTGAACTTCCAGTCATTATTTACCAGAAATTTCAAATTTCAAAAAATGGGTTTTGGCCAACTTTTAGGGCCAAATACCCCTCTGTGCGGCGTGCCAAATGATATTTTATATTTGTAAATATAAAAGTACCCTTTATATCATCTTTCCCTTTTATCCGCCTCTTTAAACTAGCCACTGATTTCTTTTAATTGACATAATACCTCAATCAATCATTTAAATTAAACATTGGGAATATTGATCTGAAAGCCAAGACGGCCTATCGTGATAGTTTTTGAGTTAAACTGTTTTAAGATTAAATAATAAGCAAACTATTCTTCTTCTTTGGCATTATAGATCAATCTGTACCATGGCCTTCACTGCAATCCTCCCCCAATCTTTTTAATTTTTTTTTGTTTTTACATAAAAAAAATAATAACTACAGAGACTACATACACTCGATTAACAAATAAAATGGATCAATATGGAAAGCAGCAAGACGAATGCTGAAAAAAAAATTATATTAATTAATACATAATAATACGCTTCCTTATTTAGGAAACCGATTACAGCTGTAAACGGATTGAACGTTCCGTTATCTTGAGTTGATGATATGTTATTATGGTTAATTTTCGAGGAATGGTGGAGGAGTTATTACGTTAGTTCGTAATATTTATATTTTGAACTCAATATTTGAACTCGTAGTTTGTATGATTGAACTTGTTTTATTAATATTTGAAATTTTGTGATTCCTATCTTCTTAGATTTTTTTTTATTTTCTTTTATGACCTCTCTCGGTACTGATCAACCCGCATTAAAAACCCATTTCAGGAATTGAAAATAGAAGACATTGATGATGTCTGATGGATGGAAAATGGTTCCTTATTTTTATTTTTTCATTTCTGTGCATCAATGCAACATGGTAGACTCGTTGTGAGATGAAAATAGGCATCCAGACTTTTATGAGATCATCCTTGACTAAAATAAGAAAAATGGAAAACTGAGTGTCGAGGAAGAAATGAGCAAAGAAAATTTGAGGGACAAATTAAAAAAAGGTTGCAAAGATAATTATCTTCATTGATTATAATCAATGAATTACCCCAAGTATATGATTTTTTCTTAACTTGAAAATGGTATTTTTCAAACAATTTTCCTTGTTTTTCTATTTTTTTTAATCATAGAATTTCATGAAATTTAAAAAGAAAATATGCAGCAGCTCTAGCATTGATTTGAAGCATAGATTGATCTTTTATTTTATTTAACGTATAATGTCTGTATGGTTTATACCTTCAACTTAATGGTAAGGCACAAGACCAATTTTGTGAATTAAGTGGACTGTATTTGAAGGTTAGAGATGTTAAAAATGAAATGAAGTTAACAGGTCACATAGATTTATTGAGAAAAAAAAAACCAAACAAAATATTGTGTTAGTAAGTATTTAATATATTTAAAATTACATGGCCATGCTGACTCACTACTGAGTTTTCTAATATGCCCTATCTTCTCCATATTGGCTCTGTAATTCTTCCAGAAGCTCCCTCTCTACTCTTCATGGCCTCCAGCCGGAGAACCGGCTCCTCTCTTTACTCACTTATGTCTTGAGTAATTTTGATTGAAGAGAAAAAAAAGAAATGGGCCAGGCCTGGGCTCTTGTAGGGATCTATCTCTCACCAAGTTCCTTCTCAGCCCCTGCCCCCAGCAGAGTTCGCCGGTGGGGCATTCAAATCTTGGCGGTCCCGCCATGCGATCACAGTTGGGCAAAAATGTAATTGAATTAGAATTATGATTACGATTACAATGTAATTTTAATTCAACACATTTGAATTACGACTAAATTGTAATTGAATTATTTTTTAGAAATACGATTAAAATTTTTGAATTGTAATCCAATTGTAATTCAATTATAATTCAATTACAGCATAATCCAATTACGAATTTTTATTTCGATCATCTGTTGTAATCCAATTACAGAGAGCTGGGATTATGTTATTTGTTCCTATGTTCTAATTATGTACGTTTCAATTATAATATAAAATATAAAAATAACGTATGATCTAATTACGTCTAATTATATACTCGGTGGGAAAAAAATTTACCTGGCTTGGTACTTCCTGTTGTTCGATTTTGAAAAAAAATTGCAAACGTATTTGCGGTTGGCCATACATATTTTGACGAAATTTCAGTATCGCAGCTAGTGGGACTGTGACAGTTTCTCACTCACAAAAAACTTTTCTGATTGTTATAAAAGTTTACTACCCTTTCACTCGACCTGCATTTGTCCCTCTGTTTGTATGTATGTTTGACTGTCCGTCTGTGTCGCGCGATACAGGCCGCAATTTTGATATCGGCTTGAAATTTAGAACGAATATTTCTTTAACATCGTAGATTCGCTGTAAAGTTTATGACGATGGTCTAAATATGCAGTGTTTCAGCGATGGCGTCGCACTGCGCCGACCAAAAAAGTCGTGTCCGGTATCGTTTACCACAGGTTTCTACATGATAAATCGCACGGCGCTACTTTGACACTTTTTTGATGGCGCGCAGTTTATGATGAAGCGGCTTAGCTTCAAAATAAATTGCCCATGTTACATACCAAATCTTATTATTAATATTATTTATTTATTTTTTTCACTACTTATAGTCGATTTTGTTTCAGGAAATTTCTGAAATATAGTGTAACCAAATACATATATTTAACTGAGAGCTAATGATTAGTTTTTACCAAACCTATACCTTATCATTTTTCTCCTTTTGTTATCACCTATTATTCAGGATCATAATGCAAATTTATTTAAAATACTCCTATGAAATAGTTATTGATTAGGACCCAGGACTAAGGATAGTTATAAGAAATAAGGATCCCAGGAATAAGAATAGTTATTGACCTAGGACTAAGGAATATCATTATTTCCTCACCAATAAGTTGGTACTCCAGGATATTGGCAGTTTGTCGATGCGAGGGTATGAGGGTGTGTGCGTGTGTGAACAGACTAGCTCAGAAACTGTAAACCGTACGAAACTGAAATTGTACGAACCGTACGAAACACAGGAAGGAACTGTGTATTCCATTTTTTACTTTCACTTACCTGTATATGAAATATGTAGTAAGGGGAAGTAATGCGATCGTGAAAAATTTCGACTTCCGGTTTTCAACGGAAGTGTGTGTGTGTGTGTGTGTGGGGGGGGGGGTCATGCCAATCTTGATTAACGCGTCATATATGTCCTTTTGATAGGCGTTTTTGTCAATTTCTTTGAGACCTCGATTTCCCGACCCTTCGGCAAATAAGTGTTCGGTAGGAGGGTGGTGTGTTGAAGCTTTTAATTTAGCAATGTATTTGAGTGATAAGAAATCTCTTCTTAAAGAGGTTTTTACATAATACAATTAAGAATTTTTATTTATTCAAGTACTAATTTGTTCAAAATGTTTTGGGTTAACCTGTTTTGTTTTTTTAACACATTTTTCGGTTACCCAAATAACAATTATTCCTGTTTAGTAGAGGTGTAATAATCATTATATGTAAAATTTAAAAAATGCCGCGATTTGTAATCCTTTCTTAATCAACAGTCATTTAAAGATAAGTAAAAAATTGTATTCTGGAGAAACTAACAACGAAATATCATTCCCAATAATAGCCTACTTTAAATTAAAGAAAGGATTAAAATCTTTGCTGACATTTCTTAAATTTTACATATAAAGATAATTACAACTCTGCTGAACAGGAAGTAACAGCCTCTATTCGATTGGGATTAAATTTTCTCAACTTTAAATTATTGTTGATAAAGGAGGAATTAAAAATCTTCACTGACATTTTTTAAATTTTACATTTTAGAGCACGGGATAAAAATAATAAAAAGGTTTGGTAAAAAAAAAAAACACTGTATTTAAATAATAATAACAAAACGAATAATGAAAATAAAGAAACTTCTGTTAACTAAATCAACTGAAAATATAATATTAAAGTCTTAATTATGCAGTTCTTTAGCAAATCACAAAGTATCCCACAACACCTAATGAAAACACACTCAGGGAGTTTTTATGACTGGTTACCCGCAGTGTAGCCAACTCACTAATTTTTGGCAACACTGACTCCCCAAGTCAGGTTTCTATTAGGTTACACTTGTGACAGTAGGTTCCGTTACAACATAGAGTATTATTTCAAATAATAGCCTAATTTAAATTATTGAAATGTATTTACTTTACTAAAAGTTAATATCAGGGTGGGCCACAGCAAAGCGTTTCAGCGCTTAGCTAGTAATTTAATTTAAATACAAATAAAAAAGGAAAAGGAAGAAAAAGTACCTACACTTTTGAGAATTTATTGTAACCTTTTGTTGATTTATTTATTCTTTAATGAAAATTAACAATAAATACAAAGATTTGTATTACTAATAAATAATAATATAGGAACAAATAACTGCATTCACATAACACAATACAAAATTATAATAATGCTAACCTGTATTACAATAGCATGCTTATAAACAAAAACGTTATGAAATCGACATATGACGCCATGTTAATAAATCGAAATACGACCTAGTGTATTTGCAATAATTCGCTATATAAGAATTATTTTTATCACTAATCAAGTTAAAAACTATCCTATCTATTAAGTTGGCAAAAACTATATACATTGAGCCAAATTTCATTAAAATCGGTTGAGTAGTTTCTGAGAAATAGAAAGACAAACATCGGGACATGAGATTTTTATATATATAAGGATTTATAACAAATTGGGCTCTTCAACCTGGGTCATTCTAGCCCCCATAGAACATTTGCAAAAGTATGAAATATTTGATTTCCATCATAAGAGTATAATGAGAAATATTAGAGTAAAAAAAAATAATACAATAGTAACATAAAAATTATGGATGACAGAAAACAATAAAGAAGGTAGTTTCGCTATTAAGAATTTAGGTGTTACTTAGGAAGAGAGAATACTATAAAAGATAATATTATAAATGAATATAACTGAAAAACAAAATAACAATGAAAGATAATAAGAAAATACATTAAAGTGTGGCAAAAAGATCAATTTATAGTACAATATTTTCTAGGCCATCTTCAAGGTGTAACTGAGTATCTCGCCTATGTCGGTTCCAAGCCCCACTTCTCTCCGCTCTATTTCGTAAGCATAACACTCCGTGAGGATATGCGTCAAAGGCACCCCGCAGGAGATGCATTGAGGCGGGGATTTCCTTGTCATCTCCTTGCCACGGGGGCTATAATGTCAATAAAATCAATACAATTATTTGGTGAAGTAACTTGAAGCTTTTAAAATATTTGGAGTTTTAAAGAATATTTGATGAATACTAAAAACATATCAATATAACTTTTAGCATTATGCGTGTCTCACAAACAAATGAGGAAATGTTTGGAATTATATTGGCTGATGATATGTATAAAAATAGAATTAGATAGCAATCCAGGACACTGTGATCAAAGAAATTAAAACGCATTTAATTTTTCGTTAGTTATCTAGTTTTATCTATTTTCAGATAAACAAAAAAGTTTAATTATTTTCACGTCGTTCCTTTTAGAAGGTATTTACGAAACATTATAATTTTATTGATAAATTTTCTTTTGTCTTATTATTTAGTATAACCAAAAAAATGTTTCTTTATTCAGAAAAAAAGCCTTGACAAATTTCCAGTTGTAACTATAAACAAAAAAAGCTGGAAAAGATACCATACCGAGTATCCCTACCCCGCGCCTAAATAATAATTCCATCAAATTCCATCCTACTGTCAACAAACTCGGAGTAACCTTCGACCAAACCCTTTCCTGAAAAAACTACATCTGTAATATATCACGACGCACCTTTACTACATTAAAGCAATAGAATAATCTCAGCGACCTTTTACTACTTGAAACCCATAGACTTCACTTCACTTCAGTCACTTTCCCGATATTTCCCCACTTTGACAATTGATGTGCGGTCTATGGGGTATCTTCCAGGATCTTGAAGCAAAAATAAAAGGTTTTGATCAATTGTTCGTACGATTTATCTTTCGAATCCCGAGAGACGTCTCCATCTTACGTGGTTTTACTCATGTTACGTCGTGAGTATCTCCTGGCATCCTTCCTTTTCCAAGTTATCCGATCTCGCCGTCCTTCATATACCTCCGAACTTCTTCAGTCCAAATCCTCGGTTCATTAACGCAATACCCGGTCTAGGCCTTCCGATCTATACACTCCGTTCCTCCCAACGTCAGCTTTCGAAAGATATATTAATATCCGTCATGTAGGGGAATTCTATCCCCCCTTTTATCCGTCACTTCAGATTATGATTACGATTACAATGTAATTGTAATTCAACACATTTGAATTGCGATTAAATTTTAATTGAATTATTTTTTAGAAATACGATTAAATTTTTTTAATTGTAATCTCTATATATATAAGAGGCTTTGTCCTGACTGACAGAATCAACGCAGAGCAAAAACTACTAATGATAGAAACTTGAAGTTCGGAATTTAGACTTTAAACGCGATGTAGGCCACCACTAAGAAAGGAATTTCAAAAATGTAACCCCTAAGGGGCTTAAATTGCGAAATTGTCGTTTAACTCTAACGGAAATCTATTGTTGAGATTTTAAACCATATGTTTTTTATTTGAATATCGATTTAACGTTACAATAATATCATAAAATAAACACCTCACGACGGTCTCAAATATTCAATATATTTTTAAATGTAACAGGAGCTTTCGGTGCTCATAGCACCATATTCATCTGTATAAAATCAATTAACAATACATTAATACATATATTATTATTTTATTTAAAATTTAAAATATGTCTTGCATATGCCCAATCTCTTACCCTTTTATTTTTTCTCTCGTTCCCTTAAGGGAGAGTCTTTATATAACTGTGTGTTACATCAGTTGAGTCATCATCAGTTTAATTACCTAAAGTAGGAATATGTATATGATATTAATAATGCCCAAAATATAAATGTCTAAAATAGGTTTCTTATATATAATTTACCTACTCGTCGTGGGGAGAGACATGCACTCGGCATAGCTGCCACTTGTTCTCTACCCTATTTCCCGACGAACAAGGCGCCCCCTAGGTCCGGAATTATAAACTTATATAGATAAGAGCTTGTATATGTTATAAATATTTTTTAAATTTTTTTAATTTTATCCAGAATGTGTGAATAATGTAAAGGGATGTGCGCAGCTTCTTGTTTTTCATTCATAAGCTTATTTTGATTCGCCGCGATATATATGGATTCGAGTATTTTTCGCTTAGCCCACGAATCTGATTTATGGAGAATTTTGATATTGCCAAAATCTATTTCATGTTGTAATGTGTTAGCATGATTAGACAGTGCCGTTTTAGTTTTAGAATTAGGTTTTAAGTTACTCTTGTGATTATATATTCTGGTTTTTATATCTGTAGATGTGAGACCAACATATGATTTTTCACAATTTTTACATAATGTTTATAAACAATTTTTAAAATGTTATATTATATATTACATTTCTATTGTTTTCTAAAGGTGTTTGGTCTTTTATTTTTGTTATTATATTACGTATCGGGTGTCCTGGTTTGAGAGCAAAATTATATTCTTCAACATCAAATTTATGAAATGTATTTATAATATTATAGGTTAAACTATTTATATATTTGAGGGGTTTATATGGGCGGTTAGTTTTTGTAGTTGCTGTTGTGTCGGTAGAAGGTACGCGGACTGGTTCTGCTTTATCAACTATTTTTATCGTTTTGTTTTTAGTAAAATATTGTTTTATATT
Source organism: Aelia acuminata (assembly GCA_911387785.2). Classification (NCBI taxonomy): domain Eukaryota; kingdom Metazoa; phylum Arthropoda; class Insecta; order Hemiptera; family Pentatomidae; genus Aelia; species Aelia acuminata. The sequence continues at coordinate 77,960,177 of OU426982.1, forward strand.
GGTTTGGGTAGGAGGACGAAAAGATACTGCAATATTATTTTCAGAATTTTGTATAGTGTGATTTGGTATAGAATTTTCATTTGGTGTTTTGGAAAGGTTGTTTCTATTTGGATTTTGGTGTTTATTTAAACCTGTATACCACAATTTAGAAATCAAACTATTGGGATAGAAACTGTTTTTTAATATGCTAAAAATTTTTTGTTTACATTCGTTCAAAAATATATCGTCCGTGATTTTTATAGCTTTATGTATAAGATTCGCTCCAACATTCGTAATTTGGGATCTTGGGTGATTGGAGTAAAAATTGAGCACATAGTCTGCTGTTGTATCCTTCTTATACCATTTAGTGTACAGTTTTTTGTTTCTACGGACAATAGTGACATCCAAATAATTAATGCAATTATTGCTTTCTTTTTCGTAGGTGAATTTTATTTTTGGGTCAATGGAATTTAACTTTTCAAAAAAGATTTTATGTTCATCAGTTTTAAGTATAACAATTAAATCATCTATATATTTCTTTATTAATAGGGGTTTTATATCTGATTGTTCTAGTGTTTCCTTAATTATGTAGTTTAGGACAATTCCCGATAAATTGACTGATAAACACCCTCCCATTGGTAGCCCGAAGATTTGTTTATATAATTTATTTTGAAATGTGAAATATCCAAATTTCGTGCATAATTTGATCCCTTCAAGGTACATGGTCTTGCTTTTAATTTGGGTGAAAGGCTCGATTTCAGAAATCAGTTTGTATACTAGTTTTAGCGGCGTATTTGTAAAGAGTGACGTCACATCGTAACTTCTCATGGAATAATCGTCTTCTACAGAAATTATCTTATTTAATTCATTTTTTAATTCTAATGAGTTTCTAACATCAAATGGGTTGTCATTAGAGAAATTGTCAAGACTTGGATTTAAGAATTTGGAAAGAAAGTAGGTGGGACTATTTGTTGAGTCAACTACAGGACGTCATGGGTTATCTATTTTGTGGGTTTTAACTAAGCCATAGATTTTAGGAGTATGATAATAATTATTAATGAGTTTTAGTCTTGTTTTTTGGTCAATGAATTTAAATTTTTCAAGTTTATGTACATATTTTATTACCATTTTGTTGAGTTCATGGCCCGGATCTTGTCTAATCGTTTTATATACATTTTTATCATTTAATAAATCTTCCATCCTAACTTGGTATTGCTCTTTAGTCAAGAAAACTAAACGTTTTGTTTTATCCGATTTTATTAAGTATAAATCTGGACTATTTTTAAGAAATGATGTAGTGCTCCTACAATCTGATTTTATTATGTTTTTGAATTGGACAAACTGTCGTGCGTTCATATTCATTCGTTTACTTTTATCTTTATTAATAAAGTTTAGAATACATTTATTCACATTGTTTCGAATGGCATTTTTATGGCTGTCCGGCGTTTTAAGGTCTTCCAAAATGCTTTCAAAATCTGCAATCAATTCAATAATATCGTGATTGTGATTGAATGGAAAGAAATTGAAAGATTCTCCCAAGCTTAAAAAATTAATGACATTAGTTGGAATTTGAAAATTAGATAAATTAACAATTCTGTTTTCTTTATGTAAAGCTCTATATTTGTTTATTATCTCATTAAAATGATTGTTCGTCTGTAATTGTGGAGCAATATTATTGGATGAAATAGTGGTCCTTTTATTGTTATATTTTGCATAATGTTTACCAACCGTATAAGGATTGGCCATACTGGTATTAATGATCCTAGTTACTTTATGTATCACTAGTACTTTCTTTTCATCGAGAATCGTGGTGTGGTTTTCCAGGATGTCAGTAACCGCCCGGAGGTTTGGTTCAGGGACGGTATGCTTCAGGGAAAGAAATATAGGTCCTCGGGGCCTGCTGACTCTGAGCTACCATAATCCTTGGACCTAGACCAGTTTGTCACTGTCCTTGAACCCGAGAGAGCTGACGCCATCGGTGGGAAGGACACTGCCAAATTGGCCCCAATGGGATTGGTTATGGAGATATGGGCAGTCTGCCGCTGTACCATGGTGACCATGGCTTTCAGCAACGTGAGGTTTGGGCTACCCCCTCCAGGCTGTCTGTACTCCCGCAAGCAAAACAAATGTCTGTAAGAAGACCACACTGCGCGGCCAAAGGTCTCATTAGGCCTAATGCGCCAACCGAAAAAAAAAAAAAAAAAAAAAAAAAAAAAAAAAAAAAAAAAAAAAAGTACTTTCTTTATCTCCAGCAATTATTCATAGTGTTTATTGTAAATATTGGTGAAATGTGCGTGGAGGGAGGGAGATATTTTGCTCTTTAATGTTCTCAATAAAAGTATTGTATTCTTTCGTGTAATAATGATGTAACCAATTAGCCTGCTTTATGTCCAAATTAACAAGACTTAAATTGAAATTATTGAAAAAATTATGATGTTTATATTGAATTAAGAAATTTTTATTGAAACAATTTTCTAATTTAATTGTGTGATTTAAAATATGGGCTGGGCAAATATTGTTGTTCCTACAATGTAGGAACAATATTTTTAAGCTTGGGAGAATCTTAGTTGGGGGTCGTAACTTGGGAGAAGTTACGATGTGACGTCACTCTTTACAAATACGCCGCTAAAACTAGTATACAAACTGATTTCTGAAATCGAGCCTTTCACCCAAATTAAAAGCAAGACCATGTACCTTGAAGGGATTAAATTATGCACGGAATTTGGATATTTCACATTTCAAAATAAATTATATAAACAAATCTTCGGGCTACCAATGGGAGGGTGTTTATCAGTCAATTTATCGGGAATTGTCCTAAACTACATAATTAAGGAAACACTAGAACAATCAGATATAAAACCCCTATTAATAAAGAAATATATAGATGATTTAATTGTTATACTTAAAACTGATGAACATAAAATCTTTTTTGAAAAGTTAAATTCCATTCACCCAAAAATAAAATTCACCTACGAAAAAGAAAGTAATAATTGCATTAATTATTTGGATGTCACTATTGTCCGTAGAAACAAAAAACTGTACACTAAATGGTATAAGAAGGATACAACAGCAGACTATGTGCTCAATTTTTACTCCAATCACCCAAGATCCCAAATTATGAATGTTGGAGCGAATCTTATACATAAAGCTATAAAAATCACGGACGATATATTTTTGAACGAATGTAAACAAAAAATTTTTAGCATATTAAAAAACAGTTTCTATCCCAATAGTTTGATTTCTAAATTGTGGTATACAGGTTTAAATAAACACCAAAATCCAAATAGAAACAACCTTTCCAAAACACCAAATGAAAATTCTATACCAAATCACACTATACAAAATTCTGAAAATAATATTGCAGTATCTTTTCGTCCTCCTACCCAAACCAATATAAAACAATATTTTACTAAAAACAAAACGATAAAAATAGTTGATAAAGCAGAACCAGTCCGCGTACCTTCTACCGACACAACAGCAACTACAAAAACTAACCGCCCATATAAACCCCTCAAATATATAAATAGTTCAAACCAGGACACCCGATACGTAATATAATAACAAAAATAAAAGACCAAACACCTTTAGAAAACAATAGAAATGTAATATATAATATACCATGTAAAAATTGTGAAAAATCATATGTTGGTCTCACATCTACAGATATAAAAACCAGAATATATAATCACAAGAGTAACTTAAAACCTAATTCTAAAACTAAAACGGCACTGTCTAATCATGCTAACACATTACAACATGAAATAGATTTTGGCAATATCAAAATTCTCCATACGATTAAATTTTTTTAATTGTAATCTCTATATATATAAGAGGTTTTGTCCTGACTGACAGAATCAACGCAGAGCAAAAACTACTTATGATTAGAAACTTCGGAATTTAGATTTTAAAAGCGATTTAGGTAATCACTAAGAAAGGAATATAAAAAATGTAACCCCTAAGAATATCTAAAATGTAAATGGCGAAATTGTCGTTTAACTCTAACGGACATCTATTTTCGAACTTCGAGAAGATATATCTAATTAGGACTCATTTTAAAGAATTTGATACGACGAGTTTAACTCGAAAGGCTCTAATGGGCGTCGAAAACCATGTTTTATAGCCGAAAAATGAAGCGTTCACGACGAGTAAGTCATTTTTTGTTTCGGCGGTTTTAGTGAACTCTCTCCATTGCGCATCTCCGTCTCTTCTACCGAGCCGGCAGCTTCCCCCTCCAACATCCCACCTACCGGAAGCTCAAATTCTACTAAATCTCCTTAACATCAGTTAACATATTATATTAGATCAATACCAAGATAATGGTCACAGAATTGATTTTAAAGGCTCGCGGGCGAAGCCGCGACGGGGAATGCTAGTCCAATTTTAATTCAATTTCAGCATGATCCAATTACGAATTTTTATTTCGATCATATGTTGTAATCAAATTACAGAAATTACGTTATTTGTTCCTAAGGATCTGTCTAATTATGTAATGGCTGGGAAAAAATCTTACCTGGATTGGTACTTCCTGTTGTTCGATTTCGAAAAAAAATTGCAGACGTGTTTGCGGTTGGCCATACACATTTTGACGAAATTTCAGTGGCGCAGCTAGTGGGACAGTGACATTTTCTCACTCACAAAAAACTTTTCTGATTGGGATAAAAGTTTACTACCCTTTCACTCGGCCTGCATTTGTCCCTCTGGTTGCATTTATGTCTGACTGTCCGTCTGGGTATGACGCGATACAGGCCGCAATTTTGAATATATCGGCTTGAAATTTAGAACGAATATTTCTTGGACATCGTTGATTCGCTGTAAAGTTTTTGACGATGGTCTAAATACGCAGAGTTTCAGCGCTGGCGTCGCACTACGCCGACCAAAAAGGTCGTGTTGGGTATCGTTACCAGAGGTTTCTACATGATATATCGCATGGGGCTACTTTGACACTTTTTTGATGACGCGCTGAGTCAGCGGCTTAGCTTCAAAGTAAATTGCCCATGTTACATACCAAATCTTATTATAAATATTATTTATTTATTTTTTCACTACCTATTGTTGATTTTGTTTCAGGGAATTTCTGAAATATAGTGTAATGAAATACATATATTTAACAGAAAGCTAATGATTGGTTTTTACCAAACCTATATCTTATCATTTTTTCTTCTTTTGTTATCACCTATTATTCAGGATCATAATGCAAATTTATTTAATATACTCCTATGAAATAGTTATTGATTAGCACCTAGGACTAAGGAATATCATTATTCCCTCACCAATAAGTTGGTACTCCAGGATATTGGTAGTTTGTCCTCATGTCAATGCGAGGGTATGAGGGTGTGTGCGTGTGTGAACAGACTAGCTCAGAAACTATAAACCGTACGAAACTGAAATTGGGTATTTGACGTGACAGCAAAAATTTCATCAAAATTGATTAATTGGAGGGGACACTTAAAACGAGTCGAAAAACTTTTACGTACAATTAAAAAAATTAGTGTACTTTAGAGAGCAAATACAAACAAAAATAAGTAAATGAATGTGAAAAAATGTCTGACTTTGAGAAATGGCATTTAACAGAACACGTCAATTTCTAATCTAAGTAAGTAGGTAAGTGAAAGTTGTGTGTTGCGCGCATCGGACCAGATTTTATTGTATAAATTAATACAATCTTATATTTGTGACCCACAGATTTAAAGCCTGTGGGTGGGCATTGTACATTGCCAAGGCAATACAATATTTTTTTTTATTTCCAATACATTAATTAAAACAAAAAAAGTAATAATATTGACATAATTTATTAGCAACACATTATTTCTAAAACAAAAAGAAAAAAACAATAGAAAATATAAAAAAGTAAAAATAAATTATACAAAATGTAAAAATATACGTAACACAAAATTCTAAATGTAAAAATGTGGATCTTTTGGAACATCCTGTATTCAATTCCTAAAACTAGCTCATAATGAAAGATTTTTTTAATACTTAAAATTAGACATTTTTTTTTGGTTTTTATTATTTCTTATATATATATATATATATATATATATATATATATATATATATATATATATATATATATATATATATATATACACTTACTAACAAAAGTCTCTGCACACCCTCCAGCTTTTTTTTTATTTTACCTAAAGATATGTTATGAGCCAGATATTGGCAATGAAACTCGCACATTTTTTAAATAATTTAATCTATTTTAATTAACAATAATCAAATTTAATAAAATTTATTTAACTTATGGTATAATTTATGAGGAAAATTTCAGAATATTGAGGCGCCAAAAGTCCCTGCACATATCATTTTTCTTCAACTCGAAGCTTAATTATTGATCCCAAATCAACTTTAATAGGTAGTCGTTCCTACCTTATTTCTTATCACCTCTCATAATCTATTTGGCATGGTGTGAACTAGTTTTTTGTAGTTTCTGGAGTGATTTTACCCCACGATTCCTTTAGTACACTTTTTAAGTGGTCTTTGTTCTTTATTTTAATTTTTACTTTCTGACGGCCTAGTTGATCCCACAGATGTTGTATTGGGAGATTGGGGAGGTGTTTTAAGTTTCTATGGAGCATTGTAGAGCAACTATTCTTGAGCTTTCCGCACTGTCGTTATCTTGTTGAAAAATGAATTTTTCCTGGCGATAAAACTTCATTGAACTTTCCGGTAAATTACTCCTCAAAATATTTATATAAACGTGTTGGTCCATTATTCCGTCGATAAATTTCAAATTACCAACTCCAGCAGCAAACATACACCCTCAAACCAAAACACTCCCGCCACCATGTTTCACGGTACCAACTATGTTTTTTTCCAGGGGCTCTTTGTTAGGTTTTCTCAAAACTTTCCCCCTTCCATCTGATCCATGAATGTTAAATTTACTCTCGTCAATAAATAAAACACGTTGCCAGAACCATAAGGGCTTGTTTACATGTTCTTTTGCGAACTGCAGTTTCAATATCCGGTTCGTTTACTAATGAATGGCTTACAACTAGGCCTACGCACATTATAGCTAGCTTTCTTTAGGGTTCTTCTAATAGTTTGTGCAGATACCCCAATTTTGTAATTTTCTTACACCATACCTGCTAAATTTAGAGCACTTGTGTGGGGTTTTTCGGCCGAAGTCCTTATGATAGCCCTCTTGTGGTGAGCTTGGAGTACGGGGGGCGGCCAGAGCGGTATCTACTTTCCAATTCTTCATACCGTTTTAGGACATACCTTACCGTATTATAGCCCCTGTTGACGATTTGTCCTATTTACCTGTATGAGTCGTATGAGTTTCCTCAAATTTACAATTTGGTCGGGATTCGGTATTGGAACCTCCATTTTTTATCACACTCTTAACTGTTTGGGCCCAAATAAACACTAGCAAGTTAGGATTAGCCGGAGGATGAATGGGGTAATGTGCAAACTGTATACATATCAGTATCTTGGCAAATTCCACTGCGTGCAGAGACTTTTGGCACATCAATATTTTGACATTTTATGTAACTTTCCTCATAAATTATAAGTTAAATAAATTATATTAAATGTAATTGTTGCTCAATAAAATAGATTAAATTATGTAAAAAATATGTGAGTTTCGTTGCCCATATCTGGCTCATAAGGTATCTTTAGGTAAAATAAAAAAAAAGCTTGAGGGTGTGCAGAGACTTTTGTTAGTAAGTGTATATAAATGTTACATTTTATGGTAGCTGGTATCTGAGCAAATTTATGTTCCTTTTTAAGAAAGTTCTTTTATCAAATATTGAATCAGTTAATTTATTACATTTTAATACATATTATATTTATTTGGTCGATTTGTAATTGTAGCAAACGAAAATAGTCTTTCCACTGGTGCTGAGGATCGAAGGAGTGTATTAAACTTTTAAAAAGTATTTCTAATGATTGGATATTTATCAAGAAGCTGAATCTCAGTTCCTACTTCTTTGAAAAACTGTATTAGTAACTCAGCGTCTGTATGACAGATTTCCATACTTTGCACTTACTTATAACTCTCTCATGAACACATGATAATTCTACCGAGCTATTTAATAGGGTTTTTATATTTATTGAGGCACAAAGATTTATGCTGTGCGCAGAACACCTTAAGTGATTTGGGGGATGTTGACGAATATTAATATTTATGCCTTGAGTTAACTCCATGTCATCACATTCTTCAGTATCATCGCTGTCAGTTTCGGACTCACCCCAATCATCTAAAAAACGATCCACGCAGTTTTCTTTAATGCCGTATTGCTTAAACACCTTTACGAAATTTGAGCCGTTGTCAGTGATTGTGGCTAGAATTTTATTTGCATTCAAACCAAAACTCGCGTTCACCTCATTCAACATGGCCATGATATTATTGTAGTCGTGTGGGCTACGGAACCTTCGGCAAGCCAATGTAGCAGACTTTCTTTGCAGTTCGTCATTGATCCAATGACATGTTACACCAAGAAAACTTCTTTTTTTGGCTGATCAAATACCAGCGGTTGTGCAAACAAATGCGATATTTTGTAGGTCATTTCTTAGTTTGTCTACGTGCGATTCATACAATTCGTCGATTCTCCCACAAAGTGTACGTTGGCTCATAACTTTTAATCCCATGCTAGCAATATTTAGTTCGTAAAAAATTGCTTTAAAATATTTGTCTTCAACAGACCTCAAAGGAGACATGAAATTGATCAAATATTTCGTGATACATTTTTCGAATGACTGTTAAGATAAATTTTGTTTGGATGTCACTATTTCTGGTCCGACATTTTTACGTTTAATTTTTTTTAACTTTATATATTTAGAATATTCATCTAAAACTTGTGAATCGTGTTTTCTTTACAAATGAGTAACAAAATTAGAAGATGTTTTAAAAGTACCTTTCACCTCAATTTTATCAAGAAAACAAATAACACAAAAAACAACGGCTTTATTTGAATTAGAGTCACTTTTGTCAGGTAATATTGGAAAAAATTGCAATCTAAATATGATGGAAGACTTACTTCTTTCCTATTGTCATCGCTGGTGCCAGGAGGAGCGGTTAGCAAATCGATGTCGTCGCCGCTACAAGAATCAGCATCAGAGTCCGTATTAGAAATCACTAGAGAAGACATCCCGAAGCTTTCACCACTATTTTTATCAATCATATGCATTGTAACGCATTTATGTATGTACGCATATTAATTGTATTACAATATGTATGCATTTGGCGCATTGCATTAAATCATTAATTAAAAACATACGGTTAAAATCCCAGACCTTTTATTGGAACGTGAAACCCCACTTTTGAACCGTGAAAACCCATTCACCCGTTCAAGGGATATAAGCGGAAAAGCAGATGAAAAGTTGAAAAATTGTCACTATCATTTTCCTAGTAGCCTACCTCTATATAGTCGGAAAATCGTTTGAACCGTGAAGGCCCATTCACCCGTTCACGATATATATGCGGAAAAGCGGATGAAAAGTCGGAAAATGTGTCAGTATCATTTTCCTATTAGCCTACCTCTAAATAGTCAGAAAATCGTTTAAACCGTGAGAATCCATTCACCCGTTCACGATATATAAGCGGAAGAGCGAGTGAAAAGTCGGAAAATGTGTCACTATCATTTCCGTTTTAGCCTACCTATTTATATTACGTGATAGTATTAGTTTTAATTTTATTTGAATAATGCAATTATAATTCAATTACTTCAGGGATTACAAAGTAATTCGTAATTGATGTTATAATTAAATTATTTTAATTCATTGCGAGTTTAATTCAATTACAGTAATTCAAATTATACAATGTAATCCAAATTGTAATTGAATTACATTGTAACTGGATTACGCCCAACTCTGATATTTATGTGGTGCAATACCAGTTATGTTCATCAATTATTTTATTTTGATTAATGATAGCAAAAGAAGTTTTCCTTTTTATTTAGGTTTAAATTATAACACTTATGTTGGTTTAAATGATTTTTATCTAACGAAAATAATATTTCACAATTTCAGACAAAAATAAAAACACAAATAATTAAAAGGTTATAAAAAAAATCAACTTGAAACAGTAACAAAAAAAATCTGGTGCGTGCGCGCAACACACAACTTTCACTTACCAACTTATTTAGATTAGAAATTGACGTGTTTTGTTAATTGCCACTTCACAAAGTCACAAATCTTTCCACATTCATTTCTTATTTTTTCCTTTTATGAGTAATTTAAAACACACGTGAAAATGATACAAAATTTATTAAGTAAAGTACCCCCTCCATTTGATATATGTTGATGAAATTTTTACAGCCATATCTCGGGCATATTAATACATCAAATACTCAGTTTGATCAAAATCGTGAAAACCGCTTTTGAGTAAATAAAAAAAACACGTGAAAATGAGACATCATTTATTCAGTAAAGTGCCCCCTCAAATTGATCAATTTTGATGAAATTTTTACTGTCACATCGTGGGCACATACATATACTAAATACCAAGTTTGATCGAAATCATTAAAGCCGTTTTTGGGTAAATGAGAAAAAAAACACATAAAAGTGGGACACAATTTATTAAGTAAACTACCCCCTCCGGTTGATCAATTTTGATGAAATTTTTACAGTCGTATCTCGGGCATATAAATAGATCAAATACTCAGTTTAATCAAAATCGTTAGAGCCGTTTTTGAGAAAATCGAAAAATACTTAAAAAGTTATTAAATAAAGTACCCCCTCCCTTTGAGCAATTTCGATGAAATTTTCGCTGTCACATCGCGGGCATATACTTGCACTAAATACCCAATTTCAGGTTCGCACGGTTTATAGTTTTTGAGCTAGTCTGTTCACACACACACACACACACACACACACACACACACAGACACACACACACACACACACACACAGACCATTTCGCGGGACTTGGTTAATTGGACTCAGGGGACCCCAAAACGTGTATTTCCGTTGAAAACCGGAAGTCGAAATTTTTCACGATCGCAATACTTCCACTTACTATATATTTCATATATAGGTAAGTGAAAGTAAAAAAACCATACGATTACAGCTCCAGAACAAGACTAACTCTCCAGTCTAACTCTCTCTCGTTACATCGATTATCTTCTCGAGGTAGTGACGGATCATCGCATTTAAGCATCTTGCCTCGCTTCGATATCCGCTCGTTCTTCTCAGTGCCTGCCGAATCACCGATGTTAGTCCCAACCTTAGCCCCTTTCCTTGGGGTAGTTGGGTAGTCCCGTGTCGCATAAAGTTCCACTTCTTCATCTATGGTGACTCCCAAGTCAACAGCTCCTCTCCACTGATTTTGACAACTCTTCGTTTTAGGTCCAACTAAAAACCGCATGTGTTCATAAGGTCCATGCCGATTACATCTTCTTCTATATTGGCCACTGGAACCGAATGAGAGACGCAGTGGGAGCCTGACTGTATATTTAACTCGGTTTCCCCAAATACCCTGGCTTTTTCTCCTGTTGCAGTACTCAGACGCCATTCTTGCTGTCGAGTCACACTCGAGGATCCGATAGTCTTCGTAGCTCCAGTGTCAATCATCATCGTATACGTCCTGCCATTGACGGTGCCATCCACATATACGCAGTCGGCTCTTCGTCCCAAAGAGACTACCATCATTGGGGAAGGATATTGATGACGATCCCGGGAAGGTTTCATCCTCCAGGATACGATGCGTCATAGTTTTCCTGTGTCTAGAACAATCTTCCCCGTCTTCTTTTCCGGGACTCTAGAGCTTTTATAACTTTTAAAACAAGATTTGCAAGGTCGTTACGCTTTACAGGTTCCCCACAGTTCCTTCACCAGACTGGTTTCCTTTTTTGAAAGTCTAAAGAAATCTAAGAATTTATATTAAATGTTTTATAGGTTGTGAATTAAAGTTGATGTATTTACTCAGACATATTCAAGAAAAAATAGCAAACAACTCTTAAAAATTGGTAATTGATATACAAACAAGGTAATGTGGCGCAATCCACATACCTGAAAAGATTATTATTGACTGGAATTCAAAGAAAATAGTGAAATCGAGGTCAGTATTTCAAACCTCTAATAGCTTTTAGAAAAAAAAAGAAAATGTATTTAAAATCTTTAATATAATATTATTTCAACTCCTTATCTTGAAGACAAATTTAACCTTCAGAAGATCAAATTTAAGACTTGCTCAATATTTAAAACTAATTCGTATAATAAACTCTTCCTATCTTGAGATTTTTACGAAAAATCTTAGAACAGAACAGTAGGTGTTTTTAGAACGAATTTCATTCTTAAAGGAAGAATGATTCTTCCATCTTAATTTTAATAATTATACTAAATATCTAATCCTATCCTTTGGTTAATATTAAATTGTTTTTAACCGTGAGAGATGAGATTTGTAAATATTACATTCCACCGAAAGTGATCTGAGAACTTCACTGCTGACCAAGGGCGTCCGCAGGATTTCATCTGGGGGGGCAGGGTGGTAAAATATTCGTCTTGGGAGGCAAGCTGATAAAATTGGGGGAGGGGGCCAAGGTATTCTGACTAAATAAAATGCTCAATTATGACTTCAAATGAAGCCCTAATTTATTGATATTTAAAAATTGGAATATCTATGTATATAATACTTTGTAAATAAATTCGTGGTTTTCATTTCTCATATTTTCAATGGGGAGGAGCTGCCCCCCCTTCCCCCTCCCTTGCGGATGCCCATCCTGTTGACCGAAAGTGAGATTTCGCGTTAGTGATACTCCACTTTTCTTTGACCTGCGTCTCAGGGAACTTTCTCTTATCAACAAGTCATGGATACTCGTCTTGAATATTCTATCGTAATCAAGCAAACAATATCACTCCGCATTGTGCGGAAAGGATATAAGTTCTTTAAATATAAAAAACGTTGTAAAAATAAAACCAGTCAAGGATTTTATTTATCAACAAAAGTTTTTTTTTACTTTTTAAACTTAAAATCGAAGAGCAAATATTATTAACAAAAAGAAAAACAAAAACAAAAAATAGAAAAACGGAAAAATATTAAGCACAAATATCTTGAAAAAAAAGCCATCATCACTAGTAATTGAATTTGGTTACGGATGTTACTATATTTATATTAATAAAACACTAGAGTGTGATTGCTTCCCCTTTAGTTCTGTTAATGCTAACTTAGCAAAACAAAACGGAAGTGTCGAAGTATTTGTACGTTTATGATTTTTACAGCGCGAAGAAATTTTAAAATAAAAAGAAAGGATATGAAGTGATTATTTCTTAATACGTCTAAGTTTCATAGAGAATTCAGTCACAAAAAGTAGGACATTTAGCATTATCTATTTTTATTTCTTTTTTTTTTTTTTTTATTATTATTTTTGTTTGGAGGGGTCTTGCTAAAAAAAAATATATATTTCGAGAAATATATGGAAAACAAAATAAAAGGTTAGAGAAAGTTTTTTATTAACAAACATCAGGTTCTCGTTCATCAACCGAAAAAATTGTGGTACACAAAATTTTACTGTAGCAAAACTTTCTCTGGGGGTGGGCACTGAAAAGATAGGGATCACGATTCTCCGGGCTTTGCCTGTGTTTATACTATATTACAAAAATGAATATTAGGCGTGAACTAAGAAATATTTTTCAAGATTTTTCAACTTATTACTTATATTCTTTATATGCTGTGGTTATTTCTGAAAAGGATTAGGCCAGATTTCACTATTACTACTTATTGCTGATTTTGAAATGTATGTTTTTTTATTTTTCAATGCATATATATAATATTATGGTTAGTAAAAGAGTCTTATTTAGACTTACTTCAGACATAAAATTTCGGCATAGAAAAATAAAAATTCAAAACACAAATCGTGATAGGCTAACTAGAAAATTTATATCTGACATATCGACTTTTGGCAAATAAGCACAGATTTATATTATGAGGAGACTAGTACGAATATTTTAATTGCTTCTAGATATACTTTCAGCTCTATGATGTTTTATCTTATTTATTTTATATATTATTATTTTATTTTTCCTTTTCTATTTTTTTTAATGTACTCACACAAAGTATATATATATACACTTTATATGCATCATATATAGCCTAAATAAATTAATAAATATTGATAGATTGGTCCTGCACGGGTCGTTGCTGACTTAAGTGAATTTATTCGTAAAAAAAAAAAATTGATTTATTTTATCTTTGTTCCACATACTGATGATCAAAATTGTATGAAGTAAAATGATTTATTCTAATTTACTTGTTTGTTTACCATGTTCTACAATTATACAAAATTGTAATATATATTATATAGCCACAATTATACTACAAAAAAATTATGAAATGTAAATCTTATAAAAACATAAACGCCATTTATAATTGGTTATAAGAAATAGTTTTTGGGGATCACAACTTGAATAATATATAGAAAAATATTATTTAGAAAAATGTTAAATTGCGGTATGTGAATTTAAATAGCGTATTTTAATATGACTGACTAATCTGCTTGTAAAACAATTAATGATATTGTATCTCAATTTTTGAATGTGCCTATACTAGTAAGTACTTCGTATTTAACTTAATACATTTAGGAAAAATGTATATAAATAGGAAAGTTGAAGTACGCTATGGATAGAAAACAGAGAAAAGAAAATGGAACCAAATTCTTTACGGAAGTGATGTTCTGATTTAGAATTTAGAACTTCTAAACTATTTAACCTGTATTTAAGTAAAACTTTAATACTTTACGAACAAGAACAACCGTATGACTGATGTATCCATACGTGGTCCATGAACTTGTGAGAACTTGACAGTGTCTGGATATGTAGAGCTAATTTTTTCTTACAAATTAAAACCCTATTCACCTAATTTAACTGAACTAATTAGTTTAATATGGTTAATTCACCAGCATGTGATACACTTGAAAAAAACTTTTTCAAAAAAATAACTAATAAAAAATAATAATAATTGACAGAGAACAACAAAAATAATGCTTTATGTTATTCAAAAATATTTAGACATCGAATTTTATTGACAGTAATAATTCTTGGAGTAATAAAACATAGGTAAGAAAATTGTCAAAACTGAAGTAATTAAATGAATTCCTTTGATAACGCATTGTTTTCTTGACTAAAAAATTTCAAGAAACAATTTTTTTTTTTACCAAATAATTATCATAATCTAAAGAGCTCTCTGTAACAACAGTGAAATACAACTACATATCTCTCCTAGCATAACTATATACAGATTTGTTCGAGTAAACTTACATATTTGTAGGATACTATTTGACAATCTAAAAATACCTGAACCCTTCCCCTTTAACTACTCCCAATTTAAATGCTTTTAAGCAACATTTTTTTAATTCATGAATGATAAATTACAGTAATAAATAAGGATTACTACAGAAGACGTTTTGTTAACATAACCGATAAGTATTCCCGGTATAAAGAGGCAGACCTACCTGTTGAAGAGACCGCGTAGCATCGCTCCCCGCTGGTGACTGGTGAAAGATACTCACCACTAACGGTACGCTGCTACCTAGCGGGCCACTCTCACCTCCATTCTCACCGCCTCTCCAGGCGACCACGCTTCCAGCCAAATTCCAGTAGCTAACAAAAACAAAAAACAAAAAAAAAACAACAACACACGAATGCATTTTCGCACACTCTATTAATTTATGTACACAGCAAAATGTCAACTGCCTTTGCGCTGACTCCATTCAGTAAAGCTCCCGCTGTTCGTCTGGACCTCTTGCTGGACCAACTCTTTACCGACGACCTTTCCCTGAGGTTCATGCTGTTCTGGCCTGTTTTTGGAGTCGCTCTCCAAGAAGAGTATGATGTCGTTGTTTCTTTCTTCCACCGGCTCGATCTTCATTGGAATCCAGAAGTCTCTGCAGATATTACTCTTCGTGATTTCGTTCCAGTTTTCTCGCTCTTCCCTGCAAGAACAGATAAATCAGAGATTGGAAAGCTAAACAGTAAAAAAATTCTAAATATTACCTATTCAATAAATAAACCACTATAATTATAGCGACCATCAGGAACGTTGCATGTATACACCGCTATATTTTGAATCACATACACTTATATATTCCAAACCTATGTCCATTACACATTTATGTTATTTTAAACATAATTATGTTATTCCTAAACATTGTTATCTGTGTAACATATTTTTACCCCAACCTGTTTGTTCTTTGTTGGTCATGATTAAGAGAGCAATAGAGGATCGAAATTATGGTGACGTTTCGAGATTGTAATGACTGAACGACAAGAACCCTATTATAATATTTAATATCAACAGTCAAGAAAATATATCCACACAGATATCCCTATCCCTATACAAATTAATGAATTTGGTGAGACTATTATACTAGAATTCAAGTTTGCACCCTTTTTACTTTGACTTACCTATATATATGAAATATATAGTAAGTGGAAGTATTGCGATCGTGAAAAATTTCGACTTTCGGTTTTCAACGGAAATACACGTTTTGGGGTCCCCTGGGTCCAATTAACCAAGTCCCGCGAAATGGTCTGTGTGAGTGTCTGTGTGTGTGTGTGAACAGACTAGCTCAAAAACTATAAACCGTGCGAACCTGAAATTGGGTATTTAGTGTACGTATATGCCCGCGATGTGACAGCAAAAATTTCATCAAAATTGCTCAAATGGAGGGGGTACTTTATTTAATAACTTTTTACGTTTTTTTCGATTTTCTCAAAAACGGCTCTAACGATTTTGATTAAACTGAGTATTTGATATATTTATATGCCCGAGATATGACTGTAAAAATTTCATCAAAATTGATCAACCGGAGCGGGGACTTTACTTATTAAATTTTGTCTCATTTTCACCTGTTTTTTTTATTTACTCAAAAAAGGTTTTAACGATTTTGATCAAACTGGTTATTTGATGTATGTATTTGCCAAAGATGCGATATCCAACATTACATCAAAATTGATCAACCGGAGGGTGGACTTTACTTAATAAATTTTGTCTCATTTTCACCTGTTTTTTTTATTTACTCAAAAAAGGCTTTAACGATTTTTATCAAATTCTCCATGTTTAATGAAAATTAGGTTTTCTTTAATATCAGGTAAACTTTATCATTATTAAAATGTTCTGAGGGGGCTTTGGGGGGGGGGGGGGCCTTTTTTATTTGTTTGTTTCTTTCTTATAAAGTACCTTTGTTTTTGTTTACATGGAGAAATTAACTGTCTCTCGTTACGCCTAAAAATAAGAAATGGCTAAATATGAGATATGATAAAAATAAAGAAAACATAAAGAGGAGAAAAAAATAAAAAAATATTCAGTCAACTTATAAAACTCGTTGAGCCCACGCATGTCATAATTAAAGCTGTTCTGTTCATTTGAGAGGTGGCAATTAACAAAACGCATTAATTTCTAATCTAAGTAAGTTGGTAAGTGAAAGTTGTGTGTTGCGAGCACGCACCAGATTTTTTTATAATAAGTTTACAAGCAGCTCTAAAGTTTTATTAAAAACATCTATAAAAAAATATTATAAATTCAATGTTTTCAATTAATCACTTTTTTCCCATTTTATTTTTACCAATCTGAGGATTGAAAAACATTACATCAACTCCCTAAAGAAGGCACGTCAGAAATAACGTTTTTTCGTAATTTATAAATCCAAAATTATGCCTATAAAATGGCGTGAAACATATGAAGGTATGATTTAAAGGTATTGTAGTAAAATGATGGTTACTTTCAGATCAAGATTGAAAAGGTTTAAGTTGCAGAGGTTCAGAGTAAGAAGAGTGCTGCCACAAGTCCCTCATTCACAGCATTCTTCTTCCTCTTCAAGGGTTTTAATGACCCAAACAAAAACTAAGGAATAAACGCTAACCTTCCTAAAAGTTATCGAGAGTAATAGCCTAAGCCTAGGCCTATGAATCTGTGAGCTAAGTTTCCTTTTTCTTTCTAGCTATATATGAGAGTCATTCCATGTCAGATAAACACACTTTTTTCCCTCATCACCTCATAGAATACTTTCCTTGGTACATAGAATACCTTCATGTAGACTAATAAAAATACCAAATATCAGCTCAATATCTCAACCGGTTTTCACTAAAAGTAATAATACGCCCTAAAAACAACTGTTGGGACATCTAATTCATCCTCCAACGATGTATTTTAAAGGTATTTATAGTCTCTTAAAACTTGTTAATTTACGCCTCAGTTATAAAACAGGGAGTTGTTAAGACCGTGGGCCAATTTCTTAACTGAACTTTATCCAAGTTCTCCTTCTGAAGGTCTGGCCACACATGTCCGCACCGGATCCGCACCGCAGCACTAATACAGGTTATGTTCAGAATATTTTTAATTTAACTTACATATTGCATTTAGTTATGCCTAAAGTGGCCTGTGTCTGACATGTGTGGCCTGACCATTAGGCATAACTAAAGGTAATATGTAAGTTAAATTAAAAATAATCAGAATATAACCTAAATTAGTGCTGCGGTGCGGATCCGGTACGGACATGTGTGGCCTGACCTTAATCGTGATCCCACTAATTTCATTTCTTCCCATCAACTTCTATAAGCTGATGTCGATATATCGAATTGATGGAAAGTAGGATCAAGCTGCTTAGTTTAAAAAAGAAATGGAGACAAATTCCGTGGATAAAACTTAGTTACAGAATCTATAAAACAAAACAGTTCAAGCTGCAATAAAAAATATATTCATCAAATATACAATACGCCTGACTATGCTTTTAAAAAAGCGACACAGTTCCAATTTGTAAAAATAAAGTATTAGATGCAGAAATTGGGTATAATCAATTGATAGAGTGTGCTGTAATTAAGTAATATTTTATTGGTCAAACTTGGTTAAATTTGTAAAATCGCATTTTTATATAACTTTTTACATTGGGTCCTCTCCTGCCAAAATATTGGGGGGGACGCCCCCGCGTAAACCCAGTGAAAAACGTACAATTTTGACCTGTCGCATCATCTGGAAATTGAAATTGCAGCTCTTCTAGGCAAGATAAAGAGTTGAAATTAATGTCATTTTAAAACTGAATCTATGGCCTTCCTTATGATATGAAACTCGATAGGGGTTAAGAGTATTTTTTTAAATTCTGAAAAAATTCAGTAAAGTTGAAAAGGTTGTCATTGAAAAGTGCTAAAGAAATTATGATGGGACAGCAATGGGTTCATGCTTAAAATAATTATTGAAAAATTTGAGCTTTGCTCAAAAAACCATTAGCTATTAAGCTTCTCAAACGTAGCCTATTTTATCAAACTAATTTCTTTCCTACATTTGTCACAAATCTTCGAAACATTGTCTAGTTCTGGATATTGTGATTTGACACATCCATTGTGTCACATTTCTTATGAATTTTTCATCTTTTACTGAATGCTTGTCTCTTTTTTTAAAGGATGGCAACATTTTAGTATTTTGTATCTTTCCTTGTCTACTTGGTATAAGCCACAAACATCCAATGCTCAGGAAAAAATAAGCTAAAAGTGAAAATATAGAGTTAAAATTTTTTAAGAGATTAAATTTTTTATGAGAAAATTGCTTAAGATGTGGATTCTTTCTTTTGCTAGGAATATACGGCTGCACTTGTTTGTGTGACTGTCACAATAAATGTCATTATTTATTGACTTAAGTGACTACCTATATCATGATAGAATGCATCTGACGTGGGTGCACGAGAGTACAAGTACAAGGAGAGTACAACAAAAAGAACTTGAATGTTTTTATTCGACTACGCATATCAATAATATTATTCTAACCACTGTCAAACTCGTCTAAATTAATTAATTTAAATGTTGAATGCTTCAGAAAAACTTAAACTTGCACTAAAAAAACTAACTTTGATCAATAACATATATTTATAACTACAAATATATTTTTTACTTTAAGCTTTTATTTTTCCTAAGCGTTAGATTTTTGTGGATTATACTAAGTAGACATAAAAAGATACAAAATACAACAATGTTACAATCCTTTGAAAAAAGACAAATATTCAAAAATACTAAGAAATGTGTCAAAATGGATATGTCAAATCACGATATCCAGAACTAGACAATGTTTCAAAGATTTGTGACAAGTGGAGGAAAGCAATTAGTTTGATAAAATAGGCTACGTTTGAGAAGCTTAATAGCTAATGGTTATTTTCTATCCACAAGGAAAACTCAAATTTTTCAATAATCATTTTAAGCATGAACCCATTGCTGTCCCATCATAATTTTTATAGCACTTTTCAATGACGACCTTTTCAACTTTACTGATTTTTTTCAGAATTTTAAAAAATACGCTTTTTGATAAATTCACATTTGAAATTTTGATTCGAATTTTGAAAAACAAACTTCTCTTAACCCCTATCGAGTTGCATAGCATAAGGAAGGTCATAGATTCAGTTTTAAAAAGACATCAATTTCATCTCTCTATCTTGCCTAGAAGAGCTGCAATTTCAATTTCCAGATGACGCGACCGGTCAAAATTGTACGTTTTTCACTGGGTTTACATAGTTATATTTTGAAAACCGGTTGAGATATTGAGCTGATATTTGGTATTTTTATTAGTCTACATGAAGGTATTCTATGTACTAAATTTCATTAAAATCTGAGATGGTGAGGGAAAAAAAGTGTGTTGATCTGACATGGAATGACTCACAATTAATAAATTCAATATCATCATGGGCACTTTGTCTTGGTTTTCATATAATTTTTTATTTATATTTGGATACCGTTTCAGCTGATGTACCTTGATACCTACACCAATCTAAATATCATCGTTGTAGTAGGTGGAAGAATCGTTCTTAAAATTATTGCCCAAGGAAGGACAACCGTGTCCAGAAAGCGTGTTTGTGATATGGCCAACTCCGTTCGGTCCAAGTACTGAAATTTCTGGGACGGGTCGCAGTGCTCCTGTAATCAAACTAGGGGATCAGATATGGACACATATTTAGATTTCCAAAGATAATTTGGTAGGTTTAATTTAATACTACTAAATACTCAATTGAGATTCCGGAATGGTCGCCTTTCGCCATAATCAGGATAGTAATAAATGTATTAAAATAAATAAGAAAAGTTATTGACATCAACACTAAAGTCATTATTTCTCATTGACTTCAGAGATTAGGAAATTTCAGGAACGATTCCTAGAGCTTTCATATCGCGCTGAGGGATTTGCCAATAACCTTTCGATTCTAAGACGGAAACGCCTTAAACTTTTTAGATTGGTAAGCCTAAAAAAAGAATCCGGCATAAATAAGAGCTTTGAGAGCACAAATATCCTCAAAATTACAATATAACGCACGTATTGCGACCACTCAGCTTTTGTAATATTGGCTTGTGTTTAAAAAATTCTCATACATACATTTAATTCTATACTGTGTTTACAAGGTATATGTATTGAAAACATCTTTATCTATTAAAAATTAGTGATATAATAGTTGGTTTTTGAAGAACACTTTTGTGATTAAATATTGAAAAAAAACATGTATGTAAACACAATAATTTAGTACTTATTCTTTTATCTTTTGGCCTTGATTGTGGGTTTTCTTCTTTTATAACCACTTTTCCCATCTTACTTTAAAAACGAGGGCAGAATGTTGTCCCATTTAGATATGGTCCCTCAAAATTCTTCTTCTTCTTGACTTTATGAGGATTATCGTACTTGGCCTAATTTTCTGTTCCATGAAACCAGGCGTTCTCTATTATCCACTAAGAATCTAAGAATTTAATTGAATGATTATCAAATCAATCCACCGATTGTTTAGCATTGACCTTTAAATCATTTTTCAGTTGGAAAATAATATCTTCTTTTTGGCATTTAAAACTTCTAATACTTGGCAACAGAGGTAACTGCTATCCCGAGATAGTACTCATTGTTAATTTTTCCCTGTATTCTGGCAATCCATCCTAAATTTCGGTCCAGATTATGAGTGCCATCGTCAAATTTTAGAGTAGGCTGAACTTGCCTGCCGCTGAGAGGAGTATCTGGTTTTTACACATCGGATATCGTCCTTTTAGCCCAATACTATTTATTTTCAATTTTCATATAAATATCAAAGTTGTAGCTGTAGTATCCTGTGTTTTTTTTTTTTTTTTTTTTTTATATTAATTGTTGTTTGACCTTCAATCATGCCACATGTTTACAAGCTCTGATTACTATTAGAATACATTTTTCACGGATGTTAAGTTCCAGGACTCTTTTTAATTATATGATTGAACAATATCTCGCATCCTAATCAGTGGAGCCAATACCTTCATGTTTCGTTTCATGGCCTACCAAAAAAATGTTGAGAACAATGAGTAACATCCTTTTTTTATTTATTTATTTTTTTTTAACAAATCGATTTTTTTTTAACAAATTGATTTTTTTTTTGGTTTGTTCCTCCCCTTCTTCGCCGGTTAGGCTATCCGGGGTTTCTCGGGCCAGGGGAGTGGGTGGTGGATTGATGCCGAGTGGGGTATTAACAAGTGTCCCGGGTTTTAAACTTGCTATCTTCGGGTTCCCGATCATACGTTGCCCACTCGGCCATCCCGCCACCCATTGACAAATAGAGTTGCAGCAAAAACATTCAAACCAACTCAAATTCCTCTAATCGGGGGACCCTTGTAGACCATGAGGTTAATGCTGTACCTTATTTCGGAGGTGATTTATTTCAACCTGATATTTTTGGATTACCTGGTTCAAGCCGTCCTGTAACGTTAAAGGCCGGCCTGTCAGAACTGAACAATGTATGGCGCGCAGACCTGACAAACCTGGTGTAGCTTAGATTACCATGTCATGTACATAGTGTAATGTAGGCTAAGACGATTTGAACGAGCGGCTTAAAGTGTTTAGTGTTTTACGTCTTTCCAGCAGTAACTATTTCAAATAATAAACTATTTTGAAGTTAAACCTTACTTCACACTATTGCCACAAAACTTTTGCAAGGGGCATACCTAGCTAAGAGTTCGAATTCGGGTGTAATCATGACTAATCCCCAAAACATTGTTTTGGAATTAAACTATCTTGTCCCGACTAAATTTTGTTGATTTTTTTAATTCTATTAATACAGTATTCTTTAAAATACAATAATTTACATACCACGTATAATATACATTTTACGCATATTATACGATCCCGTTTCTCGTTTTGGATCTAAAAAACATGAGTTAGTGGCCACTCACTCCGCAAGAGGTTTGTCCGGTTGGCAAAGATATCTAATCACTATCCCACAACCTGATTGCACGGTTTGAATGTTTGAGACATCAATCAGTTGATGTTCAGCAAAAAAGTATTTTAAATAACGGTGCATGAGGGAATGTTTCTGATAGCGCGTCCAAATGAAAACCAAACGCCTGGTCAACTTTCGATTGGACCACAATTTTTTATTAGTGAATAATAATAAAAGTTACTCTCAAGGTGGGTTATTAGTATTTCAACGAATCAATAAATTACCTGTTCATAATAGTCTGTGGATCGAAGAGACTTTTTAATCTGGTACTCAACAGAGAGTGAGAAAGGTTTGAAATGTACTGCAAAACCTGCTACAACCATCACGCAGGTACGCATCAAGTGCCTAAAAATACTTCACATCAGCAAAACAATCACATTATTATATATTTATATAAAAATAAGTTTTATCTTATTTGTCCTTTATCAATCATTACACCATTCATCTGATCGTCACGAAATTTCGGAAATCTGTTGAGTACACCCCCGGGAAGATTTCTGGCATAGTACATACATGTTATTGTAGATATGTTTTGGGGGAGGGGTTAATTTACTTTAATGGGTTATCCGTGTTCAACGACTTTCAACACTCAATCCATACATCAAATAGAAGCATAAGGAGCTGATTCCGCAAAATGTTATTACAGTCAGGAGGGGGGGGGGTAATTATTAGCTATTTAAGGGTTTATTTCGCTCTTCACTGTTGTTATAGTTGTATAAGAGCGTTTTTTTCACATTTTGTATATATGTATGTCGAAAATATTATCCACCCATTATATATGAATACAGTAGAAGCGTAAGCATAGGTTAATTCCTCATAAAATTTAATGCTGATAAAAGATTTTTGAACCCAGCTTTTAATTGTTCCATCCAATTTCAATGAATTTAGAAACACTTGTTTTTCATTAGAATTTTTCTAATGTCTATTTTGAACTAAAAAAATGCTGATTCCTCAGAAATTATTTTTATGGTTTCAGTGGTGTTACATTGTATTATTATTATATTATTATCATACATTATTATATTGCCTGGGTTCATTGGGGCAATGAATTCGTTTTATTCGATTTTAAGGAATTTTAATCAATTAATTTTACCACATAAATTGATAATTACGGATATCATTATTTACCAAATCGAAATTATTTAGTATATATATGAATCTTTTTTTATTTGCCATTATATTTATATATATATATATATATATATATATATATATATATTTTTTTTTTTTTTTTTTCTATCTTCATAATAAGAAATCTAAAACTCATAAATGTTTCATAGGCACTGAAATGGAGTTTTGACATAATTATTTGCTAA
This sequence comes from Aelia acuminata, assembly GCA_911387785.2. NCBI lineage: Eukaryota > Metazoa > Arthropoda > Insecta > Hemiptera > Pentatomidae > Aelia > Aelia acuminata. The sequence continues at coordinate 77,984,604 of OU426982.1, forward strand.
AACTTGGAGTGAATTAAATTAACACCTATGCCTCGGCTTCTCTAAATCGAACTTCTTCTTAGCTAGGAGCGTGACTAGTTTTTCTAATTTCCCTTCTACCCTCTCGTAGTAGCATGCTTCCATCAGCTTGCACATTTTGTCCAGCATTTGTGTCGTCTCCTCATCGCCACTAAATATTTTACAGTTCTGTTCATAAAACACACAATCAATAAAAGGTACAAATTATCACATCGACAGTAAAAGCTATCGTTAAAATTAGTCGTTACTTAACCATTGTTAGCTAGCAGAATACAATCGATTACTTAGGTAACAATGACCTTAAAATCTATTATATTTATTAACAGGCCATTATTTATTTTGTTCCATTAGGTTTTCTCAAAAGGTTGTTATTAACAATAAAAGAGAATACAATTGTTAGGATAATGGTAAGAAAGATAAAATGCTATTCACGATAAACAGGTGGCATAAACATTCATGGGCGGGTCCAGCCGATCGTAAAGGGGGGGCTGCAGCCACACAGCCCTTCATTTGGATCTGCCAATCAGCTTTTTTACCTTTATGTTCCTTTCCCACAACTAAAATTCTACTTGTTCTGCACATTATTTGTTCTTTAACTTGTTTCCTTACATTAAGGGAAGTCAAATTCTATCTTTAAATGACGAAAATTTTTCCAAAATGAGGGGCTGCAGCCCCCACAGCCCTCTCCCTGGATCCGCCAATGCAAACATTTACTAGTTCTATTATCATCAAATAAGTCTAAATGTTAATATATGTTCAAGCAATAGAAATTTGCTCGAACAGTGGTAGAATATTTTACTGCGCTCCACCAATTATCTTTCCTAAAGTAAACATAGTAGTTGTAATTGTAATTGTAGACCTACAACTACAACTACTTTTATTGGTAATGGAGGTTTAATCGATATCAAATATAATGCGATTTCAAGTATTTCAAATGCAATTCAGCTAATATAAAAAACACGAGGATTGATTAAGAACCAAAGAATAAAAAAGTAATTGACTGCATGAAAATCATGAGAAAAAAAATTGTATTACTTACTATTTAAAAACATATCATTCAAAATGAAACAAATTCCCACTTAAAATATTAAATAAACTTTTACTTTTAAATAAAACACATGTTAACGCAGAATTATATTTTTCCCGAGAGAGGTTATCACACTGAACTGAACGGGGGGAACCTCTACTCTTCCTATATTTTTGTAAATTTTATGATATACAAGAACATTTGCAGGCAGGTGCTATACCGCAGCTTATATGTTTATGACTTTGAATTTTTCCTGCCGATTATAAGAACACATTCCTCCCACTTTTTTTCTAAGGCAGTATCACTTTGAAGGTAATGCTGCTTTGCTAGCCATAAATCAAATATTATCAAAAATAATTCGACATGACATCTTCACGCGCCCACCAATTCGAGAATCACTGTTATACAGGGTCACACCGACTGTAAACTTCCAAACTGTTACCATAACTTTGTACGGGTGCAAGTTTGGTTTATATAATATTTTGGTTGTTTATCTTTGTCCAACTTTTGACTACAATGCCTTTTGTTGCGCATAACAGCATAATGCGATTGAGAAATGGGTCGCTTTTATTAATTGCCAAAAGCATGGAACAGAGTTCATAGCGGCGATTTTTTAGGTATTCGTTTAATTGATGAGACTCACCCACTTTGCCAGCGTGGGTCTTTATCCAGTATTGGACCTCAGCTGGTCGGGGTCAACAACAGAATCGCCGCCACGGCCTTCCTTGTCGCAGTCCAAATCTCAAGAGCGAAACTTCAGGAACCCCCGCCGCAAAATGTATTCATTGATAGTCCCCCAACCCTACAATTCATTAAGTAAGGACCATGACAACGAGAAGGACTAGGTTGCAATACATAGAAGGTTTCACCTATGGAAATGATGCCTTGTCTTTCCCTATCAAATAAACGAGGGTCTGAACCTTTAAATCATTGATTTTAATAATTTTTCGGTTATTTGTTGCATTCATCAATGTAAGGAAAAATAAGAAATTTTAGATTTTTCGTACGTACTGTTTTTGAGAAACAAACTTTTGAAGAATTAAAACAAAGAAAAGGTGCGTTTTTAAAACAGTTTTTGGGTTATATTCCAAAATCAATTTGAGCAAGAAAGCTGAAACAGGTGTCATATTTTTTATTATTCTCAGGTCCGTAAGGATGTTATAATGAGTATTTAAGACATGGGTTTTCTTTTAGTTTCGAGAAGTAAAAGTTTTGTCTGATTTCTTAGGTATCACAGAGGTTCCACGCATAAATAATACACTATTTCGATCATCCAACATATATGCTTTTGAATAAACCTAAAGTATTCGTACTAGGTTTGTATCACAAACCTGCTCACCATTTTATTCTATTTTTGATTGCAAAGCTTGCCACAAATAAAACAAATTCTGTTGGAATCATTTATAAAAGATTTTTTCGACAAAATAATTTTTTTTTCAAGGGAAAAATAACAACGTACTTATAATACGATTGGAAAGAGAGTGATTTAACTACTACGTGAATAGAAGAAAATGTATCAGAGGATTGATACAAGTTCGGAGCGAATGTTAATCTTTTTTCCGATGACTGTTTACCTCAGGAACCAGAGTGAATAAAAAAAAAAAAGATACATTTGTCGAACATAAATGTTTATTAAAACAATTAACAAAATTAATGCTTCAAAAATGTTTTTTTTTTTGTACCGTAGCGTTATAATTGGTAATTTATTTTACTTGTTTGGAATAATAACAAGTAGTTATATTACAAAATTAAAATATTTAAAGTTACGTATTTTATTGATATCATTGAACTAATCCTAAAAACAAAATAAATCTTCGTAAAAACATGAGTTCAAATTAGTTGCTTAGCAAATGTAGTTGCAGGTCTAAATTACAATTACAACGACTAGTTGTAGTTGTAAAAATTAAACTACTTTTTTCCAACTACTGTAGTTGTAGTTGGAAACTACAACTACATAACTGGTAATTGCAAAATAGTAGTTGGGCGTTGGCAACTACAAACTACAAGTAGTTGTCTGGGTAGTTATTACAAATGTAGTTAACTACTGCCCAACTCTGCTAATGTTTGATGTAAAGTGAAGACTCTTAACTGAAAATTAATCAATAGGTGGAAACCTGGCTGTGAAAAGTGATTTAAGTAAGATTATCTGCTTGCTGGAAGGAAACTTGGCCAAGAAACAATCATTCATCATAATAGAGCAACCTTCACGGTATAAAAACCTTCATATTATAAAAAAAAAAAAATCGTAGAATTTTTTGATATTGAATTAAATTAGACATTTAGATAATATTTTGGTCAGTTCCTTTTTTGAGGTTTAATTGACTTTAACATTGGAGGGTGTTCCGAAAGTTGATTCGAAAGTGAATAGTTGTAGAGGTAGATGCAGGTCGCTAATAAAAAGATGTATTTCATAACTGTTGCTTGTCATATAACTACAAAGTTGTAATACGATTTTCAATGCAAAATATATTAATTAAATAATACAAATGTTCTATTTTTAAAGCGAAGAATCTAAAAAATGTTTAAATGAATTACTTGCTTTAAAAATAAGCTTCGTGTAATAGAAGCTGGAACTGTAGTCGCTGTCAGTTGACTTTGGGAAGATATCCAAATAGTCCACGGGTTCCTGAGCAGTCAATGAAACGTTGATCTGGTGGCAAAGGGCGCTGTACATTAGCAACTCTTTCTGTTGACAAATCATTCCATTGAAATTTTTGAATTATAAACTTTTATTACTCAATGTCCCAAGGCAAGAACTATACCTCTACTTCCGCGAAAACATCTGGGCACCTTACGATGATAGTTGCTACACAATGAACAGAACAAAATATCTTCAAGAAATCCAATGGCTCGGAATTGGCGGATAGTTTGTGAACCATGAGTAAGAATCTCGCTCTTTCTTCTGGAGGGATCAATTTCCACCTGTACAAGATGTCTTCGAACATCATGTCGATGATTTTGCAAAGTGTCAGGTGACATTCGGTTTGCGGGGTATAGTTCACCCTGTGGGCAAAATAAAGTGTGCATATTGCATCAATTTAAATTTATTACTTTAAATAATTACATTGACCTAATTTCACTTTCCTGACTCGCTAATGTGTAATCTCTGAAAAGTGTGAAAGTAGTGTTTCTTGACTTTCACAGATACATCCAAATGATAGGTTGGAAGAAACTCTTATCTTTTTTTGGTCCAGGCAATTTCTTTTAATTTGAATCACTCGAACACAACATTTTGTGTATAAGTAAGTATAAAGATTAACAAAGAAATAGGCAAGATTGTTATATTATGTAAGAGAATTAAAGTTCATTGCCCAATTAAAATTATTATGTATTTTACAAATATTACGATGTATTTAAAGGAAAAAACATTTCTGAAACACGCCAAACTGGCTTTGCGAGGACCGTTTATAAATTCCCGTTACATTTCACAAAATGATCATCCACCATTAAAAAATAATGTATTAATAACAGCTATGATGGTAATAGTTCGTGGTTACTTCAACATCGTTAGATAACAGAAAACTATTGATTTTCAATCAACCTCACCTCCGGACCACCGCTGCCGAAATCTCAAATAAATAAAAATTAAAAAGAAAACCTTTTATTATTTATTAGAACTTTGTTTTTAAATATGGTGATATCATTCTGGAAAAAATGACATTTCCCCTTTATTAATATTTCTACCGCATCAGATATCGTTTTTGAAAAAACGAAAAAAATGTCAAAATCTGATAAATGAAAAAACCAAGAGAAATGGATTATAGTCTATATTTGGGTTTTCATAATAAGGTCGCACTTTTTTTTTTATTTAACAAAAATATATTGTTCAAAAACTGTCAAGATTTAGAAACGATGAAATTCTAGATGTAGTATCATAAATTAGATTTTTTTTTTTTTTTTTTATGAAAAACTGTTATTGTTATTTACTAAGATGTTTGTTTCTTTATGTAATGTCACTTTATAATAATAAGGTTAATCGGACTATAAACAGTGGGAGTCCTAAACTTTGAATTAAATGAAATGTTTGTTGGAAAGGTGTCTAGATTCATCTCCTAGCGTTTCTCCTTAATCCTTAACCATCCTGTATATATATGTCCCTATATATAATATTTTTATATAAATAGATCAATAATATAACGTGACTGAAATGGAAATTTATAGGTGTTGGTATGAGCAGTGGTACAAATCTTATCAGCGTTGTGCCTCCGGCTGACTCTCAAATTCGTTTTGCAATTTATTTTAAATGCATTTCACAATCTTATCATTTCAATTTCAAATTCTATTTCCTTATAAAGGTAAGTGATGCTGTAATCTTGATTTTATTTACTATTATTATTAAAACCATTTAAATAAAATTATAATTCTACAACATAATGGCACTTTCGTATATAGAAATGGGCGAACGAGGCAAAGCAAACTAATGATTCTCGTTTTCACTAATCAAATGTTATTGTTTCAATGATCAAAATAATTAACTTATGGAAACTTATTTTTTAACTGAAACGATACATTACATACATAAAGAACAGCAGATGTACATTACGCAACCCCTGTGCCATTTCCAAGCAATGCAGTCATACTTAATGTGAACAAAATATAGAAAATGCTGAATCGAGTGAGAAATCTGGGAAAATATGTCATAAATTATTTTAATAGAAATTGCATTATAGGAATGATAAAATTTCACCTTTCCAAAACATGAGCAAATATGCGTAAAATTTTCACTGACTTAAAACGACTAAAGTTATAAAAACACTTTTGCTTTTGGTAGTTGCTTCTAATAATTGAATATGGAATCAATATTTAAGGAGAAATACCCAAGAATAGTTTTACCTTGTCACTTGTAAGTAGCACTTATGTACATTAACTTTGAACCTCAAAATCTGTATTTAAAATTTGAAAAGTTTTTAGAATTACAATATAATACAAATTTAAATTGATAAATTTGTCTCCTTAAACATTTTTTTATACATGTTCCCTTGATAATACTTACGTATACAGTTCTGGATCCCTTTGAACATGAATACTTGCATAATTACTCTTGTCGTGCCGGCAGGGTTCGAAGTGCAATCGAAGTGTGTCATTTCTAGCTCGCAAACAAGCTCTCTGGAAAAGAAAAAAAAATACACAGGATCATAATTTTATTTGTAAATTGTCTATTGAATAATTAAAGTTTTATCAATCTTTCGTTTGAAGACGGAGCCACATTTTCATGCTTTAAATCAGCATCTACACCACTTCTTATAATATAAGAATATATATATATATATATATATATATATATATATATATATATATATATACTAGTTTATTCTTATTCTACAATTTATGAAGAAAAAAGAAAATTAAGTAAAATGCATGCTCACTAGTTTTATTATTTCTTCAGAAAGTTTGTGACAAGAAAGGACATAATTAGCATGCTGAAGAACGTTTTTAAATATCGCTTCATCTTCAGCGTAAAACCTGACGTTATCTTGCTTATTGATCATTTCAGCAACTCCTGAACAAAACACGATCGTTTCAGTTTATATTAAGACACTCACTCAATATTTACCGCTGAGTTCCTAGTCACTTCTCACTCACCCCTGTAAGCTGCATAGCCTCGAGAAGTTGCCGCCATACTTGAGGTAACAACAACGGGTTTGTAGATGTCTAAATTGAAATTCGTAAAAAGTTCTTCTTTCCCGAGATTCAACACTTTGTTTTGCCTTCGGGCTTCCGACGCGACGGTCGTAATTTCATGGCTGAAATAGGTAAAAAAGAAGATATTCATTTCTTACATACTCATTTTTATCCGAATGGTATTAATGTATGTGTTCTGAGTCGAATAAAACGAACCAAGATTTATTAGGGAAAGAAATCTCACCCAAAAGAGGTTTTCTTATAATGGAAAAACTTGTCTAAATTCATGAACATATCGTATTTGACGTTATCAGAGGTTTCACGCATCTCACCGCAATCCGAAACCATGTAGAATATGCTGCACTGAGCATTCATTACTTTCGCACTGTAGCACTAAACAATAATAATAATATTTTCATTTATTTCAAAAAAAAAAAAAAAATACAAACTTTCATTAAGAAATGTAACCTTTGATCTATACTAATTTAAATTATGAACGTGGGCATCGAAGATTTAAATATAAGTAGGTTTCAAGTTACATGGGAAATAAATGAGCTTACGATCAGTTATTTATTTCCAGTTTATTTAATTGCTCAACTCAATCAGGTTAGACGGTAATTAAATATTAAAAGTGTCTGACCCTTTTGTTTAAGTCTTCTTTACAATTAAGGGACATTTGACGAGTAAATATTGAAAGATAAATTATCAGCAACAGTGTTAAGATTTAGAATAAAAACAGTATTATATGAGAGTTATTTTGGGCTTTAGATAGCTATTGCTGCATGTATTATAAAATAATAAATAAGGTATACACATCCTCTATGTGAAAGTATTAATCCCCCCAAAAAAACTTATTTATTTTTGTAATCTTTTGACTTGGTCCACTTAAGATCTTACCTCTTCATTAATTAAATTTATAATTTATTATTTCGTCAAAATTTATAATATACGATATTGTAATCAAACAAATTGGGAGAAGAGTAGGAAGGGTGAGGGTGGTGTAAGGTAAATAAAGGTGAGCAAAGCTTGTACCATACGAGGAAAATTAGAAATTATATTTCTGGTCATCGTAGCAGTTTCACCCCCCCCCCATTTTTATTTAAAAAATTGTTCCAGTTAAATGACTACTTAAACTTACTAATAACTCAGATATGTACTGCCTGAAAGGTATATGCTCGAACAGAAAGGCGTTGAGAAGATTGTGGAAGTAATCGTACATGGCAGCCTTTTTTCTCAAACCTAAATTAGCGTGTGAGCGCTCCGATGTGATTCCGATCCAATTGCAGGTGTTCAAACATAATTCCAGTTCCATCTGCAAAAAGGAATGGTTGCATTCCATCCAATATCAGATTGGGATAAACAATCGTCGGCTTATGTTTGGTATCTATTCATTTTTGACGGACTACTTACTAAACTGTATGGTTCCATATTAGCATTCCGCGACAGCTGTAATACCGCCACGAGTTCATCTCCGGGCGTGATGACAGGTATACACATGATACGTTGAGCGAGGGATTCTAAAAGTTTAGTTCCTTGAATTATTATTAATCTAATGACTACTAGAGTAAACCATGTAAATATATCTCCCCTACCACGTCATTCGGTCGAATGTGAAATATTTTTTTGTTAAAATTTGATGCTTTGTTATTGAATTGTGCACAACAAACTAATAAATGCTACAACCGTCTGATAGAAAATTAAACACAGATAAAATCAACATAAAATCATGCCCTTTTGGAAAGATTCTGATTTTCGGTTCACCATTGAAGGGTTATTGTTTTGTTTTTTGCTCTACTAAAAGTACCGATTTTCACATTCGGTGGTAGCAATAATATAAATTTATATATATTATTTGTAACAGTACCTGTTTCATTGTCAACCTTTCCGTTTCAATTTGATCACTATAAATAAATTTAAAGTCCTGCTAATATACCTTCAATTTCTAATATTGAAGGGAAGTAAATATTATATCTTCTCACATCTATTAGTAGGTTAATTGACTTCTACTTTCATTTAACAATATTTATTTTTTAAAAAAATCATTGTCTTCTAACATTTAATCATTTAGATGTTTCAAACAGGATACACGCTGTGGGGTCTTTCATGGATTCGGTAACAGAATAATATGGAAGAATTGCCCGGAATACCAAAATTGGAGTTTAAAAATAATATATGTTAATCCTGTTCTTATTCGGAGCAGAGTATTGGACATCTAGCAACGCACGAACAATCACAGCAGAGATTTTCATTAGGAGATTTCCATTACTAGGAAACACCATGAGAGACTTTGAACGTGAATAGCGAGAATAATCTAAATGGGATTATAGACAAGAACAAAATCAGGTGGTTGGGAAATTCATTAGGAACGCTTGGAACATGAAATAACAAATATTAGTTGGAGACAGGACCCTACGTCAGATATGTGAAAGAATAAGGGAATATTAGAGGAATGAAGTGCATGAAGCATGGCCGAAGATTGTTTCCAAGTTGGAGAATAGATGTTTTAAATAGTTAGCCAATGTGCCTCGCCCACTATACATTATTCTGTAAGTTAAAGCTACTGGTTAGCTTCAGATTACTCACCATCACCTCCAAACCAAATTCTCGGGGGTAAAAAATTTAGATTTAATATAAAGTTTAACAAACTTTTACCAGTAGCAAAGTGCCGCTAACTGAAGCTTGTTGAAAAGCGGACAATTTTGTTTTATTTTATCATATGCACTTGCTAATGAACGCAGCATGTATTTGAAACATGAATGTACGTTTCAAATGTAAAGCTCTAAGTAAAAGTAAAAGGTGAAATATCTCATACAAAATAAAACAACAATCCCAATGTATGTCTCAGTGTCATTGAAATAATATTCTTGTAAATTACCTTTTCTATCTAGGCCCTTGGGATAATTTCCATCATTAATTAAATCATTCACGAACACATATCTCTTAGTATGAGCAACGTAAGCAGCCAATGTCGTTCCAGGACCTGGATGAAATCTTAATGTGAGTTGAATACTGGAAAATACCGCATTAGTTTGTTTATTTATCAATAGTTATCGTAAAATTGTGCTAAGAATAATCAGAAGAAAAATTAAATTGGGAGGACATGCACATTCATTACTTTAAGTAATGGAGAGGATGTAACCTTAAAATTAAATAGAAGAAAAGCAAACTTTTTTAATAATGAACCCATTTTCAACAGTAAGTTAATTAATGTTATGTAATCGATTTATTGGCGTTGCCAAATAACATCAAATGAAATATCGAATACCAATTTTGTTTATCGTATCTATGACGACAAATAAAATTGGAAATTCAAAATTGTTAACGTTTTTAAAATGATTCAAATATGATCATACACGTTATTAATATTATATAACAGATTTCAAAAGAAACATAATTAACATTTGCAGAGTGCTCAAAATATAAAGTATGCAAAGGAAATATATTTTTATAACTCAAAAAGTAAAATATTGTCCAGAAAATAATCTAAATGGAAAAAAAACAAGTTCATTGGGCTGTCATGTATTTTTTAACTTGTTTGTATTAATTGATTCCATTTAATTAAAGATCCAGTGATTACTAATTCATTAGTACACCGCATTGAAATGGTACAGCAGCCTTTAAGCTGTTAAAAGTTTGTACTGAATAGAAGATTGAAAATCGGCCATTTCGGTCGAGCCAGTCAAAACTCCATCGTCAATCTAAAGCAGTGAAGTTCATCCCTCACCAATTGTATGACAAACCATCTGCTTGTTTTCTCTTGGAGACCTTGGACATCTATAAATTTCATTTTTCAGGGCATCAATAAAGTATAGTTCCATTTCTGTAAAATGACATATATAAAATGACTTATATAAAAACATAATTTTATATACATAAGCTTTGACTGTCTATTGTACAATTATCAAAACAAAATGTCTACAATACTGCACATAATAAGTATAAATTATTATTTTTCTTTATTACCGTATTATACGATAATGGATATAAAAAATAAATAAAAACTCAAATAATCAATAAGGTTTCAAAAAGTATCAACTTGTAACAAGACAGAAACACAAAAGTATCCATACGATTCGATCGCCAGACTAACTCTCCAATCCATCGCTCCTTATATTTAGTATGAATTTGAACAATTTAGGTTTCCGACAAGCTTAATAGATCCTCGTACAGTCACAAACATTTACTATATCAGTATGTTCCAACAACAATTTTAGAACTATTTTAGAATCCTTTTTCGTTTTGTTTTTGTTTTCTTCACGTTAATATCTTTACGAACAATAACGCAACAATCACTCGAAAGTAAACTTCTGCTTCGATTTTCAAGATTAAGCACCTAGTCCATCGTTTCTTATATTTAGTTCGGAATGAAACATTCCAGAAAGGCCTAGAATATTCCCGTTACATCTAGTACATGTGATTACTTACTAATACGGTTATGTAACGGCTCTAACAAAAATATAAGTAGGAACTCTTAGTTGCAATAGAAATAATCGTCTGTTTTGTTTCACGTTCTAATATTTTAGCTGTAATAGATTCCCTTTACTTGATTTTCATTTTCAATGACTCATTCCTAATTAGAAATATAATTCTCTTGATGTTTCTCACAAGGAATCCGCAATTTAATTAATTAATTAAATTAAAACGGAAATGTTAATTATTGGATACCGGCTTTCTTCAAGGACTGATATTATCGTTCTTTCAGTAAAATATGTATTATTTTATTGAATTCAGTGATTTCTTTTCCTCCCATCCCTCAAATTAAAACTTGCAACTGCCTAAATTATTAAGTAATTAAATTAATTAAGAAAAAAGTGTAAGTGATACAGCAAGTTACATAGCATAGAGTTAAAAATAGACTCCTAAAGCTTTTATCAACATAATTAATCGAAAAACGGATTTTATTTAATTGTTATTTACAACGTTGCTAGGTACTCCTAATTTAAATTAGGTCCTTTATGGTTAGTTAACCCGCCCCTGAGGACATTTATGGATCTGCTACTGTTCAGATGCTGACTGACTTTTTATAGCAAAATACTTTAGACAGACATAAAACTACACAAATGCCTAATGTAGCTAGTATAAAGAGCCTTTCCTACCGGAAGACTTGGTGTATTCCTGCATGGCCTCCGCAGTCCTCAGCAGTTCTTGGCTGAAGTTGTAGGACATGGTCATGTAGCTGGAGATGTGCTTGAGGGGTATCGGGGGCGGCCTGCTGGTCCTCAGTGAGGTGAACGTGTCGCACATCAGCGTCAGCGACTCGTCCAGCATCGCTTCCTCCATCTCCGTCATCCGCGCCCTTAAAGTCCATCAGAAAATATAAAATTCACTGTATATTCGCAAGCAGGAAAATTTGTGTCAACTTGAAAGTAACTACAGTATTACTTTAGAACATATATAGAAATAATAATATTTCCCCGTGATTCATTCGCGTAAGGCCATAGCTTTTCTAATTACATATAAAATTGTGAACAAATGGAAAGGGAAACAACTAGTATTGGTTAAGAAAGTAGTTGGACCGAATAAATAAATATGGTGCTTGTTCAATGTAAATGAGCTACGGTTGGAAGATGCTAAACAGATTAAAACTTTTAATCAGTTAAAACTCCTGTTCCTCATAAGACGGATTAATTCAAAAACTCCCTCTTCTGTACACTCTTATTGATCTGAATCAACCTTTTTCTCATTCTACATTTATATTTATTGCGAAATAAGAATATTAATTGAAAACTTCTGTCACTAGGAAAAGTCACAACTACTCCAACAATGACAGAAGATTATACCATAGCAAGAATAGCAATTAGCAAGCAGAAGAGTATACGATAGCAAGAATTATCATGTCTACTTGTGACATGTGAAGTCTCCTTCACTAACTACTATCGAGACTGTTGAGTCACATGTGGACACTTAGCATAATTCTGTTTCCACTCTTCCAACCACGGATTTCAGCACCTGGTTATTTTGATCTTGAGGAATGGACTGTAGAGTGATTGACTTGTTGGCTAAGGGAAATTGGCTTGGCAAAATCCTGGATATCAGCATTGAACGATATGTGTTATACATGTACAATTATACTGTGCCCACAAATATGCCGTTTTGACTGCTTCAGACTTGTCCTCTCTTTCCTATTCCCCTATTTGGTTAGCAATTTATAGTTCCGTTAAGGCTCTGAATTCAGTACTAGGTCATCTAAGAAATACTATTTTTCGACCAGCGTGGATGATAGTACCATGGACAGCATTCTCACCCAAGCTCCTTGCTCATTAATCAGGAAATCAATTTTGTTTTGGCTGTATGTAAGCCAGTATGGTCTTTCGGCTCCTGAGTTGATCAATGTCCGATGTAATGAAATAAAAGAATATATTTCCATTAACCTAATCGAACTTAGGTCCGGGGATAATAGTCGGATTAAAAATAAACGCAATGTTTTAATTTTGTTTTATACGATATGCGATTATTTTATACGAAGTTCATATTTTATTTGGTTTGATTCGCTCAGATACCTTATATTAATAAAATTTTGTTTCATTAATGATCACTTGTAAAGTTTTACATGTCCAGTAAAGCATTCTGTACCAATGAACTGACCTGATATAAATGAAAGGTGCAATCACTGAGTGTATGCAAGTTCGTTCTGGCTTACTCAGAAACTGTGTCGGGACAGTCAGAACTTTTCTCTCCATGTTTTCTGTTTCTGAAATCTTCTTTTCAGAAAAATACTAGATTGTAAATTGATGAACTATTTAATGAAAACAGCGATAACAACAATAATCACATGGTTCGCTGAGTATTCAGTTGATAATTGCTCTAATGACAATAGTAGAGGTGAGAGATAGTCAACTGTTATTCTATACGATAGGTTAAATGATTTTCAGGATTTTCATTTAAAATAAAATAAATAAGTTTTAAGTGAAAATCCTGATAATCATTTAACCTATAAAATAGTAATAATTATTGTAATTAATAAAAATGTGTGAATTCCCATAAGTTTTACCTAACATATTTTATTGCATTATCATAAAGGAACCTTCAAAAGATGAATGAAATTTGCAACGATTATTTTTGGATGAAAAGTTTTTACACCTAGGTACTTCTTCAACATTGTGATTAGTGTTAATAAATAAAACATATTTTTCTTATATATAAATATTTTTCAGTGTTAATATATTTGTTTCGTTGCAACAAAATTTTAGGGTATAATTTGTATAAAATGAAGAATTGAAATTATTAACGTTTATGTATTGAGTAATTTACGACAATCACTTGCAGAGTACGTTTTGAATAACATTAACATTTTGTTTGGTATTATCTAATAAAAATACCAATGGAATAAAGGTTTATAAATAATATCAATCATTCGTTCATGGAATAATTTTTATGAATAAAATATACATCATATATGTTAGAAATATTCATCAATAGCGTCAGATGAGACAGGGAATCCACTTAACTATAAATGCGTTTGTATTTATACAATAACTCTCGGCTGGGAATAAAGCAATAAAAAAGTTGTGGTAGGGGGGAGCGCACTCTCTTCTTTTTCTTCTTCAAATTCCATGAATCATGAAGGAACACATTTAAAATCTGAGTGCATAGCAAAGTTGTAAGCCACAATAAAATGTTTAAATACAATCCATTTTCATATTCAGGATATAAAATATGATTAAATAAAATACATTTTATATAAAAATAGTAATAGTTTATTTGTGTCCGTACCCTTCAGGGAATTTATGCATAGGCTTTTCACTTATAAGAATAGTTGGAAAGCTAGCCAGCAGTTTCTGAGTTACAGCAATTTTTCTTTTTTACTACAAAAAGTTGTGGTTGTGACTGACTCCTGAATAAATGCCATTTCTGATCTTCCATTAATGATGTTAAGGGTCATTCGAAAATTCTATCATCCTTTTTAAATAAAAAGAGGGACAAGTCTAATCTACAGCGGACAGGGAGTGTTTGTAACTTTTGACACCCTTTACTTTGATTGCTAGTGTTTTCTTCGTGGCATTGCGTTTCTTTCATTTGATGGTCATTTCAGGTTCAAGGAGTGTTTGTGCTTTGTTAACTTTTACTTGAGAAATTCGAACAAATACGAAAACGGTCTTGGAATGATCTCAACTCACAGCATAATCGATGAATTCACCGAACTATTCTTTCATTGTTTTTTTGCACACATTTTCTATTATTTCGCGTTACTTGACTCAAAGTTTACAAACTGCTGGGCATTTTGGATTGACAAAAAAAAAAAAATAAAAATAATAAAGAAGGATCCCACAAATGGGCAGTTTTAAAAATAGTTTTCCTCAATTTGCCCATATACAGTCCGTGGCAGGGTGAGATCTTTCAGTCAACATAGACAGTCCCTTTCCAGTTTGACTGAGCCTTTAATTTTGATTAAAAGCTTGGTTTATCTACTTTCCCACTGTGGATTATAAGGCAATGAAAGAGCTGAACAATTAGAAGAAGAAGGTGCCAAGAAAGTAAGCCTATTATGCCAGGCTTTAGTAAGAACAAGGAAGTCAACCAAGGCATCAATCTTGGGAGGATTAGAACATAAAAGGGTGATTTAAAACCTAGGAGCAACTTTCAGATCTTGATTTCTCAAAAATTCGAGTTTCCTTCACGAAAAAAAGAAAAGATTTATGTGTATGTTTTCCAGTATATTATACACTAATTTTTAATAAACAAATTATTATTATTTAACAGATGTTTACGAATTATTATTATTTAACAAATTTTTTTAACAAACAATTTAAATTTGAAGAGCATGAAAATAAACTGGGCTAGGCCAATAAAAGTTGTTTAAATTAAATAATAAAGTACCCTGTCACAAATAACACGAATTATTGTAATTATTTATTATTGTTTAAGTGATATTATCACCCCTATTCTTAAGTCTACCCAAACCAATGTGACACAGGGATCTTTGGGCAAGGGTTATGAGGTAATTAAGCAACTACGTACAATTTACACTATTTATTATTTACAATAATTACAATAATCTCTTACAAGTCCCAAATACAAAAGGGGGGGGGGTACCATGACTTATAAATCACTTGGGGCTACTTTACTACTTCGATTCCCACTATGCCCCAGGCTCACTCTGCCTGTCCCAGACTTCGACAGCCCATCTCAGACCCCGCCTCTGCTCCAGACTGCCCCTCTCAGCCTGACCGTGTCTAACTCTCCCCTCAGACTGACCCTTCTACTCGCCTGGGCCAGCCTCTTCTAGGATTTCCCCCTCTCTCTCAGGGTCTCCTAGGTTCAATGGACATCTTAGGTTTTCCACGTGACAATATATTTGTTCACATTATCTCATAATTTATCCTAGTTCTCATATTATAGTAATAACTAGCCAATTTCTTAATTGGCTAGTTTAGAGGCTCTTAGCAATTACTGAAATGTTCTTAAAATGGAAATCATACAGTAAAACATAAGAGAAATGGTTGAAAGATACATTAGGATAAAATTTAGATCACACAGGGGGATAAGCTCCTCTTTAGCAGATCTTTTTATTTGACAGTATGGTGTCAAACTTTATTTTTATTGTATTAACCCCATTCTCGGAGAAAGTAATATAATGATTCCATTCCACTTTTCTAAACTTACAGTACTAGTTGCACTTCAAACGTGCAGTACTAGTTGCACTCCAAACGTGCAGTACTAGTTGCACTCCAAACGTGCAGTACTAGTTGCACTCCAAACGTGCAGTACTAGTTGCACTCCAAACGTGCAGTACTAGTTGCACTCCAAACGTGCAGTACTAGTTGCACTCCAAACGTGCAGTACTAGTTGCACTCCAAAGTTATATTACTAATTACAGGGGTTCTCTTTCGTAACTGGCATTTTGCAGATGTGGGTAACAAATAAAACAAACAAAATGCCTATTTATATGATTTTAAAATTTTAATATAGCAATGTCATTGTCAGTTCAGCCAAAAAGATATGACGATTACTTGAAACAACTTTTGATAAGCCGAGAAAGTTAAAGCACTAATTTTCTAGTTTATAAATATATAATAGAAATATAATTTTCTTCTTTATAAGAAATGAAAATTTTTAAGAAGTCAAATCAATTTTGTTGGTCATGCCATGATAACAATTGAAATACTCAGCTGTTATTGAATGTCCCAATTCACTTTCAAGGAAATAATTGTTGAAAACATCCAATCAAAGGATGGCCATAGCTACCACAGTAGCCGCTAAGCCAAATGAACTGATTGAAGCACAAAGTTTCCACACAGTTATTTTTCAGTCTATCTTGGTTGAATCATGGCATTGATCCTTTTTCTCGTGTCAGATTTAAAAATATTTATAATTTGTTTGGGCTTCATTGCTTGAAAAATTGGATACATACACGAGGATCCTCCAAGAAATGAGAGCATCAAACTTTTTGATGAAGACTGCTATAGCCTAAACTACATCCACCTCATTGGAGAAACAGAATTAATGTATTGCCCTCTGAGTTGGCAAGGATCCAACAGCAGTTCTGCATCTATTGACTTGCTCTGGTCGAAGGAAGTAACCTGTCCTAGTACAGTAGAGATAATTCAAGAGAGGTATTTAAAAAGGCTGAGCTAGTCAGCTCTGGTAGTTCTTGTGAACGGGGCATTTAAACCAACTTGAGAGGAGTCCAGGGGCTTGTAGAGTAGATCATAGAGATATATTTTATAGAGATAAAATTAATATTGTGTAGTAGTGAATAAGACAGTGATCTATAAGGCTCAAGATATCGCATTCAAATAGGTTGTGGCAGGATATTTTTTCTGCTGTGGATTGGCTCTGGTGACAGGAGACCCTCTTGATGCCCAAGGAGCCTCAATTAGGGGTACTTTTATTGAGGGAAAAACCTGGCGTTTGAGCATGAGCTCGGTAATATCACCTCATTGTACAACTGGAGACCAGGAAGTAAAATTGCCAATTTTTAAAAAATAAATAGTTTCAACTTTAGTATCAATGAAGTAAAAAATTAATGAAAAAGTAAAATGTTCAAAATTAAATTATATTTTTAAAACAAAAATTACATCCATCTAAAAAAATAAAAATTGTTTATAATACATTTTTAAACTCTGAGACCAGTTTGCTAATTAATTGGTTTTAAATAAATTGAGTAATTAATATTTACAATATTAACGTAGACTAAAAATCAATTATTACACCAACAATAATAAATATTTTAAAAAGTATTTTCCTGAAAATAATTAACCATTATTTTTAACTTTAACATTATATAAAGAGATATAATAAATATATTGCTAATAAGATAAAATGCAGAAGTTCTGATCTGACATTTAAACCACCAGTAAATTTTTTATGAAAATATAATAATGAAACTGTCCCATGTTTTGTAAATGGAAAGAGTATTTAATTAAGCAGTTTCAGAAACATTGACAATTTCAATCATCTTATTTCATAAACAATTTAAAAGACATATGTCAGAATATAATTAATTAAATGTAACGAAAACAGAAAAGCAGTTAGGATAACAATGTAAACATAAATGAATTTGGTAGTACAAGAAAGCTTATCATCAAAATTACATTTTAAAAAGGCATTCCTTTACAATAACACTTCTACGAACAACAATACCAATATTAACAGACATTCAAATATTTAAATGGCGGAAATACAATTTCCTACAAGTGTTTATTCTTTATTCAAGATCAAATTTGATCTTACATCATTCAATGGTCAAATATTGCTAAGATCATTTTTTTTTCCATCTAAACATCAACAGATTCAATTCTTATTGATGATTGCATAATCAATTATGCAACAATTAGATCTTTGAAATTTTCAAAAAATAACATGAGAGATTGGATTACCAAGTATGTATTAAACAAACGGGTTATATTAAATTTACAGCCATTAAATTTAATTTAGCTTATACAACTTATTTTAAATAAATAAATAATATTATTATCTATCGCCCAGCACTATAGCCAGGAAAAAGTAATAGCAATGCATCTTGAAGATATTTATTCTGTTCCATTTCAAATTTTTTACCAAGTTCTGTTCTGCAATAAGGGCAAGTGTAAACTTCAGCACTGAAGGATCTTTGCAAGCAAACCTAATTTAAAAAAATAAATAAATAAAGAAGTAGGTTAGAAGTACAAACACAATGAACAAATTAATAAACCTTATATTTCAACATTATCAACCGGTACAACAGAAGTATCACTTTCATTGACAAAATTTTTAAGCCACTGGTTCTCCCAGGTCATAATTTTTTTTTTATCCTCCCCTTTTAAGATATGTCTTGGGTTAAGTGAGAAAACAGAAGATTAATTCCGATTTTATAAAATCCCACCCCCCACCACTCAGGATTAGATCTTGAGAACAACAGATAATCATATGGTTGTCATGAGCAAAGCCTATTTCAATATGTTAGCCCATTAGGCCACACTGCCGAAGACTTGTTTACTTTATCATTCACAATAACTTTAAAAAAATATTTTAATTGGTCAAAACTCTGTGACACTATTGTTATAATACCTCCTATTAATCAGTGATGTAAAAGTACTATATGACTCTAAGTAAATTAATCTGTAAAGTAAAACCAAAATTGGAAAAACTCTAAAATTAAATACAACACATGTACATGTAATAAACCTTTAGGGCCATGATCAAAAGAAGACAATTTTATGCAAATTTGATGGAATGAACAGGCTGTGTAAAAGTTAGGTGTTTTCAATAATAACAACCTTCCCTCTTCATAATGTGGAGCAATGTCTACCTGGTCAAACACCTTTGATTTGTAATGAAGACCATAAAAGTACCGTGACTACAATAGTACCGTGAGCTACAATAGTAGTTCGGTTCCCAGAGCCATCTAGGTGTCCGCATAACAAGCTAAAGTATTTTTTCTTGACAACAGATGTCGTACGAATCCACTTTTGGCTGTATTATTTTTCGTTGTGTGTCTGCAATCTACTACTACTCTTTCTACCTATCCTCCTCTTTTCTACCTGCATCAACCCTTCTTCTTAGCCTTGCAGGTCCCTTCAGTCTATTATCTGGCTTCTTACTGTGATTTTAATTTAAAAATATATGGAATTAATTAAAAAATCATGATTGCAGAGTCAAAAAGTAGTCGGTTCACCTGGCACAGTTGACTTTTCTACCACTCAGTCCAGCCAGCCCGCTCTGACCCGGCCGTATTCGGTCGCTAAAGGGTTAAAACCTTTAAACTGATTTTGTCTATAGCTAGGAGGAGGTAAGGTGTAAATTGTAAAACAATAGACATTTTGAGAAATGTTTCATGCAGTTTAGATTGAGAAGGGCTCCTCGAAAAAAAAACAATAGAATCTTTTATATGGGCAATTTTGCATCCTACAAATTATATAAATATATTTTTCTAAGAAAATCAATAGTCCATGAGATACGAGCAAATTTCTATAAAATGGTGAGATGAATCTACAGGGCGAGATAAGACCGTGCACAACAGACAACTATGACGTTATCCACCAAAACACAAAAAGTTTTTACTGATTTTAAGTAGCTGTCCTTTCGATAAACAGTAGATATAAAAAAAAAAAAA
The DNA here is from genome assembly GCA_911387785.2 of Aelia acuminata. Classification (NCBI taxonomy): domain Eukaryota; kingdom Metazoa; phylum Arthropoda; class Insecta; order Hemiptera; family Pentatomidae; genus Aelia; species Aelia acuminata. The sequence goes on from OU426982.1 coordinate 78,004,805, forward strand.
AAAAAAAAAAATCTTCAATTCAATTCAACAATTCAAATTAATTAATTGATTGATTAAATAAGATATGAGGGGTGTACAGAGAGTTCTAAGCCGGGTGTACTTATGATAGCTTTCAGATCAAACAGATAAGCTGAGTGGGGTTAAAGGCCATTGTTTACTTATAATAAGTTCTTATCTCTTTAATCCTACCTTTCAATTCAGGTCAGTTTCTTTCAGACTGTTGTGAGTTACAGGTAGATATAAAAATTTCTAATTTTGAGCACCGTGCAGTAATAAAATATTTGGTAGAAAAGGGGATGGGGCCGAAGGAAATTTTTGAAGACATGTCTGCAACATTGAGGGACTCTGCCCCATCGTATGCCACTGTCAAAAAGTGGGCCGCACTCTTCAAAGCTGGCCGAGAAAACCTTGAAGATGATGACCGATCTGGGCGGCCTTCAACATCAGTCACCGAAGACACCATATCCAATGTTGAAAATTTGGTGACGGAGGATCGTCCTCTTACTTAGCAGCAAAGGTGAGAATTAGCGCTACTGCAGGACAACGCTCCTGTCCACAAATCAAGAGTTGGCACGGAGACGGCCAAGTCTTTGGGCTTTGAGCTACCACACCTACCCTACCCGTAAGACCTGGCCCCCTCAGACTTCTATCTCTTTCCTAATATGAAAAGACACTTGCGTGGGAGAGTTTTGGAAGGTTTCGACAAAATTTTTTTTTTTGACTTGGTTACAGATGTTGGAGAAGCGGTGGAATAAGTGCGTTGCTGTTGATGGGGACTATATTGAAAAATAAAAATATGTAAGTTGAAAATATATTTGTAAATATATATCAGGCTTAGAACTTTCTGTACACCCCTTGTAATATAGAAACTATCGTTTTACATCACTCCCTTTAATGTGTTTTTTAAAAATTAAAAAGGATAAAAAAAAAAAAAAAAAACCTGTACCACTACAACCCATAAAGGGTCTTGGGTGCAGTACTATGTAAGGAAGAGTACTGTTTCTTGGTCAGCGGTCGTGCAAGGAGGTGATTTGACCGTGATCACGCTCAACCGCCAGGTTCTTTCCCCTTAATTTTTCAATTAAGGGTACCCACTTTATAGAGGCTGGGTTTGCCCCAGGAGGGTCTCTCGGCCCACGAGACGAACTGTGGTGAATAATAAAGATATCATAAGCCATGTCAGATTCGAACTCGGGACCTTAAGCACAGCAGTCCACTGCCTTACCAGTGGGCTACCCCGCTCCCAAAAAGGAAAAAATCTGGAAAAAATTAAAGTATTTAAAAAGGAAAAATTATTGTATCCATTGATTAGATGTTATTTTAAAAAATTCTAGAGGTCTGTTCACAAAATAATTTTTAAAAGTTTAAAACAGAGTATACTCTCTTTATAAATTGTTCATTTGGATTTTATATTTTCAATCTCTGTGAAATTAGGTATTGTTGAAATTATTTATCTGAAACATTTGGTCAACATTATTATTTATACATAAATTTTGACTTTTCTCTAACTTAAGTTTGATATTTTATAGAAGTTTTTAAGAAACTGGAAGATTCTGACTACACCATGATAAGATACATAGAGATACACACTAATGACAATCTGATATAAACAGACTCTCTAATCAACTATAAATTGATTCTACATGAAATTTCTGCTATAATTTATAATGTAATTTTTTGTTTAGACAAGCAACAAAGGATCTTGAAGAAAGAATTAAATATATATATAAAATATATATGGGTCATTTTGCCAGAAAGGGCGAATCTGAACTTGGAATTCTTGAAATTGAAAATGTCGAATTAACGTCTGGAAAATATTTATGGGTGCTCTTTACATAGCACTGGTTGAACTCCAATGCAAGGTTATACAAGAGCAGGGTGCATTTATTATTTATTAAAAAAAAAAAAAAAAAAAAAAAAAAATCGGAAGACGGGAAAAGAAATGTTCGTTTAAATATATTTTTTCTTGAGTTTTTTTTTATTTATTTTATTTTTAAATAATTTATCTTTTGAAGAGAAAAGATTTGGCTCCGCCGGGAGTCGAACCCGGGTCTTTTTCATGACATGCGCGGATGATAACCACTGCACCACAGACGGACATGTCACGCGGGAGACCCGGGTTCGACTCCCGGCGGAGCCAAATCTTTTCTCTTCAAAAAATAAATTATTTAAAAAAAATTTAAACCAGGTGGTCATTCACAAATTAAGATTAGATTAATAAAAAATTATTTATTTTATTTATTTTTTTTCTATTATTTATTTTTTTTTTGCTGACTAAAATCCTAAGCCATCTATCAGCCATTAAAAAAATTTTTATGACCATCCAGTTTTTTTCTCGTTTACTACTTAAATAAAGATGCTTTTAAAATAAATTATAGACCATCGGAAACGTCTCAACGACCTCTATATGTATAAAGCAACGAGAAAATATAGATGCAATTAGTTTTCGGGTAGAGACAGACGGGACAATAACTGCTGATGTTTATGACCATCCAGTTTTTTCTCGTTTACTACTTAAATACTGCTGCTTTTCAACAAAACGATGGACCATAGGAAACGCGCAAACGAGTACTTTAAGTAATAAGCAGCGAAAAAGTTTAGATACAATTAATTTCCAATTCCGGAGAGGCGGGCTAATGACATCAGAATTCGACAGGCTTTCTAGTTTTTTCTCGTTTACTACTTAAATAAAGAAATTTTTGACAAAATGATAGACCGTTCGAAACATTTCAATGAGCTTTAGAAGTAGAAAGCAACGAAAACATTTAGATACAATTAATCCGAGTATACTCGAGCGGGACAAAAACACCCGATATTGTATTGTATGACCATCCATTTTTTTCTGTTGAATACTTAAATACAGCCATTTTTTTAAACAATGATAGACCGTCAGAAATGAATCAACTTGCTCTAAAAGATGAAAGCAATGAAAAAAATTCGATACAATTACCTTCTAAGTTGCTACGGGCGGGACAATGACACGGGTTGTATGCCGCTCCCGCCGCAGCACCTACGTTTTTATCCTGACGGTTCCACAGTGACTGAAAACATGTGGCGGCAAAAAGAGTTGTTACCCAAGATGTAATCCTACTTTTAGCCAGAAGCCGCAGTCATCTGTAAAGGTTAAAACTGACAAAACACGAAAATACTATGTAAGCGGGGAAAAACCCAAACACCGGGGACAAGTCTTTTACCTCCTCTGTGTACTATTCAATCATTTTTAAAAATATCACATACCTCACATTCTAATCTTGAGATGTTTCGAACAGCACCACAGTTATAAAAAATTCAAAAAGCATCAATGGTCAATTCGTAGACGAACGTAAAGTTTGGAAACTGGAGTTGTGACATGACGAGGGAAGGAGATTTCCACTGGTCATATCAAAATTCAACCTTTAATTTTTAATGTTATATGAGTTAAACCCTATGTAGTCGACAGGGCAAGTCACAGATCCTAATTAGAGGTTGTTTTAATGAACAAAATGGTGAGGGGGCTTCAGAATCCATCGGGGACAGCGATTTGCCCTTTCTAGGAAAATGACCCATATAAGAATATATAAATATAAAATATATATAGTTGAAACTTACTAAACACATGTTATGCCCACAATGGGTGGTTATAGGCTGGAAAACTAGTTCTTGGCAGCATATGCACATAAACGTTTCTTCAACTTTTGACAAGAAATCCTTAAAAAAAAAAAAAGTTCACTATTTACTTAATTGATCGCATTAAAATAATTACTATAAATTATTGCAGTAATTTAATAATTAATTATAGTGAATTATAACGGTACTTAATAATTAAATAATCAGTAACTTTAAGTAATCAGTAATCAGTAAAAAAAATTAATTACTAAAAATTATGTAACTGTAAATTCAAGAGTGTCTTATAACATCTAGTAATTTGACTGACACCTGAAATTCTCAATCCTCTTTGACTCCAAGTGAAAAGAAGGGCCCTCCACAAGTAATATTGCACAATATTTGTCTATTAAATTGGAATAAGATTGACAATGTCCTTAAAGTTCTTTTTTCTATCAGACACTAACTATAACCATGGGATAATGATAACTCTTACCTTTGTATTAAAAATTGCTTGAATTTTTCAATGTCCAAGATAAAAAATTACCTTTTTTTTTTAAGAACACATTTTGACCCTGATAATTTCAAGTTTTTCTTACTACTTGCTTGTTTTTACTGCGAGTTCCTTCTTGTGAATATATCATGAAGGTAAATCAATAGGTGTATTTACGGCTTGTAGTAAATTAAAACTTAATTTTCAAATGTTTGTCTCTAATTACTAACCGCAAACTGACAAAGATTACTATTCCCTCAAAACTACCTTGTATTTCATTCAGAAATCTAGTATGGAACTAAAGATTGTAAAATAAAATATAATTATTAAAAATTATCTTGTACTATATGTTTTTCACTCCGTAAACTGCTTTAATTAATTGAGTATCATGTATTTACTCTCTAAAGTACAATAAATTTTTTTACTGTTAAATACAAGTTTTTATTTTTACTTATAATAATATGGGAATGCAAGCATAATACTCCATCACGTCTGATTTTATAATTTTTTTTAATTGTTGAAAATTTTATTTAGTTACCATGGAAACAAATAATTTCCATTAAATCTGCATGTTCTAAAAATACTCTTTCTCATGAAAAGAACGCCTTTACTTATAAACAGTGGTCTGTCATTAAAGGCGTACTGCGCATGCATGGGTTCAACCCGATGGTTTCCAGTTGTCGGAAGATTTTTCTTTTCCATACAAACAAAATGAAAGGTACTTTATAGAAAAAGAAAAAATTTCCTTCACCACCACGCACACGCAAAAACACACCATTTCATGTGACTTGGTTATTTGGACTCAGAAGACCCCAAAACATGTATTTCTATAGAAAACCTGAAGTATTTACTTTCACTTACTATATTTCAAGTGAAGTGAAAGTTTGAACTAAAAATTAAAAGAAAAAAACTAAAAATTCTAGTTCAAGAAGCCACAGTCCGGAAAGGTATTTCGAAAATAAAAATAAATCAAATCTGTAGCATTGCCCAAAAATGACAATACAAATGAAGAAACAAATCCAAATCAACTGAAAATATCATAGCAAACAGTAATTAAAAAATTCCAGCTCTAATATCCCTAACGTAAATGTGAGAACGATGCTAGGACAGGCTAATGGAATTTGAAATGGTCAATAAACAAAATTAAATGGGATATCATTGCTTTAAGTGAAGTAAAAAGAAGGGTCCAAAAATAATAGAACTTAAATCGAATAATATTTTTATGCATACATCATCCTTGAATGGTCAGTATGGGATTTTTAATTTCAGACACATTTAAAAATAACATTATAAAATTTGAAGAGACCAGTAGTAGAATTGCCACCTTAATTTTATCACTTGGGGAAAGAAAAACTATTACTTTGATTCAGGTGCATGCCTCCACTGCTGACTCTTCAGAGCAAGATAAAAACAATTTTTATCGACAATTAGAAGAAATTCTTAAAAACACCAGCAGGAAAAATAACTATGTAGTAACAAGGGAGATTTCAATGGACATGTTAGAAAGAGAATTGTTGGAAAAGAAGCAGTGATGGGAAGTTGTAGTTTTGGACGAAGAAATGAAGGAGGAAATAGAATAGTGAATCTTGCTCTTTCACAGAATTTTAAAATAGGAAACACCTTTCTCATTAAAAAACAGGAAAATAAATAGACATGGCAGTCAGGCAGATTTGAAATTGATTATTTGCTCATCAACCATTTAAAATACCTTAAAACCGTACATGTGATTCAAAATATTGATTACCATACTGATCAGAGGGCTCATTGAAATAAATAAATTCAAGTAAGATAGACCCTTTAAAGTAATAAAAAACGATAGGAAATTTGCAAACCAAGGAGAAATTGACACATGCAGGATAAAACTACAAGATAACCTAGCCAGAGAATTAGAAACGCTTGGTAACCAACACTCACAAGTTCAGATGACCTAAGACCATTTTACAAAAGTTTTAAAAGATACAGATATACCAGCGCAAGTGGCACCAAATGGACCTAGGAGTAGACTAAACAGCTCTTCAAAAGACAAAGTTGAACTAACAGAGCTAAATAAACTTTCAGAAAGAAAATCAAGGCTGACCTAAATCAACATAAGGAAAACATTATTAAGAGCATACTGGATACCACCAGATCAACCAAGAAAATACAAATATTATCTGAATTACTCTAGGCAAACAATGGTCTTATTCTATTCAGGATAGTAAAAACCGATTAGTGAAGAACAGAAAAGTAATATTAGGTGAGGCAAAAAAATACTGTTTGAGATAGCACCAGAAGAAAAAACCTCCGAAATTCTATTGTCAGAAGTAGAAAGTGCAATCAGTGTTCTCAAGAAGAACAAAGCTGCTGGACCAGACACAATAAGAAATGAGACCCTCCTTGCAGGTGGTTCTGTAATAGCTATGGAATTACTTAAATTGTTCAACTTAATCCAGGAGGAAGAAAGATTTCCAAACCAATAGAAAACAGCAAAAGTAATTCTAATTCATAAAAAGGGCAATAAAAAAATAAAGAAAATTACAGACCAATCTCGCTCTGTCCAACCATTTCAAAAGTTTTTACTATCATTATTACTAAACGAATAACCCCATACATAACAAGTTCAATGTCAAGCAAACAAGTAGGCTTTAGGAGAGGCTTCTCAATTGCTGATAACCTTCAGGTGATAAATTAGCTTGGAGAAAAAGTCAAAGAATACAAATTCCCAATTTATTTGTTTCATTGACTTTCGAAAAACTTTTGACAGTGTCTATCACAGCAGCATCCTGGAGGCGCTGGATGACATGGGAGTTGAGCAAAAATATATCCGAATTAGCAGACAGCTCTATAAGGATAACAAAACTTTCATTGAAACTTAAAACAAAGACCCTCAGTTTAAAATAGGCAGAGGAGTTAGACAAGGAGATCCATTATCGCCTATACTCTATACAACATTACTGGAAAGGGTATTTCAAAGAGCAGACATTAGCAGCTTGGAACTAAACATAAATGAATCAAAATTAAATAATTTAAAGTATGCTGATGATATTCTGATTTCTTATAAAGCTGATGAAATAATCATGATGTTGAGGAAATTGGAATTTTAGGCCTGGTTCCTAATTACAGCAAGACTGTAATTATGACTTACAGTGAAAAAACTGAAATCAGCTAGAGCAATACAATATTAAACTATGTTGAAGAGTACATTTACTTGGGTCAACTTATTTCTTTCTCTGAAAGTATGTCAAAAGAGATCCAGAGATGAACCACTTTAGGATGGCAGAAATACTGAACCCTCAAGCCTATTATGAAAGGAAACTTTGATATAATAAACAAAAATATTATTTTCAAAATTTGCATACTGCCTTGTGTAAGTTATGGTTTCCAAACATGGTCTTTAACAAAAAAATTAGAAAATAAATTAATAGCCTGGCAAAATTCCATTGAAAGGAGTGTGTTGAACATTGAGAAAAAAGACATCAAAATCATGGACATAAAGAGGCAAACAGGCTTCAAAAACATAAATCTTCTTGTAAACAAAATTAAATGGAGGTGGGCTGGCCATCGGGCTAGAATCATGGATGGAAGATGGTTTTTAAAGACAACAGAATGGACTCCTTATGACCGGAAAAGAAGACGTGGGAGGTAAAGAAGGCTATGGAGTGACTACCAAAAAAAAGCTATTGCAGGGCCAAACTGAATGAGGACAGCCAGAGATGAAGAAGCCTCGAAAGAATTGTGGAGAGCAACTGCGAACCCCACTTCCCAGTAGGAATTGGTCTCCAGAGAAGTTAGACCATTACTCCCTAAGGGGAAGGCCTACTTATTAGCAGAACAAAAATAAATAAAATTTTAATATTGTCTTAACGTGTGTAAATATTGTAAATAACATTCCAAAATTTTGTAAAAAAAAAAAAAAACTTTTAATGTTGTGATAAAGACTTTATTCATTCATTCATTCATTCAAGTGAAAGTAAAAATATTCATTTTCTTTTCTTTTTCAAATTATATGTAACTGCAACTAGCAATCTATAGTTATGATCTCTTATTTTTTATTACAAAGATAAAAAATAAAACATATTACTTATAAATGAAATTATTAATGCAAATGATAAAGTTCAGCATTACGGAATTTACTCGCTAATTACATAAACAAAAAGTTATCCCTCCAGTAGCTTTTCGATCAATTACTATTACAAATAAAGAAATTTGATATAGTGATCTTACCTTTTTACCCGATTCCAAAGCCAGCTTTACAGTATCCCAAAGTTTAGAATTAGCAGTATCATTATTGATTTTATCTTCTAAATCTGATTCAAGCTTATATGCCACTAGTTTTACTTTCTTCTTCTGTGGACTACCTTCTGAACTATCAGTTAAAAACCTCTTCAATTTCGAATTAGCAGGTATGTTTTCTTTTTCCTTCTTCTCCATTGCTGCCAAATATCCATCTGGAAACTATAGACATTCATACAAATTTAAATGAGTAAAGATTTTTGTAAGTCCAATAATTAAATTAACTAATATGAAATAATATTTCTCCTTAAGTAAATAATCAAGAAAAAAAAAGAAGAAAATAAGGAAACAAAAACTGTTTAATTGACATGAATATTTTTAATTGCATTAATTGGAATGACCGCCTGCTGTCTCCTCAAGTGTTGCCGGTCCCAAGCCGGGATAATGCAGGAGGTTTGGTTCGGTGGGCTTAACACCCACCAACCATTAAAAACCTTAAGGGTCAGAATACAATACACAGCCTCGAATATATGGACAGTCACATAAGTTATTTGACCCTGGCAAGGAAACATGGATTAAATATTGCTTCGTGGAATGTAAGAGGATTAAACAGACCTGGATCTAACAAGAAATTGGAGACAGTTTGACAAATATCAAATTGATGTGGCATCTATACAGGAAATACGTGGGAGGAAGGTAGAAACAATTGAATTAAATAATTACTTGCTTCTTTATAGTGGACATAATGCAAATATATGTGGTAGAGGGTTCATGATTAAAAAAACAATTAAACACGCTACACATTTGGAGGGTTTACAAATTCAGAAGAATAAACCGTCAGGGAAAACGGAGAAACGAGTCCAAGAAAGTTGGTCTCAGATGTCAGCAATAAAATATTAATTGTTCGTTTGCAACAATGTGCAACTTTAGTAATGGAGGAGTGATTCTTGGAAAAAGGCTTGGACTCCCTGAACTACCCCCCGCCCTTTCATTTGTGATAAAATATTGACTCGGGTATTACGATGAAAATAGTAAAACTTTAATAATTTCAATTTATTTTTATAATTGTGAATTAATCCAACAACTAATTACTGACCACAATTTATATTTAATATGTAATATTGAAATTTCAAATTAAACCGTGTCGTCATAATTTGTATTCATAAATATGCTATTTTCTATGTTAGGCTACCTGCTTATTAGGATATATAACTATATGGGGGCCCGGTGTGGCTGTGTGGCAAAGTGCCGTACTCCCATGCCGGAGCTGTGGGTTCGAGTCCCGCCCTGGGTGGTGCTTTTCTTTCGTAGGAGAAGTATCACCCAGTGCCATGGGTGATTACTTCTAGTATGGGCAGTATAGGGCTTCAGTGGAAGCCTTAAAGTCCCAAAAAAAAAAAAAAAAAAAAAACTATATGTAATAATATACCTCCAAACTAATAGATAAAAAAGGTTAACATTATTGAGAACATGACACAACTTAATTCAATATGTCGTGACACAATATTGCACCATTCCTGCTATTCCTTTGACTCAGTGATTATCCACCTGTAGAAATCATTGAAAAAAAATATATATATAGTTCTGAAAATAATCTAAATACAATTTAAAAAATATTTGTATTATGTTTATTTTCTTCTTTGGCCAAGATTAGCGAGATATTTAACTCCATATCCCCCCTGTAATGGTTTTGGCAGAATAGTAAGGATATAAAATAAATGTATAAAATTTTACAGTCTACCAATTTTACCAAGAGTAATTGAAGTTCCTTTTTAACTCCTTCATTCAGAATTTCGGTATTTTAGGAAAAGAAAACTGTTTAGCCATGGGTTCGGGGGTTATTCATTCCGTGTCATACGTCAGTCAAATGTTCTGTCTGCCTAACACATACGTTTAAGGTCTTGCATGATTATAAAATAGAATCTTGAGCAAGTTTCATGTCAAAATTAATAACATGGCATTGTTCCTCACACCAATTATATTTGCCTGGATGTGATTTCCATATTCTTACACTTATTATTTATAGTTTTTAACACATAAGTTGCAGAAATACAATAAACTTTAAAATTCTAAAAGTTGTTTAATAACGAATTATCAAAGGTTCAAAGAATAAAAAAGACATGTATATTTAAAGATATTTAAATATTAGAATCACAAATTATGAAGATTTATTGTCGGCATTCAAGAACATGGATATCGATATTAGTTTAGCTCATCAATGTGTTATAGGTATATGATACATGTCCGACTTATGCAACTGAGTTAGCATTGTTTGGTCGAAATAGAAATAATCATTTTACATCAATATAACCATTAAATAAAATAATTAGTTATTAATATCAGAATATGGAAAGAAAACAAAAATTCTGCAACATTAAAATCTAATGTGTGTGTCTCCAAATTGTTATCAAAATTAACAAATATTCCAAATAAAGTGTTAGACAGATATGGCGCATTCGAATTACAACAATAATTTCTGAATTAAGGTTTGTTTAAACAAGCTTCATTTTCAACTTTTTTTCTGCTCACCTGAAGTCACAGACTAAAAACGATGGGCAAACTTGTAATTATAATAAATAAATGAATTGTAATCATAATAAACTTTTTCTTATTTACTACACTATACCCTTCATTCAGACACTTAAAATCAAGCTTGATGACACCTCTTCTCCAGTGTGGCACTGTTTTGGTTGGTAAATTCTTGTTAAACCTGTTTTTGTTTTTTTCCAACAATCCAAGGTGTTTAATTTGTATGGCATATTTTTATTTTTTATTGTTTTATTTTTTTTAAAACCCTACTGCTGACCAGATATTCTTCCTGAGGCAGGCAGTGGAAAAGATTTATGAATTCAACATAGATATACATCTTCTCTTTGTGGACTTCAAAGAAGCATGACAGAGTGGACACAAAAGGCCTGCTGAAAGCAATGATAAATGTTTGCATATCCAGATTGACCAATATGACACTAATGGAGACCATCTGTCGATTCAAACTTGGAAATTTGATGTTCGAGGAATTTAAAGTAAAATATGGATTGAGGCAGGGTGATCCTTTATCTCCCCTCCTTTTTAATCAAGCTATGAAAGTAGCTATTCGCTCTATTAAAACAAGCCTAGAAGGAACAATATATAATCGTTAACACAACATATGGCATATGCCGATGATGCCATTACTGCTAGGACCCAAAACACGCTAATAGAAACATTCCAGGAGTTCGAAGAGGCAGCCTCCAAACTAGGAGTAACTTTAATGCAGATAAAACTGTCCATGAATTACAGTTGACACTGTCAACAGTAATAACAATTTTAGGTCTGCAAACCAGTTCACAATTAAGTAATCACAGTCGACAATTAAGTAGAGGGCGAAATATAAATCAGGATAGAAGCGGGAAATAGAAGTTATTTCTCACTGCAATGAGTGAGAAATAACTTCTATTTCCCGCTTCTATTCTGATTTATATTTCGCTATCTGAAGACTAATACAGTAATAAGATACATCCAATGGAATATAAAATTGTTTCTAGAATTCTTTATTTTCCTTTAAACATTATTCCACTGATGCATTAACCTATATGCTCTTCAAACAAAAATGCTGATAACATAATTTCTGGATACATTTGTTCAAAATGTCTACTCATTTTACTTTAGATTACCATTCACTAAGCAAAAAATAAGATAAGCTTCAACTTCAAACACAATTTGAACTGAATATTCAGTCTTAGAGTAGACCTCTATCCGTTAAGAGCTCAACCGTGCGCCTCTCGCTCTTTTACAATATTTTACCAGTTTCCCTCCGTTATTTCTTGTTCAAATTTTCACATTTATCGCTTACAAGACTAGTTCAATCACAAGCAGCCCTATTACAGTTATAAACTACAATAGGAAAAAGTTTCAGTCGAGAACCCAGCAGAGCTAAAGTAGTGGGGAGTGATAGCTCGGCATCAGCCTAATCCCGCTTGCGCCCGCCACAACAAACAGGTCTGTCATTATTTATTTTCATCTCGCGCTCTCTATTATTTATATTTATATCACTCTCTCTCTCTTTTTTTTTTTTTCGCCTTTTAATATAAATTAAAATAACAATGGTCAACTGTAAAGTATGCACCAAAACTGTGAGCAGAGATGAAAAAGCTAAAGTGGCCTGCTCTGTTTGCCAAAATATTTACCACGTCAAATGCGCGAAAATTGATTCAACGGACCCAGAAGGCCTGAAAGAAAAATGTAAAATATGGACCTGCCCGGATCGCGACGAACCTATACGGGCTGCACCTGTCTCTGAGGCAAGTTCAATGATAGATCTACTGAGGGCGCTAACCGCGGAAGTTAAAGAAATGAAATCCAAACTTCAAGGCCTAGAAGAGTTAAAAGATATTAAAGAAACTCTGCAGAAACAATCCGAAATTTCGTTCGAAAATATGGATAGACTACAGAAAATCGAAACCCTTCTGGAGGAGCAAAAGAACTGCGTAGAAAAATTGACGCTCGAAAACTCCTCGTTAAAGGCGAAAATTTTTGAATTAGAAAGCCGCGTGAACTTTGCAGAGCAGCAGCAGTTAAAAAATACAGTGGAGATAAGAGGTGTTCCGGAGAGGCCAGGAGACACCGTGATGGGCACCATACTCAGTATCGGAGCGGGTCTGGGCGTTAAGCTGTGCACGGAGGATCTGGACCACGCGGTGAGGCTCAGGCCCAAGCAGGATGGGGCCCCAGGACCTATAGTAGCAAGATTCGTTCGTCAGACAGTAAGAGATGAACTAGTGCATCAGAGGAAAGCAAAGAGAGACTTCTCTTCGCGGCACCTGGGCTGGGGCGACAATGAAGCATTCCGGATCTACGTTAGTGAAGCTATGACGCCAGCCAACAAGCATCTCTACTGGTTGGCCAGGCAGAAGAAGGCAACGGCTAAAATCAAATACGTATGGTTCAGTGGAGGCCGAGTTCGCTGCAGGCAGGCAGACGGTCACCCAGCGGTGATTATTGGTAAGCCCAGCGACCTGGACGTTTTCAGCTGAATGCCGTATGTGAGTCTCATCAAGCTTGCGAACTCTCCAGTTTTTACACAAGATATTTTTAGTTTTATTTTAACCTCAGATAATTTTATTTTCGTTTTAGAAATTTTCATCCTTATTATTGGTATTTATATTTTCATCACATATATTCAGATTTTTACTCTCACTTTTTTAATTAACTATAGCTATTGGTATTTTTATTTTAGATATTACAATTTTCGCCTCTATCATACCTCTATTCCCTATCATATTAATTACCTTGTGCAGCTAGAGCCCGGAATTTATTTGATTAGTTGTGTTTCACTGGATGTCTACCTTCAAATTCGAGCTAGTTTTATATTGAGCAATGACTTGAATTTTCAATACCCATTCCAAATCTCAGAATTTTACCATTTCCCATTCTATTCTCGAATCATAACCACGCGTGTACCTTGCCAAAATATCGTTTTTGCCAAAAAACGTTTCAAACCATCCTTTCCTTCATCCACGTACCTTTTTTCAAGTACTTCTACCACTTTTAATAGCTAAGCTATGACTAATATTTTAAGCGCATGTCACGTAAACGCACAATCCCTCATTGCTCACTTTGATGAATTTCAAAACTACTTCTTAGACAACTTTCATCACATAATCGCTATATCCGAAACCTGGCTAAAACCGCACATCCCTTCTTCCCAGATTTCCCTTACCAATTACTCTTTCTTCCGCCATGATAGATCTAATCGCACGGGAGGTGGTGTCGGACTATACGTCCATGAAAGCCTTAAGGCCAAAGTTCTTCTTCAGTCCCCCTCCCACGACCTCCCTCACATTGAATACATGTTCGTTGAAATTTCCTCCTCCTCCTCTCCTCTTTTATTCGCCGTAATTTATAGACCACCCCGCGCCCCATTCGACAACCTTTTTGAATCCTCCCTTGTCAATCTGGTCTCCAATTATTCCAATATCATTATAACCGGCGATTTCAATGTAAACCTACTTTCTGAATCCTCGGAGAAGTCCTTTATAATTGACCTCCTGTATTCCCTCAATCTTTACCTAGTTCCCTACTATCCAACTCATCACACGCAATACTCTGATACTTGGCTAGACCTGTGCATTTCTGATTCCCCCGTCAAAATCATTTCCTCTTCGCAATGTCCTGTTCCTTTTCTCTCATCACATGACCTTATCCAGATTTCATACGACATCCCCGTCAAACGTTTCTCTCCTAAGGTCATATCATCACGCAATCTAGTCCACCTTTCCTAGGAATCCCTTCAATCCGATCTCGACGCCGTCCAATGGGATATCATATATTCGTATGATTCTGTCGATTCCATGGTCTCCTTTCTCACCTCAAATTTGAAATCCATTTTAGATATCCACGCTCCCCTGAAAACCCGAACCCTACGTCGCCCCGCTGCACCTTGGCTGACTTCTGAAATAAAGGATCTGATGAAAAGAAGGGAAGCTGCAAGACGCAAGTTTCGGCGTACCCGTTTGGCAGCTGATTATGCGTCTTTCAAAAAGCTTAGAAATGTGACCCAATCCGAAATCCGACGAGCTAAATCCCTCCACTGCCACAATGCCCTCTCCAATGCCCACGATCCTAAAAGTAAATGGAAAATTCTTCGTCAATTATCCTTCCTTGGTTCCAATAACTCCAGTTCCCTTCCGTTCACTCCAGATGATCTCAATAACCATTTCTCATCCTTCACTCCTTTTTTATCCCCACCTGCAGTTATCAATAATCATAATTTCAATCCGGAAAACTTCTTTTTTTCCCACATTACATACGATGACCTTCTTACCGCAGTCCTAAAATCCCACACTAACGATTACGGTCCTGACGATGTTCCAGTAAAGCTAATAAAGTCCTGCCTTCCCTCACTCATTCCCGTTCTCTATCATATTTACAACTTCTCGTTACAAAACTCGGTTTTCCCTTCTTCCTGGAAAACCGCTCTAGTCCGACCTCTGAACAAAACCTCAAACCCCTCCACAATGAATGACCTCCGTCCTATTTCCCTTCTCTCCAATCTCTCAAAACCGTTAGAACGCCTTGTTCAAAATCAACTATCAAAATTCCTAGAAGAACGCTCCCTCCTAAACCCACTCCAATCCGGTTTCCGATCTGGTTACTCGACTCAATCTGCTCTCCTAAAAATTACCCACGACCTCCAAACTTCTATCGAACTCCGAAAGCTAAATATTCTTATCCTTCTAGATTTTTCCAAAGCCTTTGACACAGTCGATCATAACATCCTTCTTACAAAACTGAGAAAACTCCACCTATCTACCAGCGCCTTACATTGGTTCAGGTCCTTTCTTTCAGATCGGTCACAGTATGTAGTCGTTCCTGGTCAACCTCCATCCAAAAAACTTCCCCTCTCCTGCGGAGTCCCTCAAGGATCCTCTCTATCCCCCACTCTATTTGCTATTTATATTAACGACCTTCCTCTCCTGATTCAGCACTCCCAATACCATATCTATGCTGATGATTTGCAAATTTACCTGTCTTTCCCACCTTCCGAGTTGGTGCCAGCGACGAAAAAGCTTCAAGAAGATTTGAATCGAATCAGTCTCTGGGCAGAGGCTAACAAGTTGAAGCTGAATGCAGAGAAAACAAAGGCAATTTTAATAGGCTCCAATCACCTCCTTAAAACCGTCCATAACATCCCACCCCTGTTCCTAAATAACAATCCCATCAAATTTTATCCAACAGTCAAAAACCTTGGGGTAACCTTTGACCAAACTCTTTCCTGGAAAAACCATATCTCCAATATCTCCCGTCGCACCATCTCGACCTTAAAGCAACTAAACCATTTCCGTGACCTTTTCCCTTTCGAAACACGCAGACTTCTGATCACCTCCTTGATATTCCCCCACCTTGACTATTGTTGCACGGTATATGGGGGTATCTCAGGGGATCTCGACGCAAAACTAAAACGTTTAATAAATTGTTCCATCCGATTTATATTCGGGATCCCAAGAGACGTCTCCGTATCGCCTTTTTACGAAGAGTTAAAGTGGTTATATCCTTCCTACCGCCGTAAGTATTTCCTGGCAACCTTCCTTTTCCAAGTTATCCGATCCCGCCGACCACCATATATCTCCGAACTCCTTCATCCCAAATCCTCGGTACATTCCCGCAATACCCGCTCTAGGCCTTCAGATCTATATACACCGGCCCACCGAACGTCAGCTTTTGATAGATCTTTCATTATCCGGTCTACCTCGTTATGGAATTCCATTCCCACTTTCATCCGTAATTCCAATACCCTCTCCACCTTTAAATCCCGTCTCTATCATCACTTCATAGTCATCCAGCGTCCTTTTTAAACCAATGGAAGTTCTCATTCTCATTATATATTCTATTCTATTTTTTTTTTTATCATTATCTGTCTTTTTTTCCTCCTTTAAGAAAATATAAATACTATTTAACCAATCTGTAAATAAATGTGTAAATATGTATATATTATTAGATGTGAAAACTAGTTTCTTTCACCTGAGCAGAGGTTCCCTAATTATTTTTAGTTATTTTAATTTGTATCATTTTAATTTGTTTATTTATACATTAAGGCTCTAAAGCCCCCTTTGTATACTATTTACATTTGTTCTTAAGGGACACTGTCCCAGAACAAATAAATAAAGAATTTATTTATTTATTTATAAATACAAATGAATCACGTACCACCATTTCCAAACCGAGAGATTCCATTCGAGCTTTTCCTTCTTTAGTCCATGGAGCAGGGGTTGGATCATCTCTTCTCAGCAAATATCTCCAGACGATGAACCCAGACTTTCCCTTTTCTGGATAATATTTAACTACTTTGTAAATTCCATCATACCTATAATATTTTACCCAAATAAAACAATAATAAAATATTTTTTATTGAATAATTTTGCAACAAAACAGATAAGAAGTATTCCTTGCTAAATCAAATATAATTATTGTGTAAACATAACAAATGAACAAAAGAGTTAACTTTACTTAGCATGTTTCTCCTGTGGACACTTTGTAAACCTAACATACTTAATTATTATAACATCGAATAGAAAAGCCATTTTCTTATGAGTCATTCACTAGCCTCTACCACAGCCTTAAGATTCAAAGTATGGCCATATCACAAAATTGTAAATGGCATATGCAGATTAAGTTAATTCTTTTTACTGTAACTATGAGGGCAACTGCCCAGCACTCCTGAGGTCGATGTAGTGGGGTGGCTAACCATTCCAGTTTGTTTAATCCTCCTGACACTTTCCCTTGATATACATGCTGTAGTAATGGACATTAACTGAGGTGGGATGCTTATAGTTCTCTCTTTGCAAGGTAGAGCTATTTTCTGATTATAAAATCATTCTTGCGCATATTTAATTCAGAATTAAAAAAAATATATATGTATCCATTCCAATTAATTATAACATAATCTTCAGAGAACTTAATAAATACTTACTTTAGAAAATGAAATTATACACCTACCTTAAAATCACAAAAATGAAGAATGGCTTATATGATGATTAATAAAAAATTACCACTACACTTCTTTTTAAGTCTTAAAAATAAAAATAGCTCCTAAACAAATTACATGATTATAAGACTAATCAAATTCATATAGTAATAATGTCAAAAATGAAGTAAACCATTTAATCACCTGTTTCCGTCCTCTGGAGCATACTTAGAATGTTTGCCAAGTTTAAAATTCCTCACGACTCTTACAGGTTTCCCACCACGCCAGTCTTTGGCCTCAGCTCCTTTAATTGCATCAAACTTAGCATTGCAGTTCATGGCCAGAGCTCTGAATATAGCCAATCATAAATAAAAAAATAAGTAATGAAAGAACACTTCCTATCATTAAAAAAATATTAGATAAATATATATTTTTTTTTACTTGTTCATTCTCGTAAGTTGTTGATCTGAGCTTTGTTCAGCAGTCCTCTTGTTTCCAGACAAATCCCGCCCACCAGAACCAGTATAAAAAAATTCTTCCCCTGAATCTATGTCATCTTCATAACCACCACTCAAAACAAGCGAAAAAGCTCCATCGCTTTCTCGACCATGAATACCAGCTACATGAGGTCTATGAACCCCCGCCTCAGAAACCTGAATCATAAATTTAAAAAATTGTAAAAATTTAATTTAAAGACCTTTTTATTAAGAACATATATGAGTAATGATAGACAATTAGGTTTAAAAGGTTATTTTGAGAGCAGCAGCATTGAATCTAGTCTGTTTATAGATTTATTTTAAGCAATGAATGTTCAAAAATCATTGGTGAATTTTAGATTATTTCACATTTCTGTAAGACCTTCATCCAGGAGTACAAGTGGTGTTTACTGTCTCTCTTGACATAGGTCACAAAAATTTTCTTTGGCAGGTCTGAGTTGGCCGGGAGGGCCGGATATTCTCTAGTCACACCATAGGTAGTAAGCATCTACTCATCTAGCTGTGATTAAGCTCGATTATAATTTCTTTTTTCCTCTTTCAATTTATTCACGTTTAATGAGGTCTACTTATCCCAGGGTGGCAAGATGGCCAGGTGGGCAAATGAGTTAGGAAATACGTGTTGCTTTAGACAAACGACATATGGTTGTGAACCTGAAGATAGCCAGTTCAAAACCCAGAGCCACGAGACGTTTAATAATATTAATCCCCCACCCTCTCCCCTGGCCAGAGAACCCCCTATAGCGGAACTTCCATTAGATGGACATCATTAGGGAATGACAAAATGTCCGCTTATGAGAAGAACATTTTAATTACTAACCTGACCAAAATCTTCAAAAACAACTAATAAAAATGAAAATGAACTTAAAAATGGAAAATGCATTAAAATAAAAACGTAAAATGAGTTTACAAAATATATACCTAAATACTTATTTTTATATGCTATAAACTTAATTTAATTTAAAAATGAAAAAAATAAAATGGATAATCATGATAGGACAAAATAATTAATGTAACTATGACCTTAAAATATTCAATTATTTTACTATTATTATATTAAAATTAAAGCAATTCAGAATGTTTGTTTTTAATGTTTAAATTAATCAGTAATCTTTTATATCATTTTATTTTCACACTTCGTTTTCTTCTGCTCTAAAATTAATTTTTTGTTTCAAAGCGCGAACGAGACCCAGGATGATCATTATCTCTTTTTCACTTTTAATTTTTTCATTAAAAGTAAAAATTTGTTGTTTTTTTTTTGAGAAATGTTAATAACGTGTTCCATTAAACCTTTTTATTTTAAAACAAGACCCACTAAACTGAACTGACACATGTGATGTAATTCAGAGTAATGTTGTATGTTTGTTTCAACAAAAAACTGTATGAGATTGGAGAAGGATACAAAAAATATCTTTCAAATATTTTATTTTTGAAGAGAAATAAAGGTTTGGCTCGGCTGGAAGTCGGACTCGGGGCTCCCACATGACATTTCTCCTCTTCACTGATCCCTCTCTATACATAAGAAGGCGCAGTGGTTAATGTTAAGTTAAATTAAATGTAAGTAAAAAAGTAAGTTAAGTTAAATTCAATGTAAATTAAACAGCACAAAGCCGGCGAAATGATGACTGTCTGCTTAAAAGAGATGTCCGTTGATTAAAAGTATCCATAGAGGGAAGTGAAAGTAAAAAAATGTTGCATTATTTGGGGTCCCACAAGACTTCAATAGTTTCCATTTTTATATGTAATAGTCACAACTTCATTATATAGGGTGTCCCGAATTTAAATGGCAAAACTTCAGGAACTTATAGGGGATCGAAAAACTAAGACAAAAAGTCCTTTAGAGATTTGCTCGTTTTTGCTTAGTTTTGGAGAAAATCACAAAAAAAGAAACAAAACAAAAATGTTATAGGTAGCGATTATCACCTTTCAAAGTTCATCAGGCAAGACAGTGAGATATGTAAACACTTAATGTTATCCTTTACATTCTTTTATTTGTTTACATTTTGGCTTCCTTCTAGGATTATAATTCCTAAATCAGTCTTCAGTCAGTTACTCAGATATTTTTGTGTATCCAGTATTGGACCTCAGCTGGTCGGGGTCAACAACAGAATTTTTGTGTGGGCCGGGATAGCCGAGCGTGTAGGAGCGCGACCCGTTGTTGCACGCTCGAGCCGAACGGCGGCGGTTCGAATCCGCCCTGGGAGGGTTGACTTTTATTTCGTGGAGGCCCCACGGAATAAATCTCGACCCTCCCACCATGGTTAGAATAGGTTGGTTACACCTGTAGAGTAACCCCCCGTATGCCACACATGGCCAGGTAGGGGTACCGAACAAAAAAAGAAAAAAAAAAAGATATTTTTGTGTGAATAGCATCAGCCACAATGCCGCGTACATATTCTAATGTTGAATACGCTGGTATGATTTTTGTGTATGGTTTCAGTAACAGTAATGCTTTAGAAGCGGTGCAGGAGTATACGTGCTGATTTCCAAATAGAAGAGTGCCTAATCGACGAGTCTTTTCGTTAACTTTTAATAGACTACGAGAGACTGGGTCATTCTTAATACGCAATGAAGGCTACCAATTCCAGGCAGCAATAAGAGCAGATTATCGGAGAAGAAATTGTGTCCAACGCCACTTCGATAACAATCCTGAGACTAGCATCCGAAGAGCATCTGCTGCATCAGGAATATCGCGGCAAGCAATATGGCGAACTTTGAAAGGTGATAATCGCTACCCATACCATCTTCAAAAAGTTCAGAATTTATTACCTCAAGATTATGTCAAGAGATTGAATTTTAGTAAGGTGTTTCTTGAAAAAATTCGCAATGATAATTTATTTCCATTAAAAATTATATGGACCGATGAAGCTACCTTTACAAGAGGAGGAATTGTTAATCAAAGAAATTATCATGAAAGGGCTCTTGAAAATCCCAGAGCTATTAGAGAGAATAGGTATCAGCATGAATTTATTTATTTTTTTTTTGGGACTTCAAGGCTTCCACTGAAGCCCTATACTGCCCATACTAACACCCATGGCACTGGGTGATACTTCTCCTACGAAAGAGAGAGAATAGGTTTCAGCATGAATTTATTTATTTTGGGACTTCAAGGCTTCCACTGAAGCCCTATACTGCCCATACTAACACCCATGGCACTGGGTGATACTTCTCCTACGAAAGAAAAGCACCACGCAGGGCGAGACTCGAACCCGCAGCTCCGGCATGGGAGTATGGTGCTTTACCGCACAGCCACACCGGGCCCCAAATTTGCTATTAACGTTTGGCTTGGAATTTGGAACGGATTACTGGTGGTACCATATTTTTTACCTGAAAGATGAATGAAATCACATTTACACATTTTTAGGAGAACGACTTTTCTAATTATTTAGATGACATTCCCTTACAACAGCGGATCGAAATGTGGTTCCAACCCGATGGATGTCCAGCTCATTATAGCAGAGCTGCTCGAGCTTGGCTGGATATAAATTATCCACAACGATGGATTGGACGTGGAGGAGTAGTGCCTTGGCCACTCAGATCACCTGATATGACACCCATGGATTTCTTCGTATGGGGAACCTTGAAGCAGGTGTCAATCAACTCAAGAGAGCAATTAAGAGACCGAATCATAGATGTAGTGCACCAAATATCATCAGAACAATGTTTAGCTGCAATTTATCAAGTGAGTGCTAGATGTAATACTTGCATTGGTGCAAAAGGACAACATTTTGAGCAATATTTACATTAAAAGAACATAACATAAATATAAATGTAAATAAATAAGTATAAAAATGAAAACTTGTTTTGTTTCTTTTTTTGCGATTTTCTCTAAAATTAAGCAAAAACGAGCAAATCTCTAAAGGACTTTTTGTCTTAGTTTTTCAGTCCCCTATAAGTTTGCCACAGAAGTTTTGCCATTTAAATTCGGGACACCCTGTATATATATATATATATATATATTTATATATATATGTTAATGTTTATTTTATATCCTTATATATATAAAAATCTCGTGTCCCGATGTTTGTCTCTCTATTTCTCAGAAACTACTCAACCGATTTTAATAAAATTTGGCTCAATGTATATAGTTTTGGCCAACTTACCGGACCGGATAAATTTTAACTTGATTAGTGATCAAAATAATTCTTATATAGCGAATTATTGCAAATACAGTAGGTCGTGTTTCGATTTATTAACATGGCGTCATATGTCGATTTCATAATGTTTTTGTTTATAAGCATGCTATTGTAATACAGGTTATCATTATTATAATTTTGTATTGCGTTATGTGAGTGCAGTTATTTTTCCTATATTATTATTTTCCACAGACAAATAGTAATACAAATTTGTATTTATTGTTAATTTTCATTAAAGAATAAATAAATCAAGAAAAGGTTACAATAAATACTCAAATGTGTAGGTACTTTTTCTTCCTTTTCCTTTTTTATTTGTATTTAAATTAAATTACTAGCCTGATACTGCCTGGGCCCACCCTGATATCAACTTTTAGTATAGTAAATGCATTTTAATAATTTAAATTAGGCTATTATTTGAAATAATACTCTATAAATGTTGTAACAGCACCTACTGTCATAGGTTTAACCTAATAGAAGCCTGACTTGGGGAGTCAGTGTTGCCAAAAATTAGTGAAAATTAGTCAATTGGCTACACTGCGGGTAACCAGTCGTAAAAACTCCCTCTCAAAAAGGGTGTGTTTTGATTAGGTGTTGTGGGATACTTTGTGATTTGCTAAAGAACTGCATAATTAAGACTTTAATATTATATTTTCAGTTAATTTATTTAACAGAAGTTTCTTTATTTTCATTATTCGTTTTGTTATTATTTAAGTACAGTGTTTTTTTTATTTTACCAAACCTTTTTATCATTTTTATCCCGAGATCTAAAATGTAATATTTAAAAAATGTCAGTGAAGATTTGTAATTCCTCCTTTATCAACAATAATTTAAAGTTGAGAAAATTTAATCCCAATCGAATAGAGGCTGTTACTTCCTAAGTTGTAAGTATCTTTAAATGTAAAATTTAAGAAATGTTAGCAAGGATTTTAATCCTTTCTTTAATTTAAAGTAGGCTATTATTGGAAATGATATTTACTTATCTTTAAATGATTGTTGATTAAGAAAGGATTACAAATCGCGGCATTTTTTAAATTTTACATTTAATGATTATTACACCTCTACTGAACAGGAATAATTGTTATTTGGGTAACCTCAAGTTTCAGATTTATCCGCCATAAATATGAGAGTACTACTGCAAAATAATCCATCGGCAGATATATTTTTTTCAAACAATTGCTCTATATTGGAAACGGTGAAATAGAGCTGCATCGAAATTCAAAATTTATCAAATTACCAGAAAATTTCTGAACTGTTGTAGAGATGAAATGAACTGTCTACGAAATATAAAGTGTCTGTCCTGATATTTTGAACAATTATTTGGACTATAAGTGGCTGGGTAGTCGTGCTATTTTGGCAGCAAAAAATGTTGATTTCGATGAAATAAACTTCCAAAATCAATTGACAATGTTCTAGATGTAAACGAAGCCGTAAATTTCCCATCTGAATTTTTTAATTCCCTGGATATACACCCAAACAATCTCCAGTTGAATATTGGCTCACCGATCATTCTTCTTCGTAACTTAAATCCATCTCAATTGTGCAACGGTACACGTTTGGTCATTAAAAGGATCACAGGAAATGTTATTGAAGGAAAAATGTTACCTGGAAGGTTTACAGGAGATATCGCCCTGTTGCCACCTATTCCCTTGGAACCGACAGAATTTTCAATAAAATTTAAAAGGCTTCAATATCCTATTCGTTTGGCTTTTGCCATGACCATAAACAAATCCCAAGGGCAAACAATGTCCACTTGGACTTTGAAAATCCGTGTTTGTCCCTTGGGCAATGGCATAACTCACGTGGGAAATGGGTATCGCCTGCTCACGTGTGTGGAAACCATCAAATCTTTGGTTTGTGTTAAAAAAACAAAAAAAAAAACAGGTTAACCCAAAACATTTTGAACAAATTAGTACTTGAATAAATAAAAAATCTTAATTGTATTATGTAAAAACCTCTTTAAGAAGAGATTTATTATCACTCAAATATATTGCTAAATTAAAAGCTTCAACACACCACCCTCCTACCGAACACTTATTAGCCGAAGGGTTGGGAAATCGAGGTCTCAAAGAAATTGAGAAAAACGCCTATCAAAAGGACATATATGACGCGTTAACCAAGATTGGCATGACCCAGAGCAAAATTTAACCCGTTGTTAAACTAACAATACCAAGTTGAAGTAGTGTTAGGCCAATAATCAATAGATCAATGGCTGAGGTTATCAAAACTTACTTCAGTCATCCTTTTTAAAATTAGTGGAAAAATATAGCCATTTCGAGTTAGTTTATACCGATCCATAAAAAAAGGGCGATAGTGTTGGCAGCTCTGTGAGTCGTAAACACAACCAGCTCCTTTTTAATCAAACTACATTGAAGTATGAGCTACATAAAAGCTTTAACTTTCCTATATTCTTTACCAAATACTTTTAAATGGTGTAATGCTCTATTCTCAATCACGTTGGATTTTGATTAGCTGAAAGGTTTTCATCTTTATCAATGAATATTGGTATTACTGTATTTGTTTAAAAATATTAGGATATAACTACTGAGCCACAGCAACGCGTGGCCGGGTCTGCTAGTATATACTAAACATTAAAATGTTTTTTACATTAATAAGTGCTACTTGCTAATCTCATGGGAAAAAAACCTCTTATTCATGGGAGAAAAACTTCTTTTCATTTGTCCTTATTATAAGGTATAAAGGATTATAAGTTTTGAAAAACTAGAAAATTGTTACAACTTTTCGATTTAATATTTTTTTCATGAGGCCTCAAAAAAAGAACCATTTGGGACTCAACTGACTGGGACCGCAGCTTCTGACTTAATCAACAGTTGCTTTATAACAGTATGCTGTTTTTTGTCAATATATGGTGAATGGGAATTGATGGAAGGAGTATTGATAACTCATAAAATCTAAATTTCAAATTTTGGCCTCTGAAGCTTTTACACAAAATGACAACGTTCAACGATATGAAAATCCACTCTGTCGCTAAAGTTTGCAGGTAACCAAAATATAACAATTAAAGATCAACTCCTTTCCTGAACCAAAGAATTAGATGAATTTATTATTTTTTTTTATCCTTTTAGACCAGGTGCTGAACCACAATTGGGTGTGGAAAAGGAGTTCTCTATAATAGTGCAGATTATAGATATAGATTATAATTTTCAATAGATTTTACATTCCAGAAAGGAAAAAAAAGTTAGGTCATTAAAAAAAGAAAATTTTAAAGAATAATTTGTTAGCATGGAAGTCAAATTAATAAATGGTAATGCAAAATAAATACATCATATGATTTATTCTGTTACATTGAAAAGAGTTCAGACTTCTGTTGGAAGACTTACATTACTGTATTTTTACATAAGTATGTTTTCTGGATGAAACAAGAAAGAATTGGGTCATTCTGGAATGTTTTATTATGGACCAAATATAAGAAGCAATGAACTAGTGGCTTTGTCTTGCCTTGTACATCAAAGCATAAGTAACATTTTGTAACATTGTAAATAATTAGGGCTTTTATTGTTTATCTGACGTAGTGAATTACAATTTTTATAAATAATGGTATTTTAAACCCAAATTAGTGTTCTTAAATTTATAAAATAAGGGAGGGAGAGTCTCCACTAGGAAATATACATAATTCAGAGGACATTTAATTATATGCTCTTTCTTAATAGGAATAAGAAATAGCAAACTATCCAATCCAAAAAGTAGTACGCATAAATAAAAAAAAAAAATATGCTAATAATTATTAATCAAGGTGGATTCTTTAGAAATTAATGTATTCTTTAGAAATAGTCAAAAGATCGAAGGTCTCTATTCTTTAAAAAGATTAATTTATAACTAAAATAAACTCAACATACCTGCACCCTAAACTTCCAAGTGGTACCAACTTCCACACCTGGGATCGGCCCAAAATGATTAGGAGGGACAAGAGTACATTCTTTAGTACGTCCCACACATGCCATTCCTTTCCCCCAGTCTCGTGAACTATTATTTATTGCAGAGGCCATTTTAGCTTTCTTTTTAGATTCTTTAAGTTTTTCGCCTGCTTTCACTATTTCATTTTCATCATTTTTGCAGTCTGAACAATACCTGACCAATAAACAATATTCATTTACTTAAATGAACATCATGACATAGTATAAAAACTAATTTATCAAACAGGCAGATACCTTCCTGCATCATGGACTGTCATTTAGGATAAAAATTTTGTATTTTTTATTTATTTCAAGACTGCAAATAATATTCTGCTGCTTATAGATAAACATAAATAAGTAGTTTTTGAAAAGCTTCGATGGAAATATACTCACAAATTTATGTACACTATAATAAATAATTAATAATTCTGTTTTTGTTTTTTTATAGCACTGAGTTCATGACACAGGGTTACAAAGTACCTACCGCTAAACTTTTACGACTAAAAGTTTTACTAAATTAGAATCCTAGGACAAGAACGACCCAGTTGGTCAAAAATCCAAACCATATTGTATAAATACATAATAATTGTATTTTCAAATTATCAATAATTTAATTTAACTATCTTTAACTAATGAAAATTGAAACTGAAATTTAGGTTTTAACTGAAACTAACATTGAAGTCAGTAGAAAACATTTCCCAGGCTTAAGTACGTAGGATTAACAATACTGCATAAATTCATCATAAAGTTACACCAGAAAAAGAAAAAAAAAATTCCAATATCTGAAAATGAGTGTGTGAAATGAAAGTAGATTATAAATCAAGAATACCATTCATCAACTTCTGGAATTTTGCTTAAAGGAGGTTTAAGACAAGAGATATGGAAAGCCATATTGCATTCATCACACATAACTTGTTTCTCAGGATCATTTTTTCCACCACAGTTGTGGCATCCACATTCCCTGCATTTCCTGCGCGGATTGTCGGAACAGTTTGAACAATATGGTGCATTTACACCTGTTGAAGATATAAGTGAAAATAAAGCAAGTGGTTACAACTGAATAATAAAGGAATATATACATATATGTGATGTATAGAAGATATAATTCAAAAGAAAGAAATCAAAGTAGAAATACAAAGAAATACAATTAAAGAAACAATGCTACAGTTAATAAAAATACCTACGTTTTTTTTCAGTATCCTGTTGCATCAAATTCAATTCGTCTTCAGTTCTTTCAGTGATCAACTTTCTTGGCTCAATTTTCATAACTTCATCTGTAAATGCAATGGTACTGTCATCAAGATTTGTATTTTCTGTGCCAACATACAGTGTTCCTTTTAAAACAGGTTTTCTTCTTCCATTTTTGTTTAAACTTGTTACTTTTAAGTCATACCAATATCCTCGGTCTTGGGCTTCTTCAATGTTATAATTCACCATTACTAGATCTCCAACTTTAATATCTTCAATAGGTAAAATACTCCTTGCACGAGGTCTGATGTCTTTTAAAGATAAAAGTAATGGTGGATCATCAGGATAACTGTACAGAAATTAAAATGATATTGATACTTTGGGGAAAGGATTTATTTTAAAACCTTTTCTATTAAATATGAACCCTATAAATACTAGAGACATTAGGACTCCCATTGATTAGCCATAGCAGCATGAAGCGATGCTAGATAAAGAAATAAAACTAAGGGATAAATTAAAAAATTAAACCAAACAGAAAAGAAAATTCTATGTGCTACAACATGTGTCATGTTTATCATTAAATAGCATGAATTAATAAACATTGACAACCAAGAAATGTGAATGAAGATTGGAAAGTTTCTGCAATGTCATACATAATCCGGTAAAAGTACTCTAAAAGATAACAAAGGAAATGAACAAGATCTGTCATTTATACAAATAAATTTTCCAAATATGCACAGCTCATTCAAAAAGTTCGGGAACTAATTTTTTTTTTTAAATTACAACTAGCGCCATCTGTTATCTGAAGGCAGGAATGTGTCATATCTGGTCTTAGTTACACACACAGGTGATAGGAATGCTGTAACCTCATTTATTTGCCAGCTGTTTTTGTTTAACTGGACATGTCTTTGCCAGTATGCCACAATTGTCGCTATGGAACAACATGCCGCTCTCAAATTTTGTTTTAAATTGGGTAAAAGTCGTTTGGAAACATTTGAATTATTTTAATAAATTTTAATTGGATAAAGCCATTTGGAAACATTCGAATTATTGAAAACTGCGTATGGTGAGGATTGTTTAAGCCGCAGTAATGTTTTCGAGTGGTATGCGCTATTCAAGAATGGTTGACAGTCGCTGGAAGATAATCCACGAGATGTCGTGCCCTTCAAGCTCGACTAACGATGAGAATGTTTGATTTTCACGGGATTATCCATAGCAAATTTGTGCCCCCGGGTCAAACAAACAGGGAATAAATAATTCTACAAAGGTGTCCCAGATCGACTTTTGAAGCGGATTCCTCATGTGAGGCCCGAATTATACAGCACCGGTCATTGTTTTCTGCTGCACGACAATGCACCAGCCCATTCCTCCATACTTACCTCACAATATTTGGCCCAAAAGTCGGTCTCCATGATTAATCACCCGCCCTACTCACCAGGTCTGGCTCCGGCAGACTTTTTTTTTTATTCCCTAAATTGAAGATGACCATGAAGGGAGAATGTTTTGAAGACATTGAAGCTAAGGAATGTAACCAAGGCTCTGAAAGCTATTCAGGAAGAAGACTTTTCCAGGTCATTCCAGCAGCTGTATGAGCGCAGAAAAATTTGTATAGAACAAGAAGGGAAGTATGTTTAAAACTAAATAAAATATTTTTTTAATCTCTTGTTTTAAGTCACACAAAAAATTAGTCCCAGAACTTTTTGAATGAACTGTGAAACCTTAAAGATAGTGACGGAAATGAACATGATCTGTCATTGCACCCACATATATTTTCCAAGTGGCCAGAGGATAACACCCAGAATAATGCTTAATTGGAGTACCTGCACGAATATTCTAATTATAATGCATCAGTCAACAGGAGTCCTCATAGAATTCTCTTCAAATTAGCAAATATATTTATTTTCAAAATTAAATTTAAATCATTAATAATTGAATTTATTATGTTAAATTTTAATTTATAGTTAACTAATAATTCACAAGTCCATATTAAGAAATAAAATAAAGTACCTTTGAAAGTACACCTTATAAATTAAACAATCATCTTCTCCACTTGGTTCAACATTCAGTTTATTGATGTCTTTAAATATGCCAACAATTTTTCCTTCAAACCAAGCTCCATAGCACAAATCTTTGGCATCAACATAATCACCAACCTTAGACAAGAGAGTAAATAATTTAATAAATATATTGGTAAGCAAATAACACCTAAATTACAAGCCCCATATTCAAAATTGTTAATAGACTTATTTTTGATTACTTATAAAAAAAAAAAAAAAAAAAGCAAATTCATTTGTTATTATTAGTGTTTAGCTATTTTTATTTTCACTTACCTATACATGAAATATATAGTAATGATAATAGTAATGATTAACAAAGGGAAAGTATTGTGATCGTAAACAATTTTGACTTCCGATTTACAACAGAAATACATGTTTTGGGGTTCCCTGAGTCCAAATAACCAGGTACCGCAAAATGGTCTGTGTGTGTGAATTGAGACTAGCTCAAATTTGGTCTACTATATAAACTGCTCACAAATTGAAGTGGACCACTTATGAAAATGAAGATATTTTATAATTTAGCTAACTTGATTGATTAGAGGTTTTCCTCCATTTAAAAAAAACTATAATATCAGCCCTTTCACGGTGTTAAAGAGATATAAACAAAAAAAAAGTCTTAGTATCACTACTTAAAGGTGAGCTCCTTATTAGACTTTGTCCCATAAGGTCATGTTTGTTAGTTTCTATTTGTTCCATTAAACATTAATTTCCCTTTTATCTTCAGTATTACTCCAACCAGTTCACTAGACAGTGTTTAACAAAGTCTTTTCGACGACTTAGTGCTGATGAACTCGGAAGGGCATTAGCACTTTTAGAGTTAGATCATTCTCAACGTGATGTCGGTTTTAGGCTTCAGTGCTCCAACACAGTCATTGGACGAGCATGGTCTCGATACCAGGCAACAGGTACTCTCAGTACACACATGGAGAAGGCCGAGTTTGAAAAACCACCCTTCAGCAAGACCGATATCTCAAAATCCAAACCACTAGGCAACGAGGTTTGATAGCTCGGCAGCTGCAAAGTTCTTTTCAACGAGCAACAGGAGTATGCTTTTCAACTCAGACGATTAGAAACCGCCTACATGAAGTTGGTTTGAGGGCAAGGAAACTGGCGAGGAGTGTTTATTTAACCAGACAACAAAACGCAGAACGACTCCTATGGGCTCATGAACATGTTGATTGTAGTGACGAGGACAGGGACCATTATTTATTTTCTGGCGAATCGAAATTTGTTCTTTATCATCAAGACCGACGTTTTAGACTGTGGCGAGAGACAAAATAGCGATTTAGCCCAGGTATGACTGAACCATTTCGCTCTTAGGGAGGAATCTCAATAATGGTATGGGGAGGGATAATGAGTAATCGAAAAACTCTGCCTCTATTGTTTAGAAATGAACATGTAACTGCACAAACATCTGAGCAATGTCATCAGACCTGTAATTGTTCCTTTTACCCAAGAAACTGGTGACAACTTCATTCTTGTTGACGATAATGCTCGTCCTCGTAGGGCAAGAATGATTCAAAGTTATTTAGCTGACCAAGAAATAACGCATGAACTGGCCTGCTTGTTCACCAGACATGAATCCAATTAAACATGTTTGGGGCTAACTCCAACGGCAATTACACATGCGTTCACCTTGTCCAGATAACTTGCTGCCGCCTTAATTGAGGAATGGGCTAATTTACCTCAAGATTTCATATTGAGCTTAATAAGGAGTATGAATCGCTGATGTGAAGCATTAATTCAAAGTAGAGGGGGTCCAACACCCTACAGAAGAAGGTCAAATTGAAATGAAAACCAACATTGGTAAAAAAAGTTTAAAAATAAAAATGTTTATTTTGTAAAAACAATTTATTTAATTTTAAAAAATTAATTTTTCTTAAATTTTGTTTGGTGTATTTATTTTCGTTAAACGAAAACCATTAACAATCGATAAGTGAGGTACTAGAAGTACAAAAATACAAAAAAATGACCAGAAGTATGGTTAAAAAAGAGAGTTACAGAACTTTTGATGAGTGGTCCACTTCAATTTGTGAGCAGTTTATATATGCCCGCGATGTTACAGCAAAAATTTCATCAAAATTGGTCGAATAGAGGGGGCAATTTATTTAATGAAATTGTCCCATTTTTTCAATTTTCTCAAAAACAGCTCTAATTATTTTGATCAAAGTCGTCATCTTACTGAGAATAAGGTATTGATGTTACACCAAAAATTTCATCGAAATTTGCCTTATTGAGGGGGGCACTTTATTTTACAAATTTTGTCTGATTTTTGTTTTTTGGAATTTCTCAAAAACGAGTCCAATGATTTTGTTAAAACTCGTCATGTTTGATGAAGCTCAAGTATTTATGTGACAGTATAAATTTGATCAAAATTGATTACATGGAGGGGCACTTTATTTAATAAATTTTTAATTTTCTCAAAAACAGCTCTAACGCTCTGATCAAACTCGTCACGTTTAATGATAATCAAGTATACTTTAATATCAGGTAAGTTTTATTATCATTAAAATGTTCTGAGGGAGCTTAAATGGGGAAGGGGACTTTTTTGTTTTCTTACGAAGTACCTTTGTTTTTATTTTATATGGGGAAATTAACAATCTTTCTTAATGCCTAAAAATAAGAAATGATTAAATTTGAAAAATTAAAAATGTTTTTTCCTGTATATATATATATATACAAGGAAGGTGACAAACTGGTCTAGGTCCAAGGATTACGGCAACCCAGAGTCAGCAGGCCCCGAGGACCTATATTTCTTTCCCTGAAGCATATCGTCCTTGTACCAAACCTCTGGGCAGTTACTGATATCCTGGAAAACCACACCACGATTCTCGATGGGATACACGGAGAATGTAAGCTTTCGGAAATGCAAGCATCCATCGCCTTTGTTTTTATAATTTTATAAATGCGACGACTCGTAAAACACGTTGAACACCAACATGCGCAGTAGGCCTTTAATGGCAGACCATTGTTTATAATTAAAGACATCCTGTTCATGCGAAAGAGTTGTCAAGGTGTTTGAAACATAGATATTTAATGGAAATTAAATGGTAACTAAATTAAGTTTTCAACAACTAAATTGAGAATTATAAAAACAAAGGCGATGGATGCTTGCATTTCCGAAAGCTTACAATTCCCGTGTATCCCATCGAGAATCGTGGTGTGGTTTTCCAGGATATCAGTAACTGCCCGGAGGTTTGGTACAAGGACGGTATGCTTCAGGGAAAGAAATATAGGTCCTCGGGGCCTGCTGACTCTGGGTTACCGTAATTCTTGGACCTAGACCAGTTTGTCACCTTCCTTGAACCCGAGAGAGCTGACGCCATCGATGGGAAGGACACTGCCAAATTGGCCTGAATAGGATTGGTTATGGAGCTATGGGCAGTCTGCAGCTGCACCATGGTAACCATGGCTTGCATTAAACTGAGGTTTGGGCTACCCCCTCCAGGCTGTCTGTGCTCCTGCAAGCAACACAAATGTCTGTAAGAAGATCACACTGCGCGGCCAAAGGTCTCATTAGGCCTAATGCGCCGACCGAAAGAAAAAAAAAATTCATTAAATATTCTTTTCACTTTTATTCTGCAAATTCGTTAATTTAAATGAAAATGACATTATGACATGTTTAACATTCCTATATGAAAATGATAGTCAATACTCTGTCAAACTCTACTTACAGTGTTCTTTGAATGAATTTTAAGCCAGAAACAAATCTGAATGCGTACCAAAAGCATTAGTTTAATACAAAATAATCATATTATGGTTATAATCCATTATACACATAAGATTTTAAATTATATTAAATATTGTTAAAACTTAACTGCTCATAAAATATATTGTATATGAACAACAATGAAAAAAAAAAGGGAAAAAATAAGTAGATTGCATTTATCAATAATGACATATTGAAAAATTAAAAATATAAATACAAATAAACAGCTTAAACAATCTTACTAACCTTAAAATATAGGCTCTCACTAGGATATTCTTCTTCTTTCTAAAAATTAAATATTTGTAGCATTATATTCCAGCGGAGCTAAAAATATGTAGAGAAAACTATAAAAAAACATTATTTATTTTACCAATTTTTTTGAATCATCAACTTTATCCTTTACAGTGATATCATCATCAACGCATTCAGTTTCTTTTTTGACACCTTTATTTAATTCAGGTAAATCTGGCTTTATCATGAGTTGAACTACATCATTTACATTTATGTTATAGTCAAATATTTTGTAGTCATCTTCAAGCTAAAACAGAAACTATTTCTGATCAACTTGCTGAATATAATTTTAACTATATAAATATTATATTTCAGTTTATCATTGAAAAATTAGATAGAGAATTACAGGCAATATGTACATCAGGAATTCAAAAACAAACCTGTTTTCCTCTGAAAAAAAGCCTCTGTTTTTCACATTTTACACCTAATTCTTTTTCAACAAGTTCTTTAAACTGAACTACTGTTGTAAGTTTCGAAACCGTTACAGTTACATTTTGCTTTCCATCAATTGTTCTAACTTGAACATACATTGTGCAGATCTTAATAAAAATTAACTGATTACAAACAACACTAATACTATGATCCAGATACACAACAAAGGCGCCAATTCAACTTTTGGCGGGCTTTAGTGTTATCGATTTCAATAATTTCAAAGAGGTTATAGAAATTAGGTTCATTCACGGTTCCAAGCGACTATACAGTGAGGTAGAATACTTAAAACATGGCGGAGGGAATTGTGATAGGCTTTATTGATGTGATTGACATAATTGATCCTTTTTTAAGACCTCTAAACTAAGAAAAAGTAGTGTCTAAGAAACGGTAATCTAATGACAGTCAACTGCTAAAGGCGTTCTGTTCGTTGAAAAGAGTTGTCAAAGTGTTTTGAATAGTTATTTATTATACAAGTGACGAAAGTAGATCATTTTACAACTCGAGTGAAACGTTTATCCACACGAGCGAAGCGAGTGTGGTAATTTCACGAGAGTTGTAAATTCTACTTTTTTCACGAGTGTAATATTAAATTTTTTCTGTAATCGTGTAATACATGATCAGATCTAACCAGAATATGAACAAAATTAGGATGTTGTGAAGATTATGGTAAGTTGTTTGTAGGTTATAAGCATGGTTGTGAAAGGTTATAAGCATAGTTATAAAACAACTAGTAATAATTTATTTTAACATTTTATTATCAAACATGTTAAACAACATATCATCACATATCACATATCATCACATTTAACATCACATATCAAAGATGTCTGTTTAAATTAAAATGATTGTGAAGTAGTGCAGTTATAAACAAGTGCAGGTTATAAACAAGGAAGGTAATTATTATTATATTTAAATTTTAAAATATATTGATTATTTCCACCAATAATTCATTCACATTTCAATTTATTTTGTTAAAATAAATTTTTACAATGTTAAGAAACATTTAAAAGCATTTAATTTCCAACTTCAAATTATTTTTTAATTTATACTTATTACTAATTAAGAAGGCAATTCACTTTCTTCACTTGTGAAGAAAGTAATCACTTTCTTCACTCTATTGCAAAATGTTTCACTTTCTTCACTCATTTCAGTTTAGTAATGTTACCATTATTCAACGATTACAGAAAAACATATATATTTAATGGAAATTATTTGTTTCCATGGTAACTAAACGATGGAGTATTACGGTTGCATGCCAGCTTATTATGAGTGAAAATAAAAACTTATTGTACCTTAGGGAGTAAATACATAAGGCTCAAATTAATTAAGCAGTTATAATAATAATAATAATAAAGGCTTAACGAACCCGAAGGTTCGATGCCGACACCACCACTCGCTCCCTGCACACCTCCATCCATCGACCGTCTTCCAGACCTAACTTCGATAGATCCGCCCGAACGCAATCCTCCCACCTCCGTCTCGGCCTGCCCCTCGGACGTTTCCCATCCGGCACCGCGCTTATTAATCTTTTCGGAATACGTTCACAGCCAAGTTTTGCAATTTTACACGCCCATTTTATTCGTCTTGCTGCAATCACGTCAATTATATTTACTGGGTAAAGTTCGCTCAGTTCGGCGTTGTGTAAGCGTCTAAATTCTCCGGTTATTTCATCCCTCTTCGGTCCAAATATTCTACGCAGTACTTTATTTTCAAAAACTCTAAGCCGTTGCTCATCCCTCAATGTCAGCGGCCAAGTTTCGCATCCGTAAAGGACCGTTGGAAGAATAATAGTTTTGTAAATCCTAATTTTTAAGTTTTGGGAAAGAAGGCGGGAGCTAAGCAATTTCGCGACTGAAAAGTAGCAAGCATTACCGGCTTTTAATCTAGCCTTAATTTCCTCATCGATTTCGTTTTTTCTAGTTACCATCGCCCCTAAATATCTAAATTTCTCTACCTGTTCAAACGTATTCGAATTAAGCAGTTACGGAGTGAAATACATATGGTAAAAAATAGTCTTTAATAATTATATTTTAGTTTACAAATTTCTTCCATAATAGATTTTTGAATCAAATATAAGGAGGTATTTGGGGAACAGTAATCGTTCGCGGTTTCCGGAAAGGCATAAGGGACAAACATTTGAAAATTAAGTTTTAATTTACTACGAGGTTTTTTTACTTTCACTAACGTATATATGAAATATATAGTAAGGGATAGTATTGCGATCGTGAGAAATTTCGACTTCCGTTTTTCAATGGAAATACACGTTTTGGGGCCCCTGAGTTTAAATAACTAAGTCCCGCGAAATGGTCCGTGTGTGTGTTTGTGTGAGTGAGTGTGTGTGTGTGTGTGTGTGTGTGTGTGTGTGTGTGTGTGTGTGTGTGTGTGTGTGTGAGTGTGTGTTTGTGTGTTTGTGCGTGCGTGCGTGCGTGCGTTTGTGTGTGTGTTTGTACAGGCTAGCTCAAAAACTATAAACCGTACGAACCTAAAATTGGGCATTCAGTATATATATAAGCCCGAGATGTGACAGCAAAAATTTCATTAAAATTGGTTAAACGGAGGGGGTACTTTATTTCGTAACTTATTACGTTTTTTTTCGACTTTCGCAAAAACGGCTCAAACGATTTCGATAAAACTGGTTATTTGATATATTCATATGCCCACGATATGACAGCAAAATTTTCATCAAAATCGATCGAACGGAGGGGGCACTTTATTTCATAACTTTTATGCCCATTTTTACGTTTTTTTCCGATTTTCTCAAAAAGTAGCTTTAACGATTTTGATTTAACTCGTCATGTTTAATGATATTCTTCGTTATTCTTTAATATCAGGTAAGCTTTATCATTATTAAAATCAAATTGGGCTTAAATAGAGAAGGGGCCTTTTTTGTTTTCCAATAAAGTACCTTTGTTTTTGTTTTTATTGAGAAAATATTGGTCTCTCGTTTCGGCTAAAAATAAGAAATGGCTAAATATGAAATATGAAAAAAATCAAGTAAACATTTCGTCGCCACCATGCTAAAGTAGCGAATATGCGTAGGTTTTTTTCGTTACTTTTATTTAATAATAGACTTTTTCTGTGAGGTTGCTTAATGGCGTTTATACATTTATTAAAACATGCTGATTTCTACTCTAAGCAGGTTGGTAACTGAAAGTGGTGTTTCCACCATACCTGATTTTCCACCATAGCCACAGAAGATAGTAATTTTTTTTTTTTTTTTTTGAGACTTCAAGGCTTCCACTGAAGCCCTATACTGCCCATACTAAGACCCATGGCACTGGGTGATACTTCTCCTACGAAAGAAAAGCACCACCCAGGGCGGGACTCGAACTCGCAGCTCCGGCATGGGAGTACGGCGCTTTACCGCACAGCCACACCGGGCCCCACACAGAAGATATTGTTAAATATTAA